>CAWUCO010000283.1:885838-1358838 GCA_963920705.1 Odiellus spinosus | reverse complement strand
TATTTCGGCTGTTAAAAAACCTCTGGAATCGATTTAAACCGTTTCGCTAGAGTCGTTTGAAAGTGCACAAAGTATTAGTATGTGGCGAAACCCGGGATCGAACCAGGGACCTTTAGATCTTCAGTCTAACGCTCTCCCAACTGAGCTATTTCGGCTGTTAAAAAGTCTCTGGAATTGATTTAAACCGTTTCAAAACGTTTCGCTAGAGTCGTTTGAAAGTGCACAAAGTATTAGTATGTGGCGAAAACCGGGATCGAACCATGGACCTTTAGATCTTCAATCTAACGCCCTCCCAACTGAGCTATTTCGGCTGTTAAAAAATCTCTGGAATCGATTTAAACAGTCTCAAAACGTTTCGCTAGACTCGTTCGAAAGTGCACAAAATATAACTATTTGCCGAAACCCGGGAACGAACCAGGGACCTTTAGGTCTTCAATCTAACGCTCTCAAAACTGACCTATTTCGGCTGTTAAAAGTCTCTGATATTGATTTAAACCGTTTCAAAACGTTTCGCTAGACTCGTTTGAAAGTGCACGAAATATCAGTATGTGCCGAAACCCGGGATCGAACCAGGGACCTTTAGATCTTCAGTCTAACGCTCTCCCAACTGAGCTATTTCTGCTGTTAGTAACGCTCTGGAATAGATTTAAACCGTTTCAAAACGTTTCGCTAGACTCGCTCGAAAGTGCACAATTATTAGTAAGTGCCGAAACCCGGGACCTTTAGATCTTCAGTCTAACGCTCTCCCAACTGAGCTATTTCGGCTGTTAAAAAACCTCTTGAATCGATTTAAACCGTTTTCGCTAGAGTCGTTTGAAAGTGCACAAAGTATTAGTATGTGGCGAAACCCGGGATCGAACCATGGACCTTTAGATCTTCAATCTAACGCCCTCCCAACTGAGCTATTTCGGCTGTTAAAAAATCTCTGGAATCGATTTAAACAGTCTCAAAACGTTTCGCTAGACTCGTTCGAAAGTGCACAAAATATAACTATTTGCCGAAACCCGGGAACGAACCAGGGACCTTTAGGTCTTCAATCTAACGCTCTCAAAACTGACCTATTTCGGCTGTTAAAAGTCTCTGATATTGATTTAAACCGTTTCAAAACGTTTCGCTAGACTCGTTTGAAAGTGCACGAAATATCAGTATGTGCCGAAACCCGGGATCGAACCAGGGACCTTTAGATCTTCAGTCTAACGCTCTCCCAACTGAGCTATTTCTGCTGTTAGTAACGCTCTGGAATAGATTTAAACCGTTTCAAAACGTTTCGCTAGACTCGCTCGAAAGTGCACAATTATTAGTAAGTGCCGAAACCCGGGACCTTTAGATCTTCAGTCTAACGCTCTCCCAACTGAGCTATTTCGGCTGTTAAAAAACCTCTTGAATCGATTTAAACCGTTTTCGCTAGAGTCGTTTGAAAGTGCACAAAGTATTAGTATGTGGCGAAACCCGGGATCGAACCAGGGACCTTTAGATCTTCAGACTAACGCTCTCCCAACTGAGCTATTTCGGCTGTTAAAAAGCCTCTGGAATCGATTTAAACCGTCTCAAAACGTTTCGCTAGACTCGTTCGAAAGTGCACAAAATATAACTATTTGCCGAAACCCGGGAACGAACCAGGGACCTTTAGGTCTTCAATCTAACGCTCTCAAAACTGACCTATTTCGGCTGTTAAAAAGTCTCTGGAATTGATTTAAACCGTTTCAAAACGTTTCGCTAGAGTCGTTTGAAAGTTCACAAAGTATTAGAATGTGGCGAAAACCGGGATCGAACCATGGACCTTTAGATCTTCAGTCTAACGCCCTCCCAACTGAGCTATTTCGGCTGTTAAAAAGTCTCTGGAATCGATTTAAACCGTCTCAAAACGTTTCGCTAGACTCGTTCGAAAGTGCACAAAATATAACTATTTGCCGAAACCCGGGAACGAACCAGGGACCTTTAGGTCTTCAATCTAACGCTCTCAAAACTGACCTATTTCGGCTGTTAAAAAGTCTCTGGAATTGATTTAAACCGTTTCAAAACGTTTCGCTAGAGTCGTTTGAAAGTTCACAAAGTATTAGAATGTGGCGAAAACCGGGATCGAACCATGGACCTTTAGATCTTCAGTCTAACGCCCTCCCAACTGAGCTATTTCGGCTGTTAAAAAGTCTCTGGAATCGATTTAAACCGTCTCAAAACGTTTCGCTAGACTCGTTCGAAAGTGCACAAAATATAACCATTTGCCGAAACCCGGGAACGAACCAGGGACCTTTAGGTCTTCAATCTAACGCTCTCAAAACTGACCTATTTCGGCTGTTAAAAAGGCTCTGGAATTGATTTAAACCGTTTCAAAACGTTTCGCTAGAGTCGTTTGAAAGTGCACAAAGTATTAGTATGTGGCGAAAACCGGGATCGAACCATGGACCTTTAGATCTTCAGTCTAACGCCCTCCCAAATGACCTATTTCGGCTGTTAAAAAGGCTCGGGAATCGATTTAAACCGTTTCAAAACGTTTCGCTAGACTCGTTTGAAAGTGCACAAAATAGTAGTATGTGCCGAAACCCGGGATCGAACCAGGGACCTTTAGATCTTCAGTCTAACGCTCTCCCATCTAACCTATTTCGGCTGTTAGTAAGCCTCTGGAATCGATTTAAACCGTTTCAAAACGTTTCGCTAGACTCGTTCGGAAGTGCACAATTATTAGTATGTGCCGAAACCCGGGATCGAACCAGGGACCTTTAGATCTTCAGTCTAACGCTCTCCCAACTGAGCTATTTCGGCTGTTAGAAAGCCTCTAGAATCGATTTAAACCGTTTCAAAACGTTTCGCTAGACTCGTTCGAAAGTGCACAATTATTAGTATGTGCCGAAACCCGGGACCTTTAGATCTTCAGTCTAACGCTCTCCCAACTGTGCTATTTCGGCTGTTAGTAAGCCTCTGGAATAGATTTAAACCGTTTCAAAACGTTTCGCTAGACTCGTTCGAAAGTGCACAATTATTAGTATGTGCCGAAACCCGGGACCTTTAGATCTTCAGACTAACGCTCTCCCAACTGAGCTATTTCGGCTGTTAAAAAGCCTCTGGAATCGATTTAAACCGTCTCAAAACGTTTCGCTAGACTCGTTCGAAAGTGCACAAAATATAACTATTTGCTCTCCCAACTGAGCTATTTCGGCTGTTAAAAGGCCTCTGGAATCGATTTAAACCGTTTTCGCTAGAGTCGTTTGAAAGTGCACAAAGTATTAGTATGTGGCGAAACCCGGGATCGAACCATGGACCTTTAGATCTTCAGTCTAACGCCCTCCCAACTGAGCTATTTCGGCTGTTAAAAAGCCTCTGGAATCGATTTAAACCGTTTCAAAACGTTTCGCTAGACTCGTTTGAAAGTGCACAAAATATCGGTATGTGCCGAAACCCGGGAACGAACCAGGGACCTTTAGATCTTCAGGCTAACGCTCTCCCAACTGAGCTATTTCGGCTGTTAGTAAGCCTCTGGAATCGATTTAAACCGTTTCAAAACGTTTCGCTAGACTCGCTCGAAAGTGCACAAAATATTAGTATGTGCCGAAACCCGGGATCGAACCAGGGACCTTTAGATCTTCAGTCTAACGCTCTCGCAACTGAGCTATTTCGTCTGTTAAAAAGTCTCTGGAATCGATTTAAAACGTTTCAAAACGTTTCGCTAGACTCGCTCGAAAGTGAACAAAATATAACTATTTGCCGAAACCCGGCAACGAACCAGGGACCTTTAGGTCTTCAATCTAACGCTCTCAAAACTGAGCTATTTCGGCTGATAAAAACCCTCTGGAATCGATTTAAACCGTTTCAAAACGTTTTGTTAGACTCTTTCGAAAGTGCACAAATATTAGTATGTGCCGAAACCCGGGATCGAACCAGGGACCTTTAGATCTTCAGTCTAAGTCTCTCCCAACTGAGCTATTTCGACTGTTAAAAAGTTCAAGGAATCGATTTAAACCGTTTCAAAACGTTTCGCTAGACTCGTTCGAAAGTGCACAAAATATAAGTATTTGCCGAAACCCGGGAACGAACCAGGGACCTTTAGATCTTCAATCTAACGCTCTCCAAACTGACCTATTTCGGCTGTTAAAAAGTCTCTGGAATCGATTTAAACCGTTTCAAAACGTTTCGCTAGACTCGTTAAAAAGTGCACAAAATATTAGTATGTGCCGAAACCCGGGACCTTTAGATCTTCAGCCTAACGCTCTCCCAACTGATATATTTCGGCTGTTAAAAACCCTCTGGAATCGATTTAAAACGTTTCAAAACGTTTCGCTAGACTCGTTCGAAAGTGCACAAAATATTAGTATGTGCCGAAACCCGGGATCGAACCAGGGACCATTAGATCTTCAGTCTAACACTCTCCCAACTGCGCTATTTCGGCTGGTAAAAAGCCTCTGGAAACGATTTAAACCGTTTCAAAACCTTTCGCTAGACTCGTTCGAAAGTGAACAAAATATTTGTATGTGCCGAAGCCCGGGAACGAACAAGCGACCTTTAGATCAACAGTTAAACGCTCTCCCAACTGAGCTATTACGGCTGTTAAAGAGCCTCCGGAATCGATTTAAACCGTTTCAAAACGTTTCGCTATACTCGTTCGAAAGTGCACAAAATAACAGTATGTGCCGAAACCCGGGATCGAACCAGGGACCTTTGATCTTCAGTCTAACGCTCTCCCAACTGAGCTATTTCGGCTATTAGTAAACCTCTGGAATTGATTTAAACCGTTTTAAAACGTTTCGCTAGACTCGTTCGAAAGTGCTCAATTATTAGTATATGCCGAAACCCGGGATCGAACCAGGGACCTTTAGACCTTCAGTCTAACGCTCTCCCAACTGTTAAATAGGCTCTGGAATCGATTTAAACCGTCTCAAAACGTTTCGCTAAACTCGTTTGAAAGTGCACAAATTAATAGTGTATGCCGAAACCCGGGATCGAACCAGGGATCTTTAGATCTTCAGTCTAACGCTCTCAACTGAGCTATTTCGGCTGTAAACAAGCCTCTGGAATCGATTTAAACCGTTTTAAAACGTTTCACTAGACTCGTTCGAAAGTGCACAATTATTAGAATGTGGCGAAGCCCGGGAGCTTTAGATCTTCAGTCTAACGCTCTCCCAACTGAGCTTTTCGGCTGTTAAAAAGCCTCTGGAATCGATTTAAACCGTTGCAAAACGTTTCGCTAGACTCGTTCGAAAGTGCAAAAAATATTAGTATGTGCCGAAGCCCGGGATCGAACCAGGGACCTTTAGATCTTCAGTCTAACGCTCTCCCAACTGAGCTATTTCGGCTATTAAAAAGCCTCTGGAATCGATTTAAACCGTTTCAAAACGTTTCGCTAGACTCGTTTGAAAGTGCACAAAATAATAGTATGTGCCGAAACCCGGGATCGAACCAGGGACCTTCAGATCTTCAGTCTAATGCTCTCCCAACTGCGCTATTTCGGCTGTTATATCTAATCTTTATTAATTTATCTTGTGAACGCGGCTTTATATCTAATATTATTTATTTTCAAATTATTAACCCGTGTGAACGCGCCTTTATATCTAATCTCTATTAATTTATCTTGTGAACGCGGCTTTATATCTAATATTATTTATTTTCGAATTATTAACCCGTGTGAACGCGCCTTTATATCTTATCTAAAAATTTATCTTGCGAACGCGGTTTTATATCTAATATTATTTATTTTCAAATTATTATCCCGTGTGAACGCGCTTTTATATCTAATATTTATTAATTTATCTTGCGAACGCGGTTTTATATCTAATATTATTTATTTTCAAATTATATACCTGTGTTAATGCGCCTTTACATCTAATCATTTTATATTTCCAACTTATAACCCCGTCTGTTATTAATTTTCTAATTATTAACCCGTGTGAACGTGCCTTTATATCTAATCTTTATTAATTTATCATGTGAACGCGGCTTTATTTCTAATATTATTTATTTTCTTCTACGCGAGCTTCTACGCGAATGCTTGAACGGCGGCGGCGACGGTGGCCACGGCGGCGACCTAAACCTAGACGAAGGTTGCGAACAATCCTCCGCTTGGGGGGTCATAAAAAATGAACACTTGTTTAGAAAGGGGGGGGGGGCGTAGTGGAAAAAAATACTCTTTTCTGTTATCGGTGGAACTCTATTGCAATAATTTAGTTAGTTTGAATGCTCACACCTTATGTATTACCGGAATTTTAAACCCGCGTAATAAATAGTTTTTAAAAGCCATGTGTTCCCTTTTTTAAAAATTCTCTATTGTATTATCACCATGGCTAAAAAGTATAAGTTCTCGATTTAGACTTATTTAAACGATAAAAAAAATCACTCGTTGTTAGGTTGCATTTTCCCTTAAAAGGAAAATTAGGATTTCAAAATTAAAACCCGTTTTTTTTTTTTGTTTTTTTTTTATGAATAAAGATAAAATAACCAGAAATTTTCTTGTCCAAACCCTGATCGCTAGGTATTTAAATTAATTTCTAAATTTTTCTTTCTTTTTTGCTTTGGTCTGCCGAATACCTTTTCCCATGATTTATGGGAAGCTCGTGCCGCGGTCGTGTGGTGTTTTGCTTAAATTATCAATTAAACTTAAAATTAGGCTTAGCGGAAATTTATTGATTTGTTTAAAATTTCAAGGACGTTTCTATAATCGCGGAGTTTTTTTTACCAAATTAAAACGGTATAATCTGTTAAATCGCGCATTAAGATGTAAAATTTTCTACAAAATATCAAAATTTTCTACAAAATATCAAAATTTTCTACAAAATATCAAAATTTTTTACAAAATATCAAAATTTTCTTCGAAAACTGCTGTTCCACCGATTACTTCGACTTTCAAGATCGTAAATATCTGGCCTATAGATGAAAAGGCCAATTCTTTCTTTGACCAGAAATAAGGAAGATCATTCGGAAGAATTACAATCCAGAGTTATTCCTAGGCCCAGATTCTTATTGTCTCGGCTACGACTCCACGAAGTACATGTCAGCTACCACGTTACAAACTTTCTTTCCCTATCAAAAACTAATATCTTCTATATTTGAATCAATATGATGGAATTATAATTTCTATTTTATTTTTTGCGTACTGCGTATAGAGCTCGGATTCGGATATTGAATAAATTAGGATATTCATTAACAACCAGGCTTTTTTAAGATATTTTAATCTTGGATAAATTGTTTGTGTTTATAAACACCACAAATTATATAAGCAGACGCGTCTCAGATGTATACGGATATAAAATTTGAAGCTTGATTAATAAACAAATTACACGTATATTCAAACGGATAACGCAACGGGAAAATAAACGACGTTCCTCGAAATCCGTGTGGAATAAAATATAATAGTTATATTTTAATTTAAATTGAAAGGATCAGCGACTAAATCACTACATTCTTAATTTGTGTTAAAATCCGAGATGAAACTTCAAATTTTCTTATCGGCGATTGAATAACTCTTATACCGTATCAATTTCCTTTAACAATGAGTTAAGAATAAAATATTTGCTTAACATTCAGATACGGTAAACTGAATAAGAAATGGTCATTTTTTCGCGAACAGATTATATCTGATTGACATTAACAAAAGTTATACGAATTCCGAGCTTTGTGTATCGCGCGGACAGCCACGTTATTGGCTTTGACTCAGTCGTTGCGAAATAAATATTATTAAATTGCTCCTATTCTTTACGCAGCTTCGTTGTAAAAGTATTTATCTCGAAATATGATCGAGCGTTGCGAAATCGGCCTTGAGTTTTAATTTTTTCGACTCGCGCTCCAAGTTTGCGCGGCGACTGCTTTATCAATGTAGAGAGATATCTATCGAGATTGACACCATTAAACAACAGGAAAGTAATACGATAAGAAGTTTTAGTACGTTTTAGAGTGATCGGAAGAAGAAGCACGAATAATGGGCGTTTTCGAGGGATTAGAAGTTACGGGAGTTTTATTGCTATTAATTTGCCTCCTTTTTGGAATATATTGGTAAGTATTCGAGTTTTTTAGACGAGTCATTTTGTCAAATTTGTATTTTTAAAATAATTGGGTTTTTGGGTGATTTGTTGGTCGGTCAGTGTTGTTATCAACTTTGTTTTATGACAAACTAATATGTTATTAATAACGAACCAAAGTTGAAGAAAATTTACTCAATTTCAAAATTGAGAAAATATAGAATGTATATATAAAAGAATGATTGGTTTGACCTGAAAATACGCTGCCAATTTTCCTGAGAACAAGATCGGCAAGCCCATAGGAATAGCTACACCTCTCAAGGTCCACATTTTTCGTGTTCAAAATTTGAGTTTTCAGTTTTCGAGTCTCTTTTCGTGTTTTCATTTTTTCGAGTTTTAATTTCACTGTCTTCGTATTTTTCAGATTCAATTTGTTGTCTTCTTTTTCACATTCATTTGTCTTGGCGTCTTTTTCACATTCACATTGTCTTCGTCTTTTTCACATTCACTTTGTGTGTCTATTTCACATTCACATTGTCTTCGTCTTTTTCACATTCATTTTGTGTGTCTTTTTAACATTCATTTTGTGTGTCTTTTTAACATTCACTTTGTCGAATATTCACAATTTAGCAGTTTTCGCGTGTAGTCATACGCGACTACTTGTTTTTCGTCTTTTCTAACGGTGACGCGCCATAAGCCGCAACGATTGTAGTTGCTACACTCTGGTTGTAGATTTTATATTTCGGTATCTACCGGGGGTTGGGAGAGCTATTTTTATTTTCCTTAACGCCGAATGAAAAACGCTAAGGTTGGCTAATTATGCCTGCTCATTAGGGATAATTCTAGGTTCTTAACATTGAAGATTCTTTCTAACTATCACGAAGCTAGTTTAAACCATGACTACTATTTTGTAACGAAAGTATATTTTATTTGCTCCAACGACAAGTTCCAATAAAGTTAAACAGTGAATGAATGAAATTTTTTACAGTGGTAAATTTGGTTTTTTACCTTTTCAACAATACAAAAAGGTACGTCAGAGCGTTGGCGGAAACAAACCAATATACGTCGTGTCCGATCCACGCCTAACGTACTTTTCGCCAATTTCCGGTGGTTCATTTGAGAATTATTGAATATTATTTATTGAGCCGGAAATTGGCGAATTTCAAGAAATGATTTTAAAGAAAAAATTAAACAACTTTTTAAACAAAATTAGTTTTTACACAGGTGTAAGGTCATTACTCCCAGGTTCCAACACTCATGTTATCATGGTTCGGCCGAAGTTAATGAAATTTCACGCGCGCTAATTTGTAGCTATTTCATGATCAAATCCAATTTTCTAGCCCAAAATATTGATTAGATAAGAAACGAGTTTTTTTGAAAATATCCGCGTTTTCAGGTGTAGGCTATGACCATATTTGTAACCCGTAGCGGCGAGGTAGATTTTTCTGACCACTACATTTATTTTTGAAGTTTTAAAGTTTTTATTTTCAATTTAGTTTTGGCTCTAGAATGCCAGAATTTGTTTTTGCTAGTTTTCGATTTTATTGCAAGAGTGCATATTAGTATTTTACAATAATAGGTTATTTGTTTTATCCCCAACGCGTATACTACATCCACATTCCCACGTGCTCCATTATGTCCTGCCTTTGCATCTACTGACCAGAGCCCTATGTTTACAAGTTTTGATTTTTGGGAATAAGTTCGTGTCAAAAACAGGTATGAGCACACAGGCAACAATGAGGAAGGAGGATGCGTTAGGAACATTACAATACAATTTATAACACTAATTTATATTTTTATTTTGAAGTGCCAACTACATTTTTGGCAATAAGTTTTAAAGGTAATTTTTAGAAGATTTAAAGGGTTAGGAAACACAATTTAAAATATCCTAAAGCATTTCACGTACCCTTAATCATTATGGTGAATAACTATTTTCCAGTTTGTTCAAATTTCGTAATATTTTCCCATTTAAGGTTATATGTAGATTTCAATAGTGGTTTCTATATTTAGTGTTGTTCTCGCAAATAGGGGCCATTCTGAAAAAGGCGCAACTTCGATTTTAAAATTTTAATCAGTTCTAGATATTCCTACACCTAGGCTTCAATTTCATATCCGATTTGTTTGGGATATTTGGGCGCGAAAGGCCATAAAACGTGAAAACACAATTTTGAAGAAAAACAATAGTTTTCGCTCATTATATAGGCATATAGATTGAAAATTTTCATTTGTTAAGTAGGCTGTCCGAATGATTATGTAGCTACGAAATCTTTAACGGGGGGGGGGGGGCAAGTAAAAGGCGTAAAATGCAAATCAAAGGTACAAAACATTCATCATTTAGAAATGGTCAAGAATAAATCTTAGAAGGAAGTCATTTTCTTCTTTAATTGCTTCTGACACTAAGGCCACGTAACAATCTTAACCATATTCGGCCGCTACATTTAGTTCCCAACAGAAACAACATCAAATGTACCTCGTGAATTTGGGTTGACATCAGAGTTCTCTATTATTGGGACCATAATATTTTACTGAATTGATCACGTGAAACTCTACATTTTTAATTTACAGTGTGATGTGGGAATACATTAATTCTGGCTTCGACTGCCAGTAACAGTGAAAGCCTTAGAAATACGCCCTTGAAGTAATAGTTGATAGATTTTAACATCATCTTTCGAAAAATAAAAAACTCAGGGCTCCCAGACCACCTATAATACCTATAATTACCTATAATTCTGAAGTGATCCTATAAAAACCTATAATTTCACTTTTTGACTTATAATACCTATTTTTTTGGGGAATTTGTTCAATTTCGGTGATAAAATTCGAAAGGAATGAACTATATAACTATAAAAATTATACTTTTGCTTGAAAAAGTGCAAATGATTGCAAAAAAGCAAGCTGTGGCAGAATGGTTTCCTCTCCTAGGTCACTGGTAATAATTACTCCATTTTATTAGAGGTTAGATAGACTGTCGAGAGGGGCGTGAGTAGCTAGTAGTGCCAAAGAAAGGCAGAGGGACGGGTCTAGAGGCTATAGAAAATATATTGCATTACATGTCAGCGAAACCTACCTATAAAACCCCTATTTTTCGAAACTAAAAAGAAACCTACAAAGAGTCCTATAAATTGATATTTTTGGACCAATAAATTACCTATATTTTTGGCTTTTAAAACCTATAACACCTATAATTTTTTCTGGGCTATGCGCTAGGAGCCCTGAAAACTTAATTGCAGCAGGGGCGTAGGAACGTTTTTCATATTGGGGGCAATCCGCAAATGTAATAATCTTTTTAGATTTGTTTCTACATTGAAAATTATTTTCTAATACATACCTTTATCAGATGGGAGGAGGGGGCATATATGATAATGGTTTTTTACACAATGTTTCATTTTTCAAATACATTTTTTAGAGCTACAAGATTTTAATATAAGATATCACTCCGAATATAGGATAATTATAAATATTTTCAATAATTAAATTGCGTATTTAGCAGGGGAAATATTTTACTTACACAATTGAGGGGGCAGTCAAATATTTGGAGGGAGCAATCTAAATGTCTTGGAGGGGCAATTTTACGTCTCTGAATTGCGGAATGTTTTTTTTTTTTTTTTTTTTTTTTTTTTTATTTTAATATTTGATCCCTGTCGGTGTTTTGCATGGACAAAACGATTGGCTGTTCCGCAAATACCGTGAATGGAATTTCTTCGCTACTTCTTAGCGCGGTAAAAGTACCTTATTGGCTGAACAATGTTGGATTTATCTGTAAGCCGAGACTTTGGATTGTCGCCCTTTAGAAATCTTATCGGTGGATTAGAGCTCGTTGTTAACGATTTATGGGCGACATAATGCTATTCGATCCACGTCTCATCTAAATCGACAATGGACCCATTTAATTGAATCCCAAATGATTGACAAGCGTATTGATTCACAATCAGTTTAGTAATGCGTAATTTTTTAATTTTGACTTCGTAAATCTATTCAAATTGTGAATACACTTAATTTTGGTAGTTTGGTCTATATTAATTTAGGTTTGGCTCGCTTATATTGGGTTAGGTTATGCAAGGTTATGTTATGCCCCATAATACCACGTTCAAAACTATACTTATGGCTAGAGATCGAAGAACGTGAAAACCACTTAAAGAGATACCAGACTGTGCGAAATAGTTATTTTTAATCTGTTTTAGATTGTTATGGCTAAGAACATTATCAAAACTCACCCAAGGGTGCGTGGCAATTTGCAGTTAATTGTCGAATTTGTAAAATTAGGCTCGTAGAAATTTCACATTTATTTTACAAGCAGTCAATTTAATTTGTGAGCTCATCTTTGAAATGGCATGTGAAACAAATTAGATTTTTTAGAGAGTAAAATTAGAGTTCACACGCTATTTTTATAGGATATTTAATTGTAATCAGCAACTGATTTTTTCAAGAATTTTGGTATATAGATGAAAAAAATATTCTTCCTAATCTATTCTATTCTTTGATCATTAAAAGATAACTCGAAATGTGGTTGGAGTCATTTTCGACTCTTGTATAATCAATCTGGTACGATCACGTTTTTATATGGAATTGCGACGATGTATAGTCAATATCTTTTAGACAAAATATAATTCAAATTAAAGTACAATATACCAACGCTCCCTATATTTTATGAAAGCCAGAGCACGATCCTGAAGCGGGTGAGGCTAGATAGTATAGGATTGTCATTTTTTTCTCGATAGGAGGCGGAATCATTCAGCAATTTTTGCATACGCGTCTCTTACTTTAACGTGGCAACCCGACGTAGAGAGTTATACGTCTGCAAAATCTTTGGTTGATCCCGCCTCTATAGTGGAAAATTGGCGAACTAGATTTCCTCTTTCGGAATTTATTTCCGCGTGTACTGGCTTTGATTAAATATAGGAGTCGTTTAATATACACACACGACCTTCTTAAAGGGAGAATGCAACCTAGCAACAAGTGATTTTTATCGATTCCTTATTAAAACAGGCCTAATCCATCGGTAAAAAATTACGAATATAAACTAGAAACAAGTCTAAAAATTGCTTTGCTGCTTCATGGAGATCCTGAATTTCTTCGTATTGGTATGTAAGCGACCAATGAGAAAATGCCAGTCGATAAGGCTAATCTCCATGAGACTTCCATTAACATTCGATTGGTCACTCCCTTATTTGCGGAGTTGTCAGTAAGGTGGTATTGAACTCATCAATCTTGGCCATGTTGGCTAAGCTTGCTTCCATTCCACACACAACCATCCCGTCACGTGTTTAAAAAGACACTGTAGCTAGTGTGCCTGGGTCTAATAAGGCAATTACTCTATTCATATCGCGTGCTAGGCCTCGTAGTATCTGGTTACACCGGAAATAGTGTATACCGGTAGTGCTGTATACCGAAAATCATTTCAGTCGCGGAATGGTAAAAATTACTATTTGATAAATTCAACTGTTTTCTTGATTATATTTATATTGCCGATTTTCATTCCAAAGTAATCTAAAATGGTTTAGTTTTTATCGAAAGGGAGGTACGATTATTTTCTCTTAAAGCAATTGTTTTATATTTTTGCAACACATTATCAAACGGTGAAATCATAGTATAGACATAACTTCGACCAAAACGGTATGTACCCATTTCGCCCAAAATTATCTATTCCCATTTCGCCCAATGCATTTTTGGCCCAAAACTATCTATTCCCATTTCGCCCAAGGCCTTTTTGGCCCAAAATTATCTATTCCCATTTCGCCCAAGGCATTTTTGGCCCAAAATTATCTATTCCCATTTCGCCCAAGGTATTTGTCGCCCAAAATAATCTATTTCCATTTCGCCCAATCCTACTTCGCCCAAACTTATTATTTGGCCCCAAATTATCGATTCACAATTCGCCCAAACTAATTTTAAAAGGTTAGGTTAGGTTAGGTTATCAAATAAAGTAAATGGTTCTTTAGATACATCAAAAAGGGCGTGCAGAAATAATTAAACGGGCCCGAGGAACCGATCAAAAGGAAATTGTTCCCGAAGGCTTACCTTCTCTGTATCAAGCTAAGTCAAGTCTCTACAGATGTCGAAACACATCCAACTAATGCCGAAACCCGAGGAGACAGATTAATCTTAGGAGTGGATTGGGCGAATTGAGAAATGGACGAAATGGGAATTTGGTGATATGGCATTGGGCTAAATAAGATTGGGCCAAACGGGAATTCGGTGAAATGAGATTGGGCGAAATGGGAATTAGGTGAAATGAGATTGTGCGAAACGGGAATTAGGTGAAATGAAATTGGGCCAAATGGGGGTAGACCTTTAAAACTTTACTTAATTGAGATTGCGTGTTAGTATTTCCAGCCCCATATTTACGCACTCTTTGATCATATGTAACACGTGTTTTTCCATTATTTCTAGGATTTACCTAAAGAGGTATAACTTCTGGGTTGGAAAGCCGATACCGTCCGACTCACCAATACCCATTTTGGGAAACACACTGGGGCTCCTATTGGGAAAAGTAAGATATTCTATGAAACCAATTAATCCAATTTGTTAGACCGCCGTTGTCCACCCACAAGCTCTCCCTTATGTGGACGACGTTAATTTCCTTATTTATTAGAGAAATAACTGTACTATAAATATTTCATATGAGGAAAATAAATCAATCAAATCAAACGAAGGGTCAGACATATGGGCTAAAATTCGTATACTTCAGCTGCAAATAAAATTTAAAATTTTTAAAATATCTTGCAAATCTTACAACCGCTTTCAAAATTCTAAAATTCCCAAGTACATTTCATAATACCAAAATAACTCTCAAAATTCCAAACACCTTTTAAAATCTTAAAAATCTGGATATCACATTTAAAATTTTTAAACTTAATTCAAAATTTGGAAATCCCTTTCAAAATTTCAAAATACGTTCCAAAATTTCAAATTATGACCGAATTTCCAAATCTTAGAATCACGTAACCAAAGTGTATGTATGTCTGACAACCGCCACAATAATTAGTACAGGCATTCTAGCCCAAAAAAAAGGGAGAACCCGGAACAAATTAGAACGGTTACGAAAATTTCCATACTTATAGAATCGAATGCGCTCTTTAACGTGGTGAGGTCTCCCAATCTCGCAGGCGTGGGGAAAATCCGCCATCTTGGAAAATGGCCGCCAAAATTACTAAAACTATACATAACTTTAGATGTAATTATCGGATTGACTGATAGTTAGGCTCAAAATGTAGCTTAAGACACTCCGCCCAAAATTTGTTCTATGCATGTTTAGCGTTTATCAAACCGTAAGCTCGCAAACATGCATTGAAACTGGTGAAATTGATAAATTTAGGGAAATATGAAGTTTCCGCGGAAAACCATTTAAGATTTTGTTATAATTTCGCTGTTTCAATAATAGGACGCGTTTTTCTAAGTATTGTTGCCTTTAAAATGTTTAACGAAGAGAAAATATTCCGCCATTTTGGAAAATGGCAACCAAAATTATAAAAACTTCATAACATAACCAGATGAACTTAAAAATGATTGTTTGTATATAGTATCATTCGTTTGTTATATGAATTTTGAACGTTAATCAAACCGAAGCTGGCAAACATGCCTTAATAATTTCCAAAACTTAATAATACTCTAATATAACAATATATATTAATTTCTTTGTAAAACAATTCGAAAATATTTATTTACAAACTATCGTTACATTTAAATTTACAGTTAATCTAATGTTATCATTATATAATCTAAATGTTATCATTATATAATGTAAATGTTTTTAAATGTCTGAATTGTCCATCTCGCCATCTAGATCAAAATCTCTGCAGTCGTTGGTGCATGAAATACCGTGACATTTTCTGCACATTGCGGAACACATCAGACCTGTTTTTCGACATTCGCATTTTTCGTCGCAACTACCCTTACACTTGCAAGAAATCATATTTCAAATTTCGCTCGGGGCAGGTTGACGAGTGGTTATTACTGGGCGCAACACGTGGCCGACTCTTTTCCACCCCCAATCTTCTGCATTTATGTCGTTGCCAAGCCACGTTTGGACTTGGTGGTAGACTCTTTGCATGTATTGGCTAGCAGCTGCACTTGTGGGTGGAAGACTTGCCAGTTCAAATGAGCTACTTATCGGAGAATTTCTGGTGGCCTTTGTAAATACAACGTAGCGTTGCTCATTTAAGGTACTACTTTTAATTGCACCGTATAAGGACAGCAATAAATGTTCTCCTACAGCAGTTATTTCTGCGATACTAGCTCCAGGCTGATTAAAAATCAAAACTTTTTGACGGAGATCTTCGTTTTGTTTTAGTATTTTGAAAGCTTTTTTTTTTCCTTGGCGATAAAGGGCAGATGTAGTATCACAACCCGTGCAGCATGGAGAAAGAGTAAAACATGTGCTTGTTCTCCAAGTTCTTTTTTTATTGCCTTGATGTCAAAGATTTTCGTTGGAGAGTTTCCTTGCTGTTGTTTTACCAAAAATAAAGAATTTTGATTTTCGGTATCAGCGAGAACTACCAAAATTACAAGCACGTCTGTGTCTTCTGCGATGACAGCAATAGTTTTGTAATTTTCGCATTTTCCAAAGTCAAGCGCTGTTTTTGCTATAAGAACGTCAGCGTCACTTTTTGCTTGAATGGCTCTAAGACCAGATGATTGAAATCTAGTAATAAGATGGTGTATCAAGGACTCTTTGTTTTTCGAATTTTTAAGGAATGCGTCTTGAGAAGTCGTTGCGAGGTTATTTTCTTCTATTTTGATATCCGGAGCCATTGATTTTGCTTGCCTTCTCCTATGTTCCTCTACTTTCGTGGTTAAATCATTTGAATAGCCGTCAAAAACTACAGTTGTAGTTTCACCGTAGTGGTTTTTAACATAATCTACGTACATGTTGAAGATATTCCCGTATGTGCAAGGGCGAGGCCACACTACACGATGAAGCAGAAATCCACCATCCACTACCACTTGTTCATAAACCATCTCTTTAGTTATTATTAAAGGACTAACCTCCTCAAGAAGATGAGACAGGGTTGCTTTGTTTGTCTTTCGAAATGAGAACTCATCAAACATAGATGGAGCGACCGGAGAAAGTTCATATGACATGCATTTTAAATCAGCTCCTCGTTGTAACGCGCAGGCTATTCTTCTAAACAATTGTTGTGGGTTCACAACAATATCCTCTCCGTCAAAGTTTAATACGTTTTTCATTCCCGCTAGTGGTTTCACTTTGTCATTTCTCTTAAGTTTAGCTTCCAGAAACGACTTCCCGACCATTCTTTCCATTGAAATTTTCCCAATTTCTACTGCAGAATCGCAATTTACAGTCTCATCAGCTACAGCACCGGAAGCCAGAGACACCAACGAATTCTCGTACTTGAATGGTATGTGATCTCTTAGCCATCCATAAAACTTCTTAGCGTCTGTCGCGTCGCGTACATGTCGTGATTCTCGAATCTCTACATGTTGTTCTGACGTTGTTGCGCAAATGCCACAGTAGTCTTCCAAAGCTTCACTGAGCTGCAGACACACCGTAATAGTTAGGATCCATCGAGCGAGTGTGCTTTCGCTCAAACCGCGACCCCTTGTTAGTCCACCAGACGTTTTCATTGATCGCATTAGAACTTGCTCAATTGTCATGTCCGACCAAATACCAGACCACATTTTGTCGGATCGTCTAACGGTAAAAAATCCCAATTGTCCAAAGTTAATGTACTCTTCTTCACTCATTATAGTAGATAATTGAGACATCGTTTGTACATATAACTGAGTAGATTTCGCGTAAGCAAGGTGAGCGGCTGCGTGTAAATATGGCAACATTTGTTTAAGACAATATAAGTGTAGATCCCAGTTTCCTGTCCGTTCAGCTCTAACAAATAGTCGCATTATTTCAACCTGGTCAAAATAATCGAGCCACAATTTTCCTGTGCGACCAAAATTTTTTAATTCTTTCTTTTGAGTCTCAAATGCTGATAATAAACTCATTATTTCTTTTGTTCTTCGAACATCGTCAGTGCTTACAGCATTTTGCATTATATCACGGTGGATTTCTTTAATTTTATTCTGTAAGTCTTCTTTTATGATCGGCATGGATTCAAGAATAATCTGACCGATTGCCTTTTGCGCCAGGAAGTGAGCCCGAAGTGCCCGGGAATAGGCATGTCCATTAAGCATGTGAGGCACTGACGCTTTGGCGTAAACGGTTTCCCACATTTCAGAAATTCCACTACCAGCCATTATATAGCCCACAGCACCCATAAACGACATAAGGGTGTGAAATCCCCCAAGTCGAACTATTACCGATGACAATTTCTCGGGCAACCCCAAAACCATCTCTACCGCTTTAATGTATAGTGGTTGATCAAACGTAACTACACAAGATTTCTGGTCATATCGATGGCATTGGTCGACGGCAAATAAAAGAGAAGTGTAAATTGTTGTCAAGTTCGACGGATTTAAGTTAATAAATGGCAGTATGATTACTTTGCTTATAGCGTAATTATTTTCACACTTTGAACTTAATTGCATGTAACCATTCCATTCTGGGCTAGAACTTGGCTGCTTCAATATATATCCACACATCCATATGAAGTCAAGTAATTTGTCATTTTCAAGCTCTGTAGGAATAGCGTCTTCCGATAATAAGGTTTTTACGATAATTTTGCTGAGACCGGATGTACTAGGCTTTTCATAGGGTATGATATTAACTTTTCCAAATGATCCAATAACGCTAGCTGGAATATCTTCTACTGTTCGTGACATTTTTAAGGTGGTCTTAACAGCGGAAGGTGTAACACACATTATTCCTCCCATGGAATGGAAGGTTCCTAATCCGTCAAGGGTTCGAATATTAACGTCCGCATTGTCAAAAACAAAATGTTTAAACGAACAGTCCAAAATTTGGGACTCATTAGACACCAAAATACTGTTCTCAAATTTCGTAGGATGAACAGAAACCTAGATGGGATATTATGTCAATTACGTAACGCGACCCGATCTGCTTGTGGAGATGAACGGCTAAGGCCAACTGAATAGGGGATATGAAAGAACGTGGCCTTGTAACCGCTATCTATCGTTATCTTTTCCAATAAGTTCAGATATTGTAATTTGTTTCCCATAAGGTCGGATGAGTCTTTGTTTTAAATACTTCGTACCGTAAGGCCCCACTCCTTCATTACAAAATTCCTTAAAACGTTTCTCTAATTCTGTCGTAGAATACTGGCACTCATTGTTACCATCAAGGTAGGCACAAAGAGATATGAAAGCTTCTTCTCGTTCGGCATTTACTCCCCGACCGATTTTCTTTTTCTCAGTATTTTCAGTTAAAAATTTTGTATAGCAAGTTTTATGGTAGCGCGCTTCAGCAGCTACAAGATCTATGACATTTTCAAGACGGACTAGTACGACCCGCGACCATTCATCATTTCGATCTTTTGATCTTTTAATTAGTGTTGATTTTATTTCCATTGTTTCAACCAAATGCACAATACCTTTAATTCTCGATGGATGTTTTTCATCGGGGACTGCATTATTTCCACAGAGTAAACAATTTGTTTTAAACTCGAACAAATGAACCTCGGATCTCAACAATTTATCCTTGGTTGGTTCCTTTGACGTGGAGCTACCATCGTCTAGAAATTTCACAATATTTTCCTCTCGCGTATAGTGTTTTCGACAAGCTTCGTGCAAACGAACTGATGTAAGGTGTTCAAGACGCTCGTGTAGTCCATCTTTTCTCCTCAAACTTGCATTAACGACAGTTTGGAGACCCTTTGTAACTAGAACAAAATTTTATGGCATTTCCTTGAACCTTCGAGCTGGTCATTTTACTAGAGGCAGAAAGAAAACAAAACCGACCTTCGAACGGGTTCGTAACTATACGCTAAATTCCCTGAGGCTATATGTGTAAGAGCTCTCTGCTTTAAAATTGTACCAAAATATTTGTATGGGTTAAAACTGGTAGCAAATGAACCTAAATAACTATACTACATTTTAAGTATACCTGGTTATGTTATGAAGTTTTTATAATTTTGGTCGCCATTTTCCAAAATGGCGGAATATTTTCTCTTCGTTAAACATTTTAAAGGCAACAATACTTAGAAAAACGCGTCCTATTATTGAAACAGCGAAATTATAACAAAATCTTAAATGGTTTTCCGCGGAAACTTCATATTTCCCTAAATTTATCCATTCCACCAGTTTCAATGCATGTTTGCGAGCTTAAGGTTTGATAAACGCTAAACATGCATAGAACAAATTTTGTGCGGAGTGTCTTAAGCTACATTTTGAGCCTAACTATCAGTCAATCCGATAATTACATCTAAAGTTATGTATAGTTTTAGTAATTTTGGCGGCCATTTTCCAAGATGGCGGATTTTCCCCACGCCTGCGAGATTGGGAGACCTCACCACGTTAAAGAACGCATTCGATTCTATAAGTATGGAAATTTTCGTAACCGTTCTAATTTGTTCCGGGTCAAACCTTAGAATGCCTGTACTAAATAGAGAATTCCACTGGATTCTCTAAAGCAAGAAATATCACCCTGAAAGTTTTATTTTCCACTGGTAGTGCCCTAACTGCGGCCAGATATCTGGTTCTAAATCGGATAAACTGTTTTTTTTTTTTTTTTTTTTTTTTTTTTTTTTTTTAATCCAACTGTCTTTATCTGTCTTTTAACCGCGCCTTCTATCTGACAACCAAATTGTAAAACGCTTTTTTAATATAAATACTCGCTTAAATAATGAATTAGAACTATCGTCAAGTAAATAAGCATTATTTCGCAAAACAAAATATAATTAAGAGTTAAATTGACAGTTATCTGTTTGAGTATCGCTTAATCCGTTAAATAAATGAAATTAGTTTGGACAGATTTAAAAATCAGTTAAAAAATATTGAATAGACAAATTATCGTGTAAATAGTTTTTTATTGCATAATATCTGATACGCGAAATAAATAAGTTTGCTCTATAAAGATAAAAGTAAGGAGCACTACCACTGGGAGACTCAGAGAATTGTCGAGCATAATTTTTATGTTCCACTGGAACACTTGCCTGTTAAATTTGTTGCTCAGTCTTTGTCGAGAGAGCCGCTGAAAAACACTGATTTGATTGAATTATGGAATCTTTTTAAACTATACATTCCACACTAGTCGATTCTCTATAATGGCCATTAGGTTTTCAGGTCGATTTAGAGCATTCGGAGAGTGGTCCAATGGAATACGCTATTATACCACTGCCTTCTCTAATTATAATCCACGTAATGCCAGCTACAACTTTTTTTTGACATTTTCAATTGGAATTTTTCTAAGATAGATGTCATTTTCCTGGAGAATATTGTGAGTTAGCATCAACAAGCAACAATTATATAAGGTTCTAGCTCCTAGCGACATCCAGGTGATAAAATTTATGATTTAATCTATATATTGTTTTAAATATAAATATTTTAAAATAATTTTAATGATTTGACATTTAAAATGATTCAATTAATTTACACCAAAGTGTACTCTCAATTAACCTAACGTTCTTATTTATTTTTGATTTTTCCGCCTATACATTTGAATTTCCCACCTTTTTTATCCCCAAGAAATTGACATCTAACGATACGGATAGACCTAGCATTAGAGAAGCCAGTGATTATACACATATTTAAATCCACTACGCAACTAATAATTCATTTTTTTAGAATATTCACGAGACCGATCATGAGTTGTACAAAAAATATGGTCGAGTATTTGGGTAATAACCTTTGATTTACAACTTTAATTATAATTATACCAAAATAGAAGACAAATAAGGAAACACCTAGGCATGATGCCACGCAGGGCGGGATTAAGCCATGTAGAGGTCCCCAGTCAACCCCTAGGCAATGCAAGTCTCTATTTAGGTAGGTAGGTCTCTAGTGGCTCCTAGGTGCCTCCATTGCCTATATGGATAATCCGGAGCTGCCTGCGCTCCATAACCACCTAGATGCCCTACTACGTCATCCATTAATAAGCAGAAATACATAAATTATTAAAATCTTTTAATCGATAAAAATGTAGTTAATTTATAATATATTAAGTATGCTTCATATAAACTTATATATGCTTCATATATAAGATTAAATTCCACATAATGAATACTTCGCTAAATGGCGCTCCGTGCCGTCGTTTGTACCGAAACATAAATCGTTAACAAAGGTTTCAAAGGCTGAAGCCTACACTCTGGTTAACATATAATAAAAACGGACCATCTCACCTTTCAAGAATGAAACGAACATGATGGCGTTGCGATCGATGCCGCAGAAAAAACAATAATCCGAATTAAAATTCTTTCACATAAAAGTAAACAACGGAACATCGCTTAATACTATCTGCAAAGGCCGATGTAAATGTACCGTCAGAGTCTGATTCGAGACACTCTAGCGGCCGCAGTCGGTGTAAATACTGAACGGAGGAAGCGCTACTCTTTGGAGAAATTCCTAAGATCGGAGAGACGACAATGTAGCCAAGCTCGGCCCGCCTAAATTCCGTCCCTCTCTCTCGACTCAAAATATCAAGGGGTTATGACTGTTTCGCTATTTTTAAGTGATGGGCTCTGACGTAAAACTAGACCGTTGCTAATAGCATAAAGCGTTGTTTACTTTTATGGAATAAAGTGATAGACTTTTGTCCGAATCCACTGCTTAATAGATGACGTAGGGAGTGCCAGCGTTCCCTGGCAGCGAGGATAACGCGATTGGCTTTCCCGCTGTTGGACCCCGAACTTAAACAACCATTTCGTAAATTACAAATATAAACGAAGAATAAGGGTGCCAAGATCGACGAGAACGGTGATGAGAAAAAAGGGAAGAGCAGGAAAAAAATCAATTAACAGAAATAGAACACATCCAAGTAGATGACGCTAAGCCTTATAACCGACGAATTAAGCTTTACTGCCCGGGTGGGAAATACTTTTTTAAAGTGGACCTATGACCACCGACCCCCTGGCCTTTAAATAAATAAAGTGGTCCATGAGGACTATGCCCATTGACCACGTCACATGGTCTGCTGGGCTAAAATGTTTTTTTTTTTTAATATTTCAGTTAATGTCTGGTAACTCTGGCCACTCTGGCAAATGTCGTTACTTGCATACTACTTATATCTTACTGCACAAATATTCAAATAAACGTTTTGAAAAAAAAAAAAAAAAAAGTAGGGTAGCGTCGCCTAATTCTGAACGCTTCTTAAGAAATCCGAGATCTCGATTGCTATGGAATTTTTAGTTAACTATCTAATATTGATCAAGTCAGAATATTTGCGGACCCGTTGCGCTAGTTTTCGTCATTCCATGACTCGTACTTTTGACGCGGACGCGGTTTTAAAGACGACAGTAGTGGCTTCTAATTCTGAACGAAAGATTCTAATTCTGAACGCCCTAATTCCAATTCTGAACACCCCTTGCTTCTAAATCTGAACTATATTATAACATGTAAAAAAATCCCAAATTTGCGAAAGGAACCACTTGCGCACCTCCAATCGAGAAACGAGTGTCACCAATGGATCCATTGGCCAAATTTAACAGCGGAATAGGGGAATTAACGCGATCGAGCTAGTATTGGGAAGTTATGGACGATTTAAAATTTTTGCATTGTTTTGACATAGAACCCGTAACGGAATACTCATTTCGTAGGAAATCGTCGATAACTCAAACGCACTAATTCCGCCTTGCCTCTGTTAAATTCATCCAAGGAATCCAGTTGTGACACTCGTTTCTCGATTCGAGGTCCGGAAATGGCTCCTTTAGCAAATTTTGGGAGTTTTTCATATATTTTCAGAATTAGAGATTCTTACACATATTTTGAAATTAAGTTTTCTGAAAGAGTTTGAGAAGTTTATTTTGTAGAGGGAAACTCCAACTTTACGAAAAAAATCGAGCGCGTAAGCCTGCGTTTTTTCCGAAGCTCGTAAAAGCTTATTTCCCGGACCCTAAAGGGAAACATTCCCTAAAAACGGTCTTATTAATTATGCTAATTATCGCGGTTGACTAATTAGGATCTATCTTCTCCGGATCTTTTCCTAGAGTGTTGAACCTGTGTTCCTCGAATAGCCCCATTCTTTATCTACAAAACGAGCCCTTCCATCTTTAAACAGACCCAACCAAAGTTTCGTTTTACAATTTTAAATGAAAGCGTTCAGAATTAGGCGACCCTACCATAGTCCCGTGGACCACTAATGCCCCTCCGATTTGATTTTTAAAGTGGTCATTTGCCCTCTAGCACGCCTTTTTTCACGCTGTTTACTGGCGCCATTGCCGGAAACCATTTTTTTTTTCACGAGTCAGAGACGCAGTGTTGAAGAGATATGTCTTTTGGGGAAAACTGTCATCTAGAGACACGTGCTGCCGTCCGCGAAAAAAAAGGATAATCGGTGAAAAGACCCATAATTCCATATAAATGTTCTACCACTCTGTTGACGTCAATTATTCGCGAAGCTGCCCGCGCCTTCTAACAAACATGGGTAATCGGCCGCTAATACTTAAAAGATTTCAAATTCGCGTCTTTTTCAAATATGCGCGGGACATATGTCATGTTTTACCAAATTAGATCAATTTGAATACTTTTAGAAACTAAATACGCACGCGTCACACACGTGACCCCCAGTCTCGAGATGGGGTGGAAAGTGTGGAGGTGCTGCAAATGCCAAGTTTTATTCCCGACTCAGAGATGGCGCAACAATCAACCCGGGGTTTGTATGGGAAGAGACATATCTCTTTAGCGCAGCATCTATCTATCACGGAGAGTGAAACACACATTGACTTAGAAATTTAGCATTGACACAATTTAAAGTGGCGTACTTCTCTGAATTATGAGAGTTACGATGATTCTCCTTTTCGTAGATCGTACATTGGCGTAAAGCCCGTAGTCTTCGTGGCTGACCCCGAATTGATTAAATCAGTGCTAGTAAAAGATTTCTCGACTTTTCCATCCAGAAGAGTAAGTGTTTTTTTTTATTGTTTTTTTCTACATTTAAACAATCGTTCTTAGCCTTTAGTATCTAACGATCCTATTGTGGATAACATGGTGTCAGTAGTTAAAGGCGATGATCAATGGAGAAATATTCGCAACACTATGACACCCGCCTTTACATCTGGGAAACTTAAAAAGGTTAGTAAATAATCGTAATAAATAATAAATAAGTTATTATTAGTTCGAGACTTCCATCGTTGTTTCGTTTCGTATATATGTAATAATACATATATACGAAACGAAACAATATGGAAGTCTCGAACTAATAATAACTTAATTGTTCCTGATATATAAAGTTAATGAACAAATATTCGCAATATCCATTAAAAACAATTTTTTTTTGTAACAATTGACGAAATCGAAGTTGAAGAGAAATTTTCAGGGGCAGCGCGCCATTGGGGTACACTCTTTACGCGTCGATCTATTAAGAGATGTCACTGTCGTAGTTCCCATTCCGATCCTATTCTGATTCGCTAAGCTATGGCGAGAGAGACAGACTAGGCGGTAACCTCTCCGCTCGCGCTTCGAGACTACGCGTTTCCCGTAGCAACGGGTGTAATACGTGGATAAGTACGAGAGCGAGAGATATAGTGAGGCGCAGGAGCGCCATATATTCTGATAATTCATCGTTATATTTGTACCCCTATGGCCGTTGCCCCTGAGGTTGGTTTTTGAGTATGGAAATTTGAATTCGTCCATTATGATAAGTAATTCATCCATCCAAATTTTTTAAAAGGCGATGAAAAATATGTTGTTAGGTTATTGTATTTTCAAAATTCTTATGACGTCATTATGAGACCTCTGCCGTGATATAATTGTGTTTTAAAATTAGAACATTAATTCATTAGATGCTACCTATGATATGTGACTGCGCTAAATTGACGGTAGAAAACTTTGAAAAGTATTCCCGAAATGGTGAACCTGTTGATTGCAAAAGGTATTGTAACGGAATGATCCAAACATTGGATTTGAAAATATTCCCACTTCAAGCGTGAGTTTATAAGAAACACTCCTTAAGTGTCCCTACTAGAAAGGATAAAATTCGGTAACAACGAGATTACGCAGCTGGTTATCTCTGACACTAACGCTCTACTCCAATATTTTGACTGCTTTTGGTTTTAACGTTTTAATCGAAAATTAGAAAAGACTAAAGCTTAGTCCAGACTACCTGATTTTCTTCACTTCGCTCGTTGCGTAACGCTCGCGCATGGGTAGTATGTCTATTCGCGAACATTGTCCGCAAAACTAAAATTTGCTTTGCTCTTACGCTTATTACGTTTAGAGCTGGAATTCAATGTGATCCCAAAAATAGTTAAATTCTGTGGTTTTAGTGTTATTCTCCGTGACATATTTATTTCTAAGCTGATTATATTTTCCTTATAATTCCCCACTAAGATGAAAGAAAAATGTATTAATTATTAAAGGACTCTCGTCATCAGTAAAGAACAGTCCTTTCCCTATTAAATGATATATAATTTGTTAAAACAAATATTCGATCCACAATTGAATATATTTAATAATTTCTAATAACAGATAAAAATTCGATCCTAAGTTAAATATTTTATTAATTTATAAAAAAATAAATCGCGCGACCCCCTTTTTAATATTGGCTACCCCTTCTTCAAAAAAGCTCACCTAGGTGGATAGCGTAACCCGAGAACTACGGAATTTGAAAATATGATATTTTATTCGAGCACCGCGTTTGTAGGTACATACTATCATCGCTTCTAAGTAAACATTTATTTGTAGTGACTAATTTCGTCGAAATATCATCTTGCTGGAGGAAAATATGAGATAACTCCCAAATCGCGAGTCTGAAAAAGGTTATAGTATTTTAGTTTTACTAGTCTCGATGTACAATTCTTAATTTTTAAGTTCGCGTGATAAAGATGGCGTTGTAGGTAGATGGAGAAATTTGTATTTCTCAAGTATAGCAATAGGGGCGCGTCGGCATCATCAAGGGAATGAAATGGAAACCTTGGAATTTATTGTAGCTTAATTAACCATACTGTTTTATAGGGATTTTTTTCTGCGAGACATCCTTTTACATACTCGAGCCATTTAACAAGTTTTTCTAGACAAAAAAATCTTTTGACGATGGTCACGCTTATATATTTTATCCTTGCCTCCTCTTTGTATCTACTGTTGTTGTATATTTAGAGTTTAGAATTCCGCAGCCCGGGAAAACTTCTCACTTCATTAACAAAATATTCTTAATTAATTATTCAACTCCATCGGAAACTGATTTTATTTTCTCGTCGGTATATAAATCATAGTCGAGATAGATATATGGCCGGATGCGATACTGCGCTTGAAAGATGCGCAGATGCTTTAAATTGGTGGCGAGGAGGCGAGCGGAGAGAAAATCTTTTGCCAAAGAATTTCGCATAGTTCGCGATGGCTGGCGCTATCGATAATCGCGAACGTTAATTAGTTAGCAAAGCGAAAAGAATCACGTAGTCTAGACTTACCTAAACAATCAGGTGCCAAACGCGCACGTGTTTACGAAAAACCACAGCAAATATAGTTCGGTAAGATATAGTATAGGAAAATGGTGGAACTATTTTTACATAAGCGGCGTCTTAATCCGCCGAATTTTTCGGTGAAACTTTTTTTTTACGTGTTTTCAAAATGTTTCCTACATCCTCCCAAAGGTGGTTTCTGATAAACTCCCGCTATAAAATACAACTGTGAATAAATTTATGTATTAAACAGAATCTACGGATGTTACACCTTGGATGTCATTGCTATTGTCGCGTTTGGAACGAAGCTCGATTCCCTCAACGACCCAGATAACAAATTCGTGCAGCACGCTAAAAAGGTTTTCTCCTCAGAAATCAGCTGGAGATTTATTTTGACTAGTAAGACTAAAAATTTACTAAAACCAATTGGGATTGGCCCCATAGATCTACTTTCCAATGATCGACAAGGAATCCTTTTAATCTAAGTGCATTAATATTATAAAAGTGCATTTGATCGACAAATAAGTTGATTGACAAAATGTTAAATCATACTTTAAATATATTTTTTTTTAATTGAAATCCCTTTTTGGTTGTGTGGAGTTTTGTGGTATAATAGTAATGTCTACGTGTATTCGATATACCAAGTGTAGTCCATTATATCGACCAATCATTTGTTCAACCAAGAAATCAGTCGATTTAATGCACTTCGATTATATGACTTGTCAATATAGCATGTCGATAAAATCCGCTCGTTAACGATCAAATCCGCACATTGTCGATCAAATGGCCCCCTGTTTAATCATTTGAAAGTCGATTACTTGGTGCCAAATCGAGGATTGTACGAGGAATCTCCTTTTTACCCTATACTATAACAAAACAGATATAAGTATGACACCTAAGCATTGATTCAATGCTACATTTCTCAATTAATACGCGTTTCACGATTTCGATGACGAATATAATGCTCTACATCAAAACAAATCTAATCCGTTTGTTTAAAAATATAATATTTATCATTACAGTTATTTTATTCCAAGATAAAATTTAAATAATACTCCATTTCGTTTTCATCCTAAAATGGTAACTTCTTCTAGAGTATCTTTCTTATAAGAAAATTTGAAAATATGATTTAGTCGAAAACAAAAAAAAAATTTAAGCCTAAAGGCTTGGTTTTATTATTTTATTAATTTTCTTCGAATTGTAAATTTTTGAATTATATTTCTTTTGTTTTCCACTAATTCTAAGAAAGGTACATTATCTTATCCTATGTTACACGTATCAATACGAGTAACTCGTTAAAAGATAAAGCTTCAAAAGTTCATTTTCGGATAACCCCAATACTTATTAGGTATCCGCATTCAAAAATTGCAGTTTTTTGGGCACAAAAAAATATATCTGAATATATACAAATAACACAATATGTGGTTTTTCGATTCCCAGCCCAAATTGTCACTTAGATTTATTACCAAAAGTTGATAACTTTATTCCATAAAAGTAAACAACACCCATTAAAAGTACGAAAAACGTCTTCACCCCCGTTTGGCTCTAATGGTTTGGTCTTCTCCTCGATATTTTGAGTCGGGAGAGAGGGACGGGATTTAGGCAGGCCGCGCGTGTTTATATCGTCTTAACCCCAAAAATCCGGAATTTCTCCGCAGAGTGGCACTTCCTACGTTCAATATTTACACCGACTACGGCCAATAGTCTCCCGAATCAGAATCTGCTGATACATTTACCCGGACCTGATAGTATTAAGCTACGGGGCGTTGTTTACTTCCATGAAATAAAGTTATAGACTTTTGTTATTACGTTATTTTCAACCTAACCTATAGCGTGAAAAAACTGACATTCTTTGCAGTACTTGCGCCTAAATTAGCCCGCAAGATTGGATTAACATTCTTTCCACAAGACACGATGGACTTTTTTAAGGAACTCGTTTTGGAAATTGTTAAAAGAAGAGAAACCAGTAACGAGGTAAGTTAAACGTTTTATGAAAAATCTACTAGATGGCGACTCATCTCTTAAAATATATAGTTTTTACTTAAGGTTTTATTCGATAAACAAATATGAAGAAAAAGATGAGTAAAAAACACCCTAGTTGACTACAAAAATCCTAAAAACCTCCTACTTTTTTACCGTTGTCCTAATCATAGTTAGGACATCGATTACCCGAAACCGCGACTTTTAAACGGCGGCGACATCTATGACCTGCTCTCGTGAACTACCGAAAATACGGTTTAATCTAATTTTAAAATAGTTCAATTAGTATTATTTAAATCACTATAATCATTACGTACTTTTTTCGCGCGTCTTTACTAATTAAACTTCGGTGGCGGCGTCAGGGGTAAGCTGAGTATAGGCAATATTCTACGTGAAAATTTAAAAAGGCCCAAAAATCCGCTCAAAGGGGGCTAGAAAACAAAAGAGAGGGGCCTTAAAATTCTCTCAAAGGAGCAAAAACAGACGCAGCTACGACAAAAATGATGCCTCTAAAGTTATGAAACCACGTGTAAAAACATCCTTGGTCAAACTTGCCAAACATCTCGTGGTAATTCGCGCTTAAGTATCACAATTGGGATATTAGACTAGAATAAATTTTATATTCAAATAAAAATTGCCTCACTTCGAAATATTATATTTTCGGATTATAAAGTAGATTTTACGCGAATGAAGTAGAAGGAACGCCACAAATTACTTCACACTGCACAAAATTCTCCACCGTGGCAATTAAATTATTGGGATTTTTTTTTTTTTTTTTTTTTTTTTTTTTTTTTTGAATAGCTCCCACCACATGGTTTTTGTTTTTTAAAATTTTTAAAAGCGGCTGCCTTTATTGAAATTTCTTATTTAACGATCATATGTATTACAAGGTTCAACATGATTTTCTTCAAATAATGATTGAGAGTCTCAAAGAAGTTAACGAAACTAGCCAGAAAGGCACATCCGAGAAGATTTCTAACGGATCTACCGAACCTTTGGTTCATACTGTCGAAGATATCAAAAGAAAACGTACGTAATATAGAAAATTGAATTATTTAAATTTGGTTTTATTTTAAAAGCACCAATAGACTATATATTAAATAAGAGTCTGCCTCGAGATGCCGTCTATATAGCTTCTATCTTAAAATTCCAGATAAGCTCATAGCTCGTCGATCCTATAAATTCCTATAATATCTTATTTTCTCCAAATTTATTCTATAATACCCTATTTTCTCCAAATTTATTCTATAATACCCTATTTTCTCCAAATTTATTCTTATAAATCCCAAATTTTAAACAAGTTTGTTTTTGGTCTAAAGTTTTTGTGCAATGAAATTCAAAAACCGTAAAGACTTGAATACAGTTGTAGAGGGAAAAACATCTCGCAGGTTGCTTCGGTTTTACTAACTTATGAGTCAAACATTTTGACTTTATAAAAATGTTGCGAAAGCAAAGTGGGAAAAAGTTTCAAAAAATAATTTCGTCTGCGCTGAAACTCGGCATCGCTGAAGCGAGGTTTGTATGGAGGCAGTTCTAAGCAGGCACTCTGCTGCAAGCCACGTGCCTGTTCGGAATCCGGGCTTGATTTGGCCAGAGCACGGTCATTTTAATTTCTACTGAAAACTGCAGATAGATGGCGCCAGGAGAGATATGTTGCTCCGTATTGAATGTGATAGCTGCCATCTATTCAGTTAATTGTCAGTATGAATTAAAATGACCGCGCTCTGGCCAAATCAAGCACGAAATCCGAAAAGTCAACCAAGAATAGAGTAGATTAACAGAACTATTTCTCCAATCCAACTTACACCTTTTCAAAGGTATTTTGGGGACAAGGGAAAAACTTTTGGAATAATCGACAGAGCGAGATGAACTTTTCATGAAATTCATGGCACAGGAGGGTTGCTTCGAGTCAGACTCTTTTTAATCTAAAAAACTCTCGCGCCTACTTTTTGATAAATTCGGAATTTAAGAGGATATTCAAGGGGCAGCGCCATTAGGGCAAGCTCGTTAAGCGCGAATCTGTTAAAAGGTTCTCTTTTTGACTCAAAATGTCGAAAAGCTAGAAGCTAGAGACAAGAATCAAACAGTCAGTTCCAACCCTAAACAAAGCGCAACAGAGGACAGTATGCATGGAAACCTTTTGATGACAGACCGCACCATCATTCTATATCTTAATTTTAATTTAACTTTTGATTAATTTTATCAAAAGTGTATAATTTTATTCCACATAGAATAAAATGATAGGCTTTTGATTTAATATACGTCGTTTCGGGGCCCAATAATTGTACGTACATTTTTATAACGTATTACTTTATTAATATTATTACGTTCTTTTTGCAACAGCTCTGACAGAGGACGAATTTCTTGCCCAAACAATTCTGTTCTTTTTGGCCGGGTACGACACTACGGCCACAATATTAAATGCCGTTACTTATTACTTGGCCACCAATCCTGAATGCCAGAGGTTAGCCTTAAAAGAGGCTGATAAAATATGGGAAGGAAGGGTACGTATTACCTCAAAAGGTTTATAAATTATTCGAGTAAATTATTAAACAAAGCCGGCAGTGGTGGCGCACTCCTGTAAACTGGCGTCTCAGTGGCAAGGTCTGGGTGTTGTCCTGCTCGAATCGCAGGTCCCTTGCCCATAGGGAGTGTTGCGAATGGTCCGCGACGGAAAGGTCCTTCATCTTCCACATTCCCATCTCCTTCCGTCGCGTGGGCAATTCCCAGTCCTCATCCCTGCGTAGTTACTTACCATAACTGAGCTCAAGGGCCCACTAGGGCGCCGCTGTAGCTAAAAAAAAAAAAAAAAAAAAATATTAAACAACCAGAAGACCAGAAGACAAGGTCTTACAAAACCTAAACTCTGTTAAACGGTATTGGATTGTTTTGAGACACCTAAACGGTAGCAGAGTGACCACATTTCCTGTATTTTCAATGTTCCTTTAAGTTCATATAATTTAGAATACTTCGCCTTTTTTTTGTAAGATTTCGTTTGTATTTGCGTATAGATGACCCTCAAAAGAGTACAAATGTGGCAATGCTCGTTCTGATTTATTAAATCAGTTATCTTTGTAAAACATGATTTCCTATAATTTCACATTTGAAATCTAAATTTTCCTATAATATCTTATTTGAAACCTAAATTTTCCTTTAATTTCATATTTGATATCAAAATTTTCCCTTAATTTAAAATTTAAAAACAGATTTTCCTATAATTTCATATTTTAAACATCAGATTTCCTTTAATTTTATATTTGAAACCTAAATTTTCCTTTAATTTCATACTTTAAATCTCAATTTTCCATTAATTTCATATTTGAAACCTAAAATTTCCTATAATTTCATATTTGAAATCTAAATTTTCCTTTAATTTCATATTTGCAAAAACAAAGCTTCCTATAATGCCAATAGTAAGTCTCCCAAATTTTCCTATTGTGAAAAAAAAAGGATACTATACTATAATTTGATGGAAATTTTCCAATTTTGGTTTTATTTTTTAATGTTTTTTCTTGTGGTCACTCTGTGTAGGAAGGAAAGGATTATAGTTTATAGCCACCCGAATTCAGTCACCTTCTTTCTCTAGAGCCGGATACACACACCGATTTTCACGCGTTTGATGCTCGCGCGCTAATGGTACTTCTATGAGCGCACGAGCGTGAAAATAGGTCTGTGTGCATCCGCCTTAAATGTCGAGGAAGAGTCCAATATATTGAAGCGTAACCGGGGTGGTGGCTAATTTTTAGTGTCTCATCTACCCGAATTTGTTTAAAACTGAAATTAACGAGCTTCTGTTTGCTACTAGCGTTACTGGATTCTTTCCTTTTGATAATACCTAAGTTTCGCAGCAATCGTGTAGAGTAACCTCGCACTCGGTAAGTGTATTCATACTGTTAGGGTTAAAACTACTATAAACAGAGTTTCGGCAACTATATGGTTTGTGTTGTGGGAACTAGGGGAGTCGTGCGACAGACCAGTATGAAATATCTCCAGCTTAGGATCTTAGTTGTGTGCTAAAAAATCTATTACCTCGTTTCTTGGTGACCAAAATGGCGCCTTGGGGGCGGAACTAATGGGAACGGGGAAAATGGTAGCCATCTTCATAAGGCGCGGCAAAAATTTTATAAACTTCTCAATTTCAAAGTATTACCTCTAGTTTTTTTAAACTATTTATAATTGGAAGAAACGCGTGGAGATGAAACGGTTAAGTTTGTATTGTTAAAAAAGATAACTGTGAGGTGTCAAGGATTAAAGGGAAACTTGGAGCTAAAAATGGAACACCTATTGAATTTATTTTCGGAAGCACCATAACAAAAACGTATGTGAGTATTTTTCATAATTTTTAGACACGTTTTCGGCGTTTAAATTAATTTCTAAAGTTTCGTGAAATTCAATTAAAGTAAATATAAATTTGATCCAGTCATATTATTTCAGCGTTCAAACGTGCTTGTAATGTCCTAACATTAAAGGAATATGATGCCGTTTGATGTCTAAGACCTTGAATATCAAATGCCGGCCTATTAATTATTTTAATGTTAGGACATTATAAGCGATGTTGAAGGCTGAAAAATACGATTGGCCCGAATTTATACTTACATTCAAATTTTTCTAAATTTTGTAAATAAATTTAATCGCCAAAATGGCGAAACTTTCTCGAATACGTTTTTTGGCATGTTGATTCCTAAAATAAATAAAAAATATGTCCCATTTTTAGTCCAAGACTACCTTTAATAAATTTCGGCCAAGTATTATTTGTGAAAACGAAATTATTATAACGAAATTTTCGTTTCTTGAGATACTATATCCGTAAACCAAAATTACCAGTGGAGTGATCTAGTTACGATGCTCAAAATCAATTAGATTTTTTACTACGCCTTGTAGTTAACTTTGTATTTGAAATTTGATTGACATTATTCACAGTTCAACACATGCTGATATTTATCTGTTTAAAATTGCGCATTATGTAACATTATATCCAGGAAACCATAGATAACGAAGCTCTACTAGAGGCAAAATATATTGGTGCAGCTATAGATGAGGCATTGCGTCTGACTCCACCTGCAACAAGGTATATAATTATAACTGATAATGCATATTCAATTAAAGGTTAGCACCAGGCTAAATCCAAAAACAGCCACCCCTCTTTTCGGAAAATTTGAATTTCTGTCAAATTAAACCAGTTAAAAAGGAGAATTTAAAATTTTTTGAGTGAAATGTTTGTAGACTTTTTTTACTATAGTTATTTAGTTGTTTGTTACTCTTTAAAGTAATTCAAACAAGTTAATATTTTGTACATATTAAACTTATTATAAAAAGATTTTAGAGGGAAAATGATACGGTATTGAACGAAAAACTTTGTTTGAGACGTTTCGAGCCGTGACTCTTCTTCAGAAAGATTTAAATTATTAGAGCCTAAATTGAGAAATGACCCTTATCTACCACGAAGAACATCACTTAAAATGAATACCATTTTTAAGCTATCGGAATTTTGTTTAAATAAATCCCAAACACGGCTTACCACGGGGAAGCAATTTGTACATGTTTTTCGAGAGCGAATAATATATTATTGACATTCATCATTCAATCAACAAAAGTAATACGAATTTAGAGATCTAACGAAGAAGGGGTCTCGTCTCGAAACGTCACGAAAATAAAGTTTTTCTTTCAATACCATATTTTTTTTTCTGTAAAAAACCTTAACTTTAAATTAAATTTCTCGTATTTTTAATCAAGAATTGAGCGCAGTTGCAACAGAGATTATAAATTAGGGGATACTGGAGTGACTTTACCCGCTGGAATGGTGGTTGAGATTCCCACATACGCGTTACATCATGATCCGGAATTTTTCCCGGACCCAGAAAAGTTCATACCCGAAAGGTAAGTCACCGATTCAATATAAACAACGGCTTTTGAAACATTAATGAAAATGATCCTTTTTTTTTGTTTCTTTGTAGGTTTATGGGAGAAGGAAGAACGAATATAGCCAATTCTTACACGTATCTTCCTTTCGGGGCTGGACCAAGGAATTGCATCGCCATGAGATTGGCCTTGCAGGAAGTTAAAATGTGTCTAATTTACGTCCTCAAACACTTTGAGTTTTCCCCATCCGACAAAACGAAAGTGAGATTTATGCTGTAAAAGGACAAAGGCGGATTCCACGGGAAACCCCGCCCCCTAAAGATTATGATGAAATTTTGCCTCAGACGACTATACACCGAGGTAAGAGCCCGTGCAAAGTTTTAGACTATTTTAAACGTTTCGTTTTAGTGTTATGAATTCAAGTGTAATGTTCAATGGGATATTGGCACAATTAGCCCATCTAGCAATTTTGAGGAAAACGCAGTCCTCTTCCTTATATCGCGGTTAACACGATCATCCCCGGATCGCTAGATGAGTTGTTGGTGCCAATATTGTATTGAAAATTAATGAGAGATGAGAAAAGTACTTGAATTTATATCTTCCAAACAACTCGTTAACATTTACACGGGTTCTTACCTTGGTATAAAGATCTTCTGTGCAAAATCATCAAATCATCAAGTGAGTGGGCGGTTTCCCGTGTTAATCCGCCCTTGTCCATTAATTTGATTTTTCAAATGCTCTCTACATGAAAACGGTTCATTTTTTGAGTGAAATTTAGTATAAACAATTTCCAAAGGCTTAGACGGTTTTAACTTGGCTCGTGTTTCACTTTAATCTTAATTTTTTGATAAAATTTGTTTCAGATTCCGATGCAATATCTCAGAACGGGATTGCTTCAACCAAAGGATGTCATTTTACACGTGCACAAGAGAACTTGAAATATCAGCTAGCTGGAAAATTAAACAATTCTAATGAAATTTTTAAACAATTTATATATTCAAATTGTAACGTAATAAATATAATTATATAACCACAATTCCTATTTTTTATAATTGTTCCTATGTTATCAATGTGTTCCTTTAATTTCCTATCATTTTCCTTTTATATTTTCAAGATTCCTTTCTTATCTGGACGTTTTTAGCTAGACCCAACCCTAGTGGGGTCTAGGTACTGTATTCACTGCGGCGATGGCGTTGGCGTTGGCGTTGGCGTCGTGCAAGAAGACGAAATACGTCATCGAATAGAAAAATCTTTCGTCCTCTTACCTCTCCGAGTGAACTTTTAGTTCATGGAGAGGTTCTGTCTGTTACGTCACCGAATCGGAAAAACTTTCGTCTTCTTACCTCTCCGACTGAACTTTTAGTTCGCGGAGAGGTTCTGTGAGGTCGGAAGAAGACGTCATCAACCACGGCGCTTGAGTCTCCAATAAAATTCGAATATACAGTTATTAGCCTCTACCTTGCTGTAAACGTACATCCACTGCAGCTCATTGAAGAGCAGCAACCCTTACTCGCTTCTTAGTTTATAATGATAAACGAGCGCCTTATATAGTATCTTTTGGATTCGCGTCTATTTTAGCCTTCTGAGGTTATAGCTTTTACTGAATTGAAACGTAATATTCATTAAAACAGATTAAATGATTTAACTTAATCTAAAAACCAATCTTGCTGAAACTTAAATTTAATATAAAAGATAATTTCGAAGATATTCAATATTTTCTTATAGGTTGATTAGATAAAGGCGTGTTTTCACGTGTGTTCAAGATAAAATGAATTAATAAATTTTAGATATTATGATGCGTTTTCACGGGTATCCAAGATAAGACAATAAAGATTAGATGTAAAGGTGCCTTCACAAGGGTATCCAAGGCAAAAATTAATAAAGATTAGATATAAAGGCGTGTTCATAGGGTATCCAAGATACATGACTTAATAAGATAAAATGACTTAATAAAGAATAGATATAAAGACGCGTTTCCAAAATAAAAATGACAATAAAGAATAAATATTAAGTCCCGTTGCACGAGTATCCAAGATAAAATGACAAAGATAATATATAAATGCCTGTTCGCACGGGTATCTAAGTTAAAAATTAATAAATATTCGATATAAAGCCACTTCACACGGGTATCCAAGATAAATTAATAAAGATTAGATATAAATCCGCGTTCACACGGGTATCCAAGATAAATTAATAAAGATTAGATATAAATCCGTGTTCAGACGTATCGAAGAAAAATTAAGATTAGATATGAAGCCGCTTTCACACGGCTTTCCAAGATAAATTAATAAAGATTAGATATAAAGCCGCTTTCACACGGGTATCCAAGATAAATTAAAAAAGATTAGATATAAAGACGCTTTCACATGGGTATCCAAAATAAATTAATAAAGATTAGATATAAAGACGCGTTCACAGGTAGCCAAGTAGAAAAACGTGGTTTGAAAAACATGATTTGAGAAACATGATTGGAGAAACGCGATTGGAGAAACGCGATTGGAGAAACGCGATTGGAGAAACGCGATTGGAGAAACGCGATTGGAGAAACGCGATTGGAGAAACGCGATTGGAGAAACGCGATTGGAGAAACGCGATTGGAGAAACGCGATTGGAGAAACGCGATTGGAGAAACGCGATTGGAGAAACGAGATTGGAGAAACGAGATTGGAGAAACGAGATTGGAGAAACGAGATTGGAGAAACGAGATTGGAGAAACGGGATTGGAGAAACGGGATTTGAGAAACGTGATTTGAGAAACGTGATTTGAGAAACGTGATTTGAGAAACGTGATTTGAGAATCGTGATTTGAGAAACGTGATTTGAGAAACGTGATTTGAGAAACGTGATTTGAGAAACGTGATTTGAGAAACGTGATTTGAGAAACGTGATTTGAGAAACGTGATTTGAGAAACGTGATTTGAGAAAAGTGATTTGAGAAACGTGATTTGAGAAACGTGATTTGAGAAACGTGATTTGAAAAACGTGCTTTGAGAAACGTGATTTGAGAAACGTGATTTGAGAAACGTGATTTGAGAAACGTGATTTGAGAAACGTGATTTGAAAAACGTCATTTGAAAAACGTCATTTGAAAAACGTCATTTGAAAAACGTCATTTGTAAAACGTGATTTGAAAAACGTGATTTGAAAAACATGTGATTTGAAAAACATTTGATTTGAAAAACATTTGATTTGAAAAACATGTGATTTGAAAAACATGATTTGAAAAATATGATTTGAAAAACATGATTTGAAAAACATGTGATTTGAAAAACATGATTTGAAAAACATGTGATTTGAAAAACATGATTTGAAAAACATATGATTTGAAAAACATATGATTAGAAAAACATGATTTGAAAAACAAATGATTTGAAAAACATATGATTTGAAAAACATATGATTTGAAAAACGTCGTGTTTAAAGGAATCTCGAAACGCCATTCAAATTGTTCAAAGAGGTTCTTTTCAGCCTCTTTTACAATGTCATGGGTCTAGCTATTCCTATGGGCTTGACCATCTTGTTAAATATTGATGGTACTCAAAAACTACAAAAATGTAAATTTTTAATATAGGGAACGCAAAAACCTACAAAAAACCAAGTGAAATGTTTAAATAGAGATGACGCTGAAAAACTCAAAAATGAAGAAAAATGTTTTTGGAAAATAGGGTCAATTGTCATCCGCTTCACGGTGTTTAGTTTTAGAATGAGAAATAAGGCGCTTTTCACTCATAAACTGTATTTTCATATAATATCAGTTGTAATTGTAGTATATTTTCCAATAATTTCAGATAAAATTCTCTTATATTTTCCAATAATTTCGGTTGTAATTATCCAATATTTTCAGTTGTAATTCTCCTATTTTCAATATACTTTCAGTTGTAATTCTCCTATTTTCAATATACTTTCAGTTGTAATTCTCCTATTTTCAATATACTTTCAGTTGTAATTCTCCTATTTTCAATATACTTTCAGTTGTAATTCTCCTATTTTCAATATACTTTCAGTTGTAATTCTCCTATTTTCAATATACTTTCAGTTGTAATTCTCCTATTTTCAATATACTTTCAGTTGTAATTCTCCTATTTTCAATATACTTTCAGTTGTAATTCTCCTATTTTCAATATACTTTCAGTTGTAATTCTCCTATTTTCAATATACTTTCAGTTGTAATTCTCCTATTTTCAATATACTTTCAGTTGAAATTCTCCTATTTTCAATATACTTTCAGTTGTAATTCTCCTATGTTCCATATACTTTCAGTTGTAATTCTTCTATGTTCCCTATAATTTCAGTTGTAATTCTCTTATTTTTTATATACTTTACTACATTTCAAGAAATACTCCTATAATTTCTTATAAATAGATAAAACTCCTATATTTTCTTATAAATAGACAAAAACTCCTATATTTTCTTATAAATAGATAAAAACTCCTATATTTTCTTATAAATAGATAACAAGATGGTCAAGCCCATAGGAAAGCTAGACCCACGACATCGTAAAAGTGAACGAAACGAATGATCCAATATAAAAGTTTAAAATTTTTCATATAAAAGTTTAAACTTTTTCATATAAAAGTTTAAAATTTTTCATGTAAAAGTTTAAAATTTTTCATGTAAAAGTTTAAAATTTTTCATGTAAAAGTTTAAAATTTTTCATGTAAAAGTTTAAAATTTTTCATGTAAAAGTTAAAAAATTTTCATGTAAAAGTTAAAAAAATTTCATTACTGACCGACAAAAACAAATAAGCCTCCCTTTTTTATCCTATTCGCGACGACTTGTTGGTTCCGATGACGTTTTTCGTCATTTCTAAGACGCCGACTTCTGACTTCAGACTTCAGACTACCAGCACGACTCAATACATTAGCTAGAACCTATACAAGTATAGGGTCTAGCTAAAAACTCCTATATTTTCTTATAAATAGATAAAAAATACTCCTATATTTTCTTAAAGATAAAAATACTATAATTTCTTATAAATATAGAGAAAATTTCCTATTTTGCTATAATTTTTCGGGTTTTATTCATTCTAGCAAAGGTGGATTAGGGGGAAAGTATGAAACGGTCTAAAAACCTTGAAACATCATATCTGTGCTCTAATTTTTCATTCAGTAACGCGCCGAGTCACAATAAATTTACTCCTTTAGTGTTCATTCGCGGTAACACGGTTTCTGTCGTCTGCTTTATTTTCTGTAGCCTAGTCTGGGTGGAGTCCGTGGAAAACGAGGTAGTGGCCAAGTAGTGGTCATTATTTGAATGGAAAACTTATGTAATTATGGATTTAAACGAAGTTTTAAAATGTATAGAAAGTAGAATAAGGCTTAGTAGTTTTAATGAATCTCTAGGCACGTCAGCCCAATTAGAATTACATTTGAATTTTTTGCAAAAATCAGAATCTTTAGTAGGAGATAACCTAGGTTTAAAAGGCGTGTTAAAAAGGTTATGCCTCAATTTTTTTAAAATCCACGATGAAATATCTAAGAGAATATGCAGAGTAAAGAAAACCAATGCCGAAAAAAATACTAAAACTATAATCGACTGGTTTAGCAGTGTTAGAGAAGATTTAAAATGCTTATCAACGTATTTTAACTTTTGTGAACTATTCATTTCTGACAAAAATGAATTGCTTCAACTTATTCACGCTTATGCTAAGGTAACGTATTCTGTGATAAAAGAACACCTGCCTAATCGTAGAAGTGGTAATGTTCAACGAGAGAAAGCTCCATTAGAAATAAAGAAATTTGAAAGATCATTTTTAACAATCGGTGGTGGGTGTCTAGGAGAAATTTGGAAGGTGTCGAAAAATCGAATTATCTTCAAAAAGAAAAGAATTTCCAAAAAACAAATGGATAAATCAAAAATACTTTATTGGTGTTCAATGAACTATCGAATGAGCCCGCAGGGAAAAAAAAAAACAGTTAAATTTTCGGGAATCCGAAGGAGAGATCGTGGGGGTTTCTTTTTGCCAAAAAAAAAATTTGAACCTTATTTATGATCTTTAAATTTACTGTTAAGAAGAGTCTTAACACTGGATGGTATTAAAGAGCATGGACGGAATATAGCAGAAGTAAGTTTATTTAAATAAAATCGATGTACCCTATAAAGCAAGTATTAATAACCTAACTGTGCCTTTTCCACCTTTTCAGGTAGCCAAAAATGAGGTGCAAAATAATAAAAATCTTAAAGATGAATTCCACCATGAAACGATCCCTCCTAGTTACTTCCAGAAGTATCTTAAATATTTAAATAATGAGATTTGAATACATAGAATATCAAAATAATGTTGTTAATAATTTAAAACCTTTTTACGTAGATGACTTTTTACTGCGATTAAGAGGATTTTTTCCTTATCTTCGTTCGATAGCCAAGAACGTATTTTCGAAAACTTTATCAAAGTATCATTGTTCACGATTTCAGATACAAACCCATGTGATGAGATTGATATGGAAATGATTGATTGGAAATGAATGTTTTCTTTTAAAATTGTTATCTTTCGGCAATTACGAGATAACTATGAATAACGACCAAGGCTTAAATTTACCTGAGCTTTATCTTTAAATTTCCCCTTTTTCTTTGGAATTTCTTCTGTGTTTTCGGAACGAACGCAAAGCTGACCACGTTTTAGCAACACATTATATTTTAAAATGGTTTGTACAAGTTTAGATTTAAGTTCCGGACCAAATTGAGAAGAAAACACTGCTGTTGAGGTTGAATGCGCCTTCATCTTTTTCTTTAGTGTTCCCGGATAAACTACTTTTAAGTGTGACGTCAAAAGTAGTTACTAGTCCATTACAAAGACCATATAGCACAAGTATACTGTTGGTCTTTGTCGAAGTTTTGATATTTCCTATTTTTAACTAGGCTCTATGGGCCGTTTCATACTTTCCCCCTCATCCACCTTTGATTCTAGGAATTGAATATGTAACGGTATTAAGCAACTATCGTTTCGGAAATGGCAGGCGTTTTGATGGGTTTTCCTCTTTGTATATTAATTTATCTTTACTATTTTCTGAACTGCAAGCGGATGACTCTAAAAGGATCGCTCCCGTTTGTTAAAGGTTTCCGCACCGCTTTGCTCGCCCTCTTCTGGTCCGAAGGTAGTTGGACCGACTAGTCGGGTGGTTTGAACGCGCCACCTGACCAGACTAAATTGTGTAAAAACTCGGCCCGACTACTCTGTGATTTGTCAGCTGACTAAAGTTGGATAGACTGAATGGGCTTTTTTAGAAGCCGAATTGCAGGTTAATAATTTCGTGGAGACAACCACCACTCAGTTTATAAAGTGCAGAATCAGTTTCTTCCTTTGAGCTAAGATTAGCTTCAGAAATTTCTTCTGTCCCGTTCTCTTGGATTTGGTCTTCTTCGCTGGTTTACTAAACAATATCAGCTGGTTTGCAAAATGACCTCTCTCGACCAGATCAGCCTTGGATTCTTCCATTCACTCCTATGATGAAAACCTCACCAATGTTTTCAGAACAATAAATTCAGACGAAACCTCTATCAGTAGTATTTCCCAAACATCTACAGAAGAAGGTTGTAAATGAATATTTCTGTGTAGAAGTTGTCCAAGCAAAACTTTCTTCATAATCACCGTCGATTTTAATTTCTTCTCTTCCGTACCACTCCCCACTGATTCATTAATACAACCCCAGGTATTGTATAATAATATTCAAATAATTCACTAGAGTAGAGACAGCTACTGCATGGTTAAAAAGAATATATTAAATAAACGTTTTTAGGGAGCTTTCGGACGTATATTTGTTATTTTTGTAAATTTTGTTATATTCGAGTAGAAAAGGATTGAAAAGGGAGTCAGTGTACTATAGTACGTCCGAAAGCTCTCATAAAACATATATTTATTAAACTGTTGCTTTTAACCATGCAGTAGCTGACTAGCTCTTAAATTATTTTATTATTATTATTATACATTATTCACCATGGTCAAGTTGATCAACAAATTTTGTGTAAAAGCCCAAGCATTGTATTTATCTTCATATTTGGATTTTATGTCCACAAAATAGTCCGTCAGTTTTCTTCTTTTAGACCTTACTTAGGTTAAAACGTTAAACGTAGAGAATTCTTACAACAGCCCAAAGGCGGGTTCATCCTAGTCAGGGCTGAGAATCGGGGGTTTATGTTCATCACTTTTAGTTTTGTCTGTGTGTGTGTCTGTGTCACTTCCTGTGTAACCGGATATCCTGTGTACGCGGATATCACGTGACCTAGCTCGTAGAGCCAAAAGTCTAGAGACATTATCATACCAGCTTATCGTTCAATTCCGTTTAACGGGAATTACCGTTGCAACATTAAGTTTCAAGTGTCGTGCAATGATATGCAACAGGACGTCTCCAATTGCATATTATCACCTTCCACCATCCACTTTACGGTCAAACCTCGATGCTGGACAGTTGAAGGCGATTATACGCAATGGGACGTCTCCCACTGTTATAATCACCTCCGACCATCACGCACCAAGGTCCAACCACTAGTGTCGGATGTCAGCGGGCCATACTAGCGAGGCGTCCCTCACTAATATGGTCAATTTGACCCTCCACTCTCCAAACATCGCCCCCCAAGGGTAAATTGGCCGACACGTGAGCACTCAGGGTTACGATAAACGTCTGAGCATTGATAAGGTGGGATCTCCACCAGATCTTATCACAATCGGATACTGTATAATGGCATTCGATTCGCTTATATAGTCTCTTTGGAAACGTAAAGTGTAAAGTTGTCTTATGCCGGGATATCTTTTATTGAATTGAAACGTAATATTATTTTAAAATGTAATTAAAAATATTACAATTGTTTCACTTAATCTAATTTATAATTCAGTTGAAAATTAAATATAAAATTGGAGATAGTTTAGAAGATATTTTAGAAATAGTCCAAAATTTAAAGAAAAATGACCGTTATGATACCAGCTAGAGTTGGCAGCACGCGCTAAGCTATTTTCTATATACCATTTAGTTCAAATAGCATAGGTATAACGGTACTCTAGGCTTAGGCTTGCTGCAAACTCAGGGTGGATTGAAAATCTAATACCAGTTTTATACAAATGTCTATACTCTTGTTTCATATCTATTTTAATAGCTTGATTTAATTTTTTAGCTTAGCCACCGTTGTTAAAAATGTAGGTGTTTCTTTTATCATGGGATTGAAATTTTTTAATTAGTTTATCGTTTCTCGGCGCATATATAAGCGCGAAATACTGATTCGGCCGTCATATAAAGAAGTGGAGTGGTTCGCCTTTTCGCTCGCGATGAATCCTGCCGCTTGTGCGATGGTGTTCCGTTGTTTCGACACGTGCTCTTGGCTATTTCGGCTAGCATTTCTCTTCGTGAAGTCATACCTCCTATATGGTGGTGACGAGAAAAGCATTTACACGCGTGGTTGGGTGGCGTACTTGAGTAAACATATCCTTAAGGATTTACATTATTCTGTGTAAGCATAGAGGGTAGATAGGGGAGGAGTGGAAACCGACAGCTTTGGCTCTGCATTTTGAGAGTTCTCGGATTTTGCCTTTCCAATTTTCCTCTCAACATCCTGTGTTTTACTATTGGCTGATTTTGAAACCGTTACAACCAATTACAGCGCAGAAAAAATATCGTCTGCTTCACTGCTTGCATAGAGGGTAGCCCTCTATGATGACCGGGTGTTAAAAAACGACGCGCGCATATACCGGATGTTCCGTGGAAAAAATGAAAAACGAGAACTCTTCAAGAGCCCCTTCCACTCCTCCCCTATCTACCCTCTATGGTGTAAGAGCATCATACAATGTAAGATTTAGAATTTTTGTTGACCAACAAAGTCTTGAGTTCTTTGGCTGGGATGTGCTTTTGAACCAGGCTTTAATAATTGGCCAACTACTTAAGATTTTCGACCTGAATAACAAACCCTTTACTACTACGTAGGATAGACGACACGGTAATTGAGGTCTGCAAATGAGATAATCGGCGGAGTACCGATTCGCTTAACTGTAGACCAAGTGGCAAAAAGAACCACGTGATCGGATCTCGTGATTACTGCTAGATTTAGTTTCACAGTTTTCCACCATATGAATTTAATAGCGTGTTCCACTGCAGGCTGTGAAATAAGGCAGTTTCACTGGACAAAAGTCCAGTTTAAAAATTAGCTTGGCCAGTTTAAAAATTAAATGTTGGGGGTCTACTGGCCACAAGGCCAGTTAATTAATTCCAAAATTGTGTCTCTTTTCTAAGCCTACGTTATAGTCCTACGTCATAGTGACAGTTTGTCAAGCACATGAAAATTGTAACTGGCCCATGTCCAGTTTTTTAATTAAACTACTTGGGCTCTACTGGCCACAAGTCCAGTTTAAAAATAATCCTAATTTCCCAGCCTGTTCCACTGGGAAAAAATATCGCTCCCATGGAGCAATAAAAACAGGAGAAGAAGAAAACGTTCCTTAAATAAAAATATATTGTCTAGCACCATTTTTACTCGGCGGCTACTCAATAAATTGTACCCTGCTTAGAAGGAATTATTAATGCCTACTGTCGTTTATTTTCGGTGACGTTTTAGCTAGTGTGTAGTCACGTAAAATAACGTTTGTTTCACAACTTGTGTTGTATACTGAAGCCATGTATAGGTTCAATTTGATATAAAATTTTGCCTTTTCACGTTACTTGGTCTACAAATACTCTACAACCGTCAAAATTCTGATATGGTTTTAAAAGAAGAACCTTGACCTTGTGTATTTAATCTCATATCGAGATTAAATGTTTTTCGCATCTAATTTTAATTGATTTATCAATATGTTATTTGTATAGATATTTTTTTTAAGATTTTATATTTTTTAGATTGAAATAAATTTATTATTCAGGAAGATTTTGTAGAATCTAGTTCTCAGGATTACCGGTGTTGAAAATTTATTTTGCTAATGTTATCTTGATGTCTGTGTTTTCTGCCCGCTATTTGGTAGTGGTAAGATTAATATTTTTCATTTTAATTAATTGACTTATTTGGCGTTTATTTGATAATTTGCTTTACTTAAATTGTTCGTGTAAGGGCTATTTTACATACTACCAAAGGTTGCTAATTTCAGTTGTCTTAATTCTGATTTTTTTGTTTTAATACTGAATTATGGACTGGATTATTTATCTTGAAATCTATGTGGTTATATCTTATTTATTTTCCTTTTTTCTCTAGTTAGGTTTGGTTTTAAGTAGAGAATTATTTAGGGTTGTGTTGGTATACTGAAGAAATGCATATAGATTCAATGTAATAAAAAAATATAATAATCGTAGACGGATACTTCCAAGAAGTATCCGTCTACGATTATTATATTTTTTTATTATGTTATCGAAACCGTGGACACTATGAATTTTAACATTTAGGTTCAATGTGATATAATATTTTGCCTATTGGCGTTACTTGGTCTGCAAATACTCTAGAGCCTTCAAAATTATTAACATTACGTGTACCCAGACTCTTATGGGGAGTTGCTGTTGTTCTTTAATGAAATGTGACCGTTTAATACCAGCTTGAGTTGGCAACACGCGCTAATCTGTTTTCCATATATCATTTAGTCCAAAAAGCAAAGGTATAACGGGCAGTATAGGCTAAGGCTTGCTGCAAACTTGGGGTGGATTGAAGAATCTAAATAAAGGTACGTTTACACGGGCATCCAAGATAGAAACGATATAAGATTTAAAGCTGAGGCGGATTGATACAAAATGTTAAACCTCTTAAGAAAAATTATAGTCGTGAAAACTCCCCTTGGACAGAAGTACAGTAGGTTTCCCGTGTTTAAAAAAACATCAGTTTTGAATAAAAAATGGTTATCTGATGTTGGAAAAAAAATAGGCTTCAGATTTCTCCACTATAAAACCAAGAAACATTTCCGATTATTTTCATAATCAACAGTAGCCGTGTAGAGTGAACTTCGTTAGCAGACCAGGAGACGAGACGAGACGAGACGAGACGAGACGAGACGAGACGAGACGAGACGAGACGAGACGACGAGACGACGAGACGACGAGACGACGAGACGACGAGACGACGAGACGACGAGACGACGAGACGACGAGACGACGAGACGACGAGACGACGAGACGACGAGACGACGAGACGACGAGACGACGAGACGACGAGACGACGAGACGACGAGACGACGAGACGACGAGACGACGAGACGACGAGACGACGAGACGACGAGACGACGAGACGACGAGACGACGAGACGACGAGACGACGAGACGACGAGACGACGAGACGACGAGACGACGAGACGACGAGACGACGAGACGACGAGACGACGAGACGACGAGACGACGAGACGACGAGACGACGAGACGACGAGACGACGAGACGACGAGACGACGAGACGACGAGACGACGAGACGACGAGACGACGAGACGACGAGACGACGAGACGACGAGACGACGAGACGACGAGACGACGAGACGACGAGACGACGAGACGACGAGACGACGAGACGACGAGACGACGAGACGACGAGACGACGAGACGACGAGACGACGAGACGACGAGACGACGAGACGACGAGACGACGAGACGACGAGACGACGAGACGACGAGACGACGAGACGACGAGACGACGAGACGACGAGACGACGAGACGACGAGACGACGAGACGACGAGACGACGAGACGACGAGACGACGAGACGACGAGACGACGAGACGACGAGACGACGAGACGACGAGACGACGAGACGACGAGACGACGAGACGACGAGACGACGAGACGACGAGACGACGAGACGACGAGACGACGAGACGACGAGACGACGAGACGACGAGACGACGAGACGACGAGACGACGAGACGACGAGACGACGAGACGACGAGACGACGAGACGACGAGACGACGAGACGACGAGACGACGAGACGACGAGACGACGAGACGACGAGACGACGAGACGACGAGACGACGAGACGACGAGACGACGAGACGACGAGACGACGAGACGACGAGACGACGAGACGACGAGACGACGAGACGACGAGACGACGAGACGACGAGACGACGAGACGACGAGACGACGAGACGACGAGACGACGAGACGACGAGACGACGAGACGACGAGACGACGAGACGACGAGACGACGAGACGACGAGACGACGAGACGACGAGACGACGAGACGACGAGACGACGAGACGACGAGACGACGAGACGACGAGACGACGAGACGACGAGACGACGAGACGACGAGACGACGAGACGACGAGACGACGAGACGACGAGACGACGAGACGACGAGACGACGAGACGACGAGACGACGAGACGACGAGACGACGAGACGACGAGACGACGAGACGACGAGACGACGAGACGACGAGACGACGAGACGACGAGACGACGAGACGACGAGACGACGAGACGACGAGACGACGAGACGACGAGACGACGAGACGACGAGACGACGAGACGACGAGACGACGAGACGACGAGACGACGAGACGACGAGACGACGAGACGACGAGACGACGAGACGACGAGACGACGAGACGACGAGACGACGAGACGACGAGACGACGAGACGACGAGACGACGAGACGACGAGACGACGAGACGACGAGACGACGAGACGACGAGACGACGAGACGACGAGACGACGAGACGACGAGACGACGAGACGACGAGACGACGAGACGACGAGACGACGAGACGACGAGACGACGAGACGACGAGACGACGAGACGACGAGACGACGAGACGACGAGACGACGAGACGACGAGACGACGAGACGACGAGACGACGAGACGACGAGACGACGAGACGACGAGACGACGAGACGACGAGACGACGAGACGACGAGACGACGAGACGACGAGACGACGAGACGACGAGACGACGAGACGACGAGACGACGAGACGACGAGACGACGAGACGACGAGACGACGAGACGACGAGACGACGAGACGACGAGACGACGAGACGACGAGACGACGAGACGACGAGACGACGAGACGACGAGACGACGAGACGACGAGACGACGAGACGACGAGACGACGAGACGACGAGACGACGAGACGACGAGACGACGAGACGACGAGACGACGAGACGACGAGACGACGAGACGACGAGACGACGAGACGACGAGACGACGAGACGACGAGACGACGAGACGACGAGACGACGAGACGACGAGACGACGAGACGACGAGACGACGAGACGACGAGACGACGAGACGACGAGACGACGAGACGACGAGACGACGAGACGACGAGACGACGAGACGACGAGACGACGAGACGACGAGACGACGAGACGACGAGACGACGAGACGACGAGACGACGAGACGACGAGACGACGAGACGACGAGACGACGAGACGACGAGACGACGAGACGACGAGACGACGAGACGACGAGACGACGAGACGACGAGACGACGAGACGACGAGACGACGAGACGACGAGACGACGAGACGACGAGACGACGAGACGACGAGACGACGAGACGACGAGACGACGAGACGACGAGACGACGAGACGACGAGACGACGAGACGACGAGACGACGAGACGACGAGACGACGAGACGACGAGACGACGAGACGACGAGACGACGAGACGACGAGACGACGAGACGACGAGACGACGAGACGACGAGACGACGAGACGACGAGACGACGAGACGACGAGACGACGAGACGACGAGACGACGAGACGACGAGACGACGAGACGACGAGACGACGAGACGACGAGACGACGAGACGACGAGACGACGAGACGACGAGACGACGAGACGACGAGACGACGAGACGACGAGACGACGAGACGACGAGACGACGAGACGACGAGACGACGAGACGACGAGACGACGAGACGACGAGACGACGAGACGACGAGACGACGAGACGACGAGACGACGAGACGACGAGACGACGAGACGACGAGACGACGAGACGACGAGACGACGAGACGACGAGACGACGAGACGACGAGACGACGAGACGACGAGACGACGAGACGACGAGACGACGAGACGACGAGACGACGAGACGACGAGACGACGAGACGACGAGACGACGAGACGACGAGACGACGAGACGACGAGACGACGAGACGACGAGACGACGAGACGACGAGACGACGAGACGACGAGACGACGAGACGACGAGACGACGAGACGACGAGACGACGAGACGACGAGACGACGAGACGACGAGACGACGAGACGACGAGACGACGAGACGACGAGACGACGAGACGACGAGACGACGAGACGACGAGACGACGAGACGACGAGACGACGAGACGACGAGACGACGAGACGACGAGACGACGAGACGACGAGACGACGAGACGACGAGACGACGAGACGACGAGACGACGAGACGACGAGACGACGAGACGACGAGACGACGAGACGACGAGACGACGAGACGACGAGACGACGAGACGACGAGACGACGAGACGACGAGACGACGAGACGACGAGACGACGAGACGACGAGACGACGAGACGACGAGACGACGAGACGACGAGACGACGAGACGACGAGACGACGAGACGACGAGACGACGAGACGACGAGACGACGAGACGACGAGACGACGAGACGACGAGACGACGAGACGACGAGACGACGAGACGACGAGACGACGAGACGACGAGACGACGAGACGACGAGACGACGAGACGACGAGACGACGAGACGACGAGACGACGAGACGACGAGACGACGAGACGACGAGACGACGAGACGACGAGACGACGAGACGACGAGACGACGAGACGACGAGACGACGAGACGACGAGACGACGAGACGACGAGACGACGAGACGACGAGACGACGAGACGACGAGACGACGAGACGACGAGACGACGAGACGACGAGACGACGAGACGACGAGACGACGAGACGACGAGACGACGAGACGACGAGACGACGAGACGACGAGACGACGAGACGACGAGACGACGAGACGACGAGACGACGAGACGACGAGACGACGAGACGACGAGACGACGAGACGACGAGACGACGAGACGACGAGACGACGAGACGACGAGACGACGAGACGACGAGACGACGAGACGACGAGACGACGAGACGACGAGACGACGAGACGACGAGACGACGAGACGACGAGACGACGAGACGACGAGACGACGAGACGACGAGACGACGAGACGACGAGACGACGAGACGACGAGACGACGAGACGACGAGACGACGAGACGACGAGACGACGAGACGACGAGACGACGAGACGACGAGACGACGAGACGACGAGACGACGAGACGACGAGACGACGAGACGACGAGACGACGAGACGACGAGACGACGAGACGACGAGACGACGAGACGACGAGACGACGAGACGACGAGACGACGAGACGACGAGACGACGAGACGACGAGACGACGAGACGACGAGACGACGAGACGACGAGACGACGAGACGACGAGACGACGAGACGACGAGACGACGAGACGACGAGACGACGAGACGACGAGACGACGAGACGACGAGACGACGAGACGACGAGACGACGAGACGACGAGACGACGAGACGACGAGACGACGAGACGACGAGACGACGAGACGACGAGACGACGAGACGACGAGACGACGAGACGACGAGACGACGAGACGACGAGACGACGAGACGACGAGACGACGAGACGACGAGACGACGAGACGACGAGACGACGAGACGACGAGACGACGAGACGACGAGACGACGAGACGACGAGACGACGAGACGACGAGACGACGAGACGACGAGACGACGAGACGACGAGACGACGAGACGACGAGACGACGAGACGACGAGACGACGAGACGACGAGACGACGAGACGACGAGACGACGAGACGACGAGACGACGAGACGACGAGACGACGAGACGACGAGACGACGAGACGACGAGACGACGAGACGACGAGACGACGAGACGACGAGACGACGAGACGACGAGACGACGAGACGACGAGACGACGAGACGACGAGACGACGAGACGACGAGACGACGAGACGACGAGACGACGAGACGACGAGACGACGAGACGACGAGACGACGAGACGACGAGACGACGAGACGACGAGACGACGAGACGACGAGACGACGAGACGACGAGACGACGAGACGACGAGACGAGACGACGAGACGAGACGACGAGACGAGACGACGAGACGAGACGACGAGACGACGAGACGACGAGACGACGAGACGACGAGACGAGACGACGAGACGAGACGACGAGACGAGACGAGACGAGACGAGACGAGACGACGAGACGAGACGAGACGACGAGACGAGACGAGACGAGACGACGAGACGAGACGAGACGACGAGACGAGACGAGACGACGAGACGAGACGAGACGACGAGACGAGACGAGACGACGAGACGAGACGAGACGACGAGACGAGACGAGACGACGAGACGAGACGAGACGACGAGACGAGACGAGACGACGAGACGAGACGAGACGACGAGACGAGACGAGACGAGACGAGACGAGACGAGACGACGAGACGAGACGAGACGAGACGACGAGACGAGACGAGACGAGACGAGACGAGACGACGAGACGAGACGAGACGAGACGAGACGACGAGACGAGACGAGACGAGACGACGAGACGAGACGAGACGAGACGAGACGAGACGAGACGAGACGAGACGAGACGAGACGAGACGAGACGAGACGAGACGAGACGAGACGAGACGAGACGAGACGAGACGAGACGAGACGAGACGACGAGACGAGACGACGAGACGAGACGAGACGAGACGAGACGAGACGAGACGAGACGAGACGACGAGACGAGACGAGACGAGACGACGAGACGAGACGAGACGAGACGACGAGACGAGACGAGACGAGACGAGACGAGACGAGACGAGACGAGACGAGACGAGACGAGACGAGACGAGACGAGACGAGACGAGACGAGACGAGACGAGACGAGACGAGACGAGACGACGAGACGACGAGACGAGACGAGACGAGACGAGACGAGACGACGAGACGAGACGAGACGAGACGACGAGACGAGACGAGACGAGACGAGACGAGACGAGACGAGACGAGACGAGACGACGAGACGAGACGAGACGAGACGAGACGAGACGAGACGAGACGAGACGAGACGAGACGACGAGACGAGACGAGACGAGACGAGACGACGAGACGAGACGAGACGAGACGAGACGACGAGACGAGACGACGAGACGACGAGACGAGACGAGACGAGACGAGACGAGACGAGACGAGACGACGAGACGACGAGACGACGAGACGACGAGACGAGACGAGACGAGACGAGACGACGAGACGACGAGACGAGACGAGACGAGACGAGACGACGAGACGACGAGACGAGACGACGAGACGAGACGAGACGAGACGAGACGAGACGAGACGACGAGACGAGACGAGACGAGACGACGAGACGAGACGACGAGACGAGACGAGACGAGACGACGAGACGAGACGAGACGAGACGAGACGAGACGAGACGAGACGACGAGACGAGACGACGAGACGAGACGACGAGACGAGACGAGACGAGACGAGACGAGACGACGAGACGAGACGAGACGACGAGACGAGACGAGACGAGACGACGAGACGAGACGACGAGACGAGACGACGAGACGAGACGACGAGACGAGACGACGAGACGAGACGACGAGACGAGACGACGAGACGACGAGACGAGACGAGACGACGAGACGAGACGAGACGACGAGACGAGACGAGACGAGACGAGACGAGACGACGAGACGAGACGACGAGACGAGACGAGACGAGACGAGACGAGAGCTATAGTGACTTAAGTGAGAAAATCAACCAGCGCAGAATGTCATCACCATTTGAAGTCAACAGAGCAGCGACACGGCTTTCATTTATCACCAGAAAGAGACGGCCTGGCTACGAAGAATTGAAACATGCAAGCAGTGAGTGTTTTCGGACTCGACATATGAGATTCTTACAGTCAGTAAAAGCTCAACAGTTGTTCATACGGCCTCGTTATTCTAAACATAAAAGGAGCTATTCAAGTATAAATATTAACGGTATGGAAATTAGTCTATTTCAGTATTCAAGATATTTTTTTTTATCATAGGAGTGGAAGCTAACGTCTTGTCAGCCGGTTTGGAAAATAACCTCTCGACCAGCTCAATCCTTTGATTCTTCCAATGACTGGGATCACTTGCATGATGAAAATATCAGTAATGGTCCTCTATTAGCACGTCAAAACAAGAATTTTAGACGAAATCTGTACCGGAAGTAATTGCCGATCATCTACCGAAAATGGGTTGTAAATGAAACATTCAGTCTACAATATTTCTTGGTTTGTCTAAGAGGAACTTGCTTCAAAATCTTCGTCGTTTTAATTCCTTGTCTTCATTGCCATCCCAGACTAAATCCTTCGTCTTTATAAAATCAGTGGATTATCTCTAAGATAATCACACAGTACAGCCTATGCTCTAATGATAATTTATATTATAAGAACATGTATTTTACATATTTATTTAGAAAATAAATTTCATTTGGTGTGTCTATTAAGAAATCTACGCCATGCCGCATATAATTATGGGTAACGCAGGACATTTCATTTGGTGTGTATATTAAAGAGTCTACGACCTGCCGCATGTAATTATGGGTAACGCATGGCACTCTTTTGCATTCTCTGTATCCTTGAGGTTAAGGGAAAATACTTATACTCCGTAAAATAGAGAATAATGATTGAAATGCACGCTGTTTCTTCTACTCATCCAATACTCTACATTTCTTTTCATCTTTTATTTTAGGTAGGGTTAGGTTAGGTTAGATTACCTTAACGTCGGGGTCGGGGAGGTTATATTTTGGTTTCCCAACTTGTTGAAGTATACTTTCAATTTTAGTTAAAACGATTAAAGCGAAGTGTGGGAATATCAATGTATTATGTTTCGACAGCTTTGAAATCTAACCTTCGGTCTTAGCCGATGAGTTACCATGTAAAATATAGCTAAGTTGGAGCGACCAATAAAGTTTAATTTGTATTTAATTTAGAGTTAATTTGTATTTAATTTAGTGTTTAATTTGTCCTAATTAATTTAGTGTTCAATTGTCTTATGTATGCAAATAATTATTAATGGCTCGAACCTTGTGTATATTCTTGTTTCTTTAAAAGTGTATATATCCTTCGGTAGCAATTCTTAGAATTTGAGAGAAAAATCTAAAAGAAATATTTAGTGCAGGTGCGTCGGTTTTTGGACTAGTCCATCCTAGGGGATGAATCCCCTACAAATAAAAGAAAAATAGTTGTGAGCCACGTGATAGCGTGAAAAATTGTTTTGTGCCATATAGAGCTAGGGAACGAGTTAGAAATAAAAAAAAGGATAGGGCAGATGAATTTTGAGCGCGCGCTGGTTAGGGCGAACTAACCAAAGAAAACTTTAGGTAGTAAAAATAGAATTTTGAGGTTAAGGAATAGTTCAGTCTATAGAAAAAAATAAAAAAATAATTTGTGCAAAATAACTTCAGTGTTTAAATCAAGTCAAAAATAAATCGTTAATTTCGTAAAACATAATTTTAGTGTTTGAGTCAATTCCATTTCTACTTGAATATCAATCGCGAACCACCAGTGCTGGGTAAGGATGTTTCAGTCCGTCCCTACTCCCCCAAATACAAGCTCTCCCAAGCTATAAGGATTAAAGGACAATCGCTACATACCACCTCTTTACAGTACGGTGGTTTTTTATAGCAGTAAAGATTTCTATATGAACATAATGCACTAGGTCTATTAGTTACCAAGGAAATACATTTTTAGAGCTACTAGATTTTCATATAAAATATTTTTCCCAATATAAAGGATAATTATAAATAATTTTTTAAATATTATTGGGTGTTTAGCAGGAAAAATGTTTTCTTCCACAATAGAGGCGGCATTTTAATATTTTGGAGAGGGCAAGTTCGACATTGCAGGGGGCAACCGAATTTATTGCAGGGGGGCAAGATCAACATTGGAGGGGGAATACCCCCTGTGCCCCCCCCCCTAGTGCCCTGCTAACTGATTCTTTCATCTTTATCAAATCAGTGGATATTTAAAGAGAACCGCACCGTCCAGCCGCATGGTTCAGTTTTTTTTTTTTTTATATTCTGGAGATTTGCATACCAGACATTTAAAAATAAACGTTGTTTTATCTGATAATAGGACCTATCACGTAATATGATGGTAGAAATACATAGCTTACTTTTGGATTCTCTGATTACTTAAAGGTTATTTGGAGAAGTATATATACCCTGCAACATAAAATGTTAAGCAAATGTCCTTTTCCACTACTGTACGGTCGTACACTTTTCATACAATTATTTTCATCTTTATATTTAAGGTAGGGTTTGGTTCGGTTAGGTTTGTCGGGGAGGTAATATTTTGGTTTAACAATTGGTTGAAAAAACCAAAATCCGAAATCCACGCCGGATTCTAAAACGGATTTTGGTTCATATTTCGTGGGAAGTGTACGGGATTTTTTGTAACGACCGACTTCTCGTTTCTTACAACAACAGCAACTCCCCATAAGAGTCTGGGTACACAATGTTAAAACTCTTCGTCTCTGTTATGATAAATTCGTATTATATTTAATACAACTTTAAATTTTTACCTCCCCGACTGAACTTTAGTTCAGGGGGAGGTTTTACACTGGTCGTATCTGTGTGTGTGTGTGTGTGTGTCTGTGTGTGTGTGTGTCACTTCCTGTGTAACCGGATATCCTGTGTACGCGGATATCACGTGACCTAGCTCGTAGAGCCAAAAGTCTAGAGACATTATCATACCAGCTTATCGTTCATTTCCGTTTAACGGGAATTACCTCCTTTAAGCGTGGCTGCAACATTAAGTTTCAAGTGTCGTGCAATGATATGCAACAGGACGTCTCCAATTGCATATTATCACCTTCCACCATCCACTTTACGGTCAAACCTCGATGCTGGACGCAATGGGACGTCTCCCACTGTTATAATCACCTCCGACCATCACGCACCAAGGTCCAACCACTAGTGTCGGATGTCAGCGGGCCATACTAGCGAGGCGTCCCTCACTAATACGGTCCACATCGACCCTCCGCTCTCCAAACATCGCCCCCCAAGGGTAAATTGGCCGACACGTGAACACTCAGGGTTACGACAAACGTCTGAGCATTGATAAGGTGGGATCTCCACCAGATCTTATCACAATCGGATACTGTATAATGGCATTCGATTCGCTTATATAGTCTCTTTGGAAGTATAGTACATTGTAGCATTATGGCGTGATATCTTTTAGTGAATTGAAACATAATATTAATTTAAAATATAATTCAAAATATTATAATTATGTCTCTTAATCTTATTAATAATGTAGCTGAAAATTAAATTTTAAATTGGCGATAGTTTTGAAGATATTTAAGAAATTCTCTAAATATTTGACCGTTTAATAGCAGCTTGAGTTGACAGCACGCGCTAAGCTATTTTCCATATATCATTTAGTTAAAATAGCAAAGGTATAAAGGGCCGTATAGGCTTAGGCTTGCTGCAAACTCGGGGTGGATTGAAAAATTTAAGCCAATTTCTATACTAATACCAGCTTGAGTTGACAGCAAGCGCTAAGCTATTTTCCATATATCATTTAGTAAAAAAAGCCGAGGTATAACGGGAAGTATAGGTTTTGGCTTTCTGCAAACTCGGGGTGGATTGAAGAATTTAAATAACATTATAGATCAATTTGTATACTTTTGTTTTTTATCTATTTTTGGTTAAAAAGTAGACTAGATATATTTTTTAACTTTGTATAAGCATCGCTTCTCGGGGTATAAATAAGCGAGATTATCATTTTTCCCACTCAATGATAACCTTGTGTAGGGCGAGGAGAGGTTCACGTTAGGCTTTCACGCTAGCGGTGTTGCCTCATTGATTCGGCAACGGCTCTTGGTTGCTAAGGCGGTGGTAAAACGCACCTATTATCACATATTTTGAGTAGTGTGTTTAAATAAGGCACGTACTTCTTGCAAGAACCCTTTGCAAGTACCTATTTTTCGGCGACTTGATTCGCAATTCTTAGACTGTAAGCAAGTATGACTTTACAATAGGGAAAAAAATACGATCAAGTTGGACATCCTACACCAAGTGCTCAATTATACTTAAAATCCTAATCTCTACTTTATTTATAAATGTATTTGAGTTCCGCGACTAGGATGTGCTATAGAGTATAGACCCAGACTTTAATAAATGGACAACTACTCAATAGCAGCCCCATTCCTACTACTAGGATAGGCTATACGGTAATTAAGGTAGGCAAGTTCAATAAGCCGCCACACACTTCCGGTCTGCAATTAGTTCACTAGAGTACTTGTTCGATTTGCGAACTTGCTTTAAGTTGTACAAACTTCGCAACTGTGATCCCGCGAAAAGATCGAGCCGGTTTACACTCGACAAGTTGCAAAAATTCTATAAGCGGATGCACATTGAAGTTGTTCGAGAAATCAAATATGCTTGAAACTCGCGCGAGGGTTTAAATTTCGCGTGTGTCAGGAGAAGCGCTGGATTTGCAGTATAGTCCTGGTCGATTTCCAAAACCGGAAGTCTAGAGACCCTCGCGAAAATTTTGGCGGGGAAAACTTTTGTCACGTGATCGTCCGCCATCTTTTTGTAGTGTGAATATAGCGACAGACTAACCAACGCCTCCTATATTTTATCATATCGGAGGTGTTGGACTAACAACTTGAATTTGGTTTGTGGGAAATAAAATTAGAAATAGTCTGGCAACCTGTTACTGCAAAAAGATGGCGGCGCGGCTATGAGACAAGCGCCCATTTCCGTCAAATCGACGAAAGTCGCGCGAAGAACCAGGCCTTAAATATTTTGAAAAATATTCTAGTTAGTTTGTCGTCATATGACGTTGTTTCCCAACTTGGTGTAATTTTACTCTGATCTGTCCTGCCTTAAAAGAATATATTTTATTCTTCACTCACAGCCTTAATCCACAAAGAAGGTTAACTTAAAAAAAGGTTACTTAAAACTTTCTGTACAGACAAGTAGAGTATATGTAGACCGAGTAGCGCAAATAAGCGAAATTTTACATCGTAATTTTTAGTTTAACCTGATATACGGAAAGCCAATGCGTTAATTGTTTATTGATAGGTTTATTAGGGTTGTGTTGTATACTGAAGCCATGTATAGGTTCAATGTGATATAACATTTTGCCTTTTCACGTTACTTGGTCTACAAATACTCTACAACCGTCAAAATTCTGATATGGTTTTAAAAGAAGAACCTTGACCTTGTGTATTTAATCTCATATCGAGATTAAATGTTTTTCGCATCTAATTTTAATTGGTTTATCAATATGTTATTTGTATATATATTTTTTTTAAGATTTTATATTTTTTTGATTAAAATAAATTTATTATTCAGGAAGATTTTGTAGAACCTAGTTCTCAGGATTACCGGTGTTGAAAATTTATTTTGCTAATGTTATCTTGATGTCTGTGTTTTCTGCCCGCTATTTGGTAGTGGTAAGATTAATATTTTTCATTTTAATTAATTGACTTATTTGGCGTTTATTTGATAATTTGCTTTACTTAAATTGTTCGTGTAAGGGCTATTTTACATATTACCAAAGGTTGCTAATTTCAGTTGTCTTAATTCTGACTTTTTTGTTTTAATACTGAATTATGGACTGGATTATTTATCTTGAAATCTATGTGGTTATATCTTATATATTTTCCTTTTTTTCTCTAGTTAGGTTTGGTTTTAAGTAGAGAATTATTTAGGGTTGTGTTGGTATACTGAAGAAATGCTTATAGGTTCAATGTGATATAATATTTTGCCTATTGGCGTTACTTGGTCTGCAAAAACTCTAGAGCCTTCAAAATTATTATATGGTTTTAAAAGAAGAACCTTGACCTTGCTTATTTTACTCGATACGCATTTATATTAAAATTAATTCATTATTCAGCAAATTTTTTTCCGACTCTGGTTCTCAAAATTTTATTTTGAATTAAGTTTGATTCTTTTGCATTCAAATTTATCTTGATAAGAAGTATATTTTTGATCTGAATTATTGGTTTAATATATTTAGTGTTTAATTGAGATATTATTTCTTTTTGCTTTCAATCTTCGTCTTCCACAAATGCCATAAATTTTAATATTTTAGGTAAGGTTAGGTTAGTTAACATCACGTGGTTGTCGGGGAGGTATCATTTTGGTTTCCCAACTTGTTGGAATAACAACGAATGGAAGGTGTCTTAATTCCATAATATAAAGAATAGGAAGAAAGGACATTCGTGCCGGATATGAAAGCCTTCCCCCACACGAAAATCTCTAGCTGTTATGATTTAAAATTCATAATTATGTTAAAAAATCTTAGAAAAGAATTATTTTGTAACTGCCACGGGTATTGTGGTGGCGGTAAAATGAAATTCCTATACGAAATAAATTAGATCAGACCCTTAAAAAAATTTAACCCTATTTATTAAACTAAAAAAAAAGTTTAATCTGCCTGTTTCATTCTTTGGAAGAAGCAGAACAGAAGTTAGTTCTTAAAGCGTTAGGAGACCAAATACAAAATTACTTGCACGAGATTCGAAAGCAAATAGCTAACATTGTTCTTTTTTATTATATTTTAGTTGTTGATGAGTCTTATCAGTCATTTTCGCCCATTTTACATTTACAACACTTCAAAGAGCCTTGTGAAACCATTTCCAATGTGTCTGAAGACTTAAACGAACCCTATGTTTTGAACTACTGACTAACATGGAGATCGTATTCGGTGCTTTTTTTCAAAACACAGAATTATTCAACAACAAACCAAAATCGAGAGTACTCCATGCCGACGCAACCAAAAAACTTAATTGGAATGGTTTTCCTTTTGTAGTCGTCGGACCTTCTGACCTCGATCGAAAATTTCATCAATTTGGACTTTCAATTACCCAAGGGAAACGGTCTAAATAGATTTTTAGGGGAGTTTAATTTTTTTAAAAAGGATCACAATCAATTAAAAATGGGTTTAAAAACTAAATAGATAGGGGGTCTATCAATAGCATGCTCAAAAATATACCAATGGCGTACCACGAACAGATTAATGATTGCGAGAAAATTACAATTAGACTTATAACAAACGACATCTTTGGAGTCATTTTTTATATGGAACTGAAACTACACAAAATCATGGTACAACTCTCCTTCAAAGATCACAATCCTTTAAAACTCGCTCTTAACATTAATCGGAATAAAACGATACTTCAGTGTTGCATAATATATAAGCTAGGAATATAATACTCGTGCCTCTGGAACAGAAAATTGTATTCCCCCAACACGAGCTGCGCGATTCATCCACGGCTGACTCGGCCGAGCCAAAATCGACGGACATAGTAGGTAGCGCCATCATATGATAGGCGTAAGAAGCTCGAAATATGAAATAAAATATATAATATGTAATAAAATTAGTCTGCTATATAGTATTTCAAATTAAAATGAGGATATATTGTTGTTTCGATAATTGTCGTAGCGATTTTAGCAGCCAGAAGAATTTAACTTTTCATAAAGTTTAAAAACCTGTACGAAAATAGTAATATAGTTTCTAAATTTTTGCGTTAGGTGGCAGTCTATAGTTATATCACGCACATTTCAGTATACCGTTCATGCAACGCGTGCTTTCTTCTCCAGAGGTCCCCCTTCATCCTCCTAGATATAAGGAACTATGATGCTTATCCTACTTGGGGGTAAAGCAGTTTATTTTAGCAGATTTAGGCTTTTTAGCTAGACCCAACTTCAGTCTAGGTACCGCGGCATTGGCGTCGTGCAAGAAGAAAAACACCTTCGTCTCATATATGTTTAGTTAAAAATTCTATAGACAGAAGGGACATAGTGGTACCATAAAGTAGTTTGAAGCTGGGTATAAAACCATAAAAAATTCATTCCAAAATCACAAACCTGTCAAAGTAAGCCTTATATAAAAGCATTAGAAATATCCCGCTAACACTTATAACTGGTGGTCGAAAATAACGAATAAACATTGTGAAGTATCCTACAGTATTACATCAAAGACGAGGTGAATTGAATCGCTTTCAAAATGACCAGCAAAGCTTAAGTAAATTCCATCTACCCATCTCCGAAAATCTAGCCCTTTAACTAAATACTTTAAAATACTTCCATAAAAGGCGATCCCATGTTTTTAAGGCAATAAAAAAGTCGTGCAAAAGTTTCTTATACCGAGGCCGACTTGGCTTACCGCGTTCCTTGAGAGATAACCTCGCTCGCTTGCCACCGATACTAATTCCTATCCAAATCAAGTCAACGAACAAAGGGCCACATTCCACGTTCTGAAAAGGCAAAAAAGGGAGGAAACACTATTGCAATTTTGGGCCTCTAGCGAAAAAATTCATGAACTTTATATAGCTTTAAACCACGATTTTACTTATTTTGGATTGATTGTTTAATGGACTCATGTTGCTGTCATTCGATCAAACAGTTTGTCAGACGATATAAAGCACTAAATATTACTATTACGATCTTTCTTTAAAAAAAACTATCAAACGATATCAATTGGAGTGCAAATTTTATTGTATGGTTAAAATAAATTTGTGGTATTTTTAAGAACCGCTGAAGTTAAATTAGAACACTTGGTGAACCTTGGCATACGAGTCTGCTAAATCTTCGGTGCGTGATGAACCATATATTATAATATAATATTGACCATATATTGATGAATAGTTTTATAATTTTTAGAGACCTAATATTGACTCTAGTAGGGCTACCAGTAAAACGACTCCTAGTTGCGTCGCCCATACCGCGAATGCCATCTCCACATCATTCCACTCAATTTTACGAAATTCGTTTCCTCCGGACGGTCTGGGCTTGGGCTTAATGTCGAATCCTAATTTTTTTTCCAGATGCCGATGCCAGGGAGTAATATGGGATGTTTCCACAAATGAACGCAATCTACCATGGAGAGTGTTAAGTTAAACTGAAATCTATCGAATTGGTTTAAACCGGAATCGATGCCACCATTTTAACCGAATATGTATTTGTATATATATCTAATATTTTTGTTCAAGCGTTCGTCGCTTTCTTCGCCTTCAATATTTAAAGTTAAAATTTTGTAGTCATGATGGAGATATTTTTGGTGCGCAAAGAAAGCAGTTGAACAAAGAAATCAACTGAACAAAAATAAAGAACGAGCGTGTATTCGTAACTGCTCAAAAAATAAAAACCTCCAATCTCTTCTCAAGGATGTCATTAGGCAATATTTGAAAATTTTAATGCCATAGCGGCAGAAGATTTGGTTTTTAGGTAAATGCGTGACTAAATTCTATTTGACTTTGTACGAATCCTAAGGTTCCGTAGGAACTTGGACAACCAGATGTTAAAAATGTAGCGTTTAACCAAACTTTTTTTCACATTTGGAGAATAAGAAATTAAACTCTTTATTTTCACAAATATATTGGCCTTGTCTGGACCACACACCTTGGATGTGGACAGTTACGAAACAATATTTTCCCAAAAATATCGTACAAACATTCTTTGGGATATGAAACAAAAACTGATGATTTTAAGTTACCTTTATTATTCTGCAATTTATATTCCACCAATCGTTTTAAAGGCCTCTTTTTGTGAAAATAAGGCGTGTAGAATCTCCAAATTTTTCATATTTAAAGAAATTTTGGTAAAACCCTAAGGAAGGGTGTGGTACTTTTTTGTCATTTTTTCAGGCGTCACTCATTCGAAGAAAATATATGAAATGCCAATGTTCACTATCTAGTCAGTCCCGGAGTCGTAGCCTAGTATTATAGGTGGTGGCCAGCACCGATGAACTAACCTGTTGTTGACCAGTTTATACGCGGTTGGGTTGATTTTCTTGCCAGTATAGTAGATCAAGGGTTGACAAAGGTATCCGGTGGAACTCATATATATTCCCTTTTCAAAAATATTTCCACCTGCTTCCAAAGCAGAAACGAGACGGAACATCTGACTAATATACACAGAGAAATCGCTCGGGGTTCTTCTTCTTTCTTTATTCGTTCGTTGGATGGATTCACACGCCATCTTCATCTCTTCAATAGTCTGAATCGCAAATTTTAGATTATCAAAAAATTTAAATAGTGTCATAAGTATATAACCCTGTTAGAATTACCTAATTAATGTTTTAACATATCTTGACAACATTAGTGGGAGCTCAAACCCAGCGCTCTATTGTCTAGTAAACGTAAACCCAATGTGGAAGACGCTATAAAACGTTTGGAATTTGGGGCACTCTAGAGTATAAATGTACGGAACTTCTTCGTTTTTAAATTTTAAATTCGGCTTGTTGGTGCGAGATCAAGTTGGGAAGGCCAAAATAATTCAGGTTGCAGTTATACTTTAAAAGGTTTTTGTGAATATGTGCTGCAAAGCCATTCTAGCAAGCAGACTTGTATTATAATGTTAATATATTAAATGTTAATAAGATTGATGTTATTGTTGCAATTAAGTCTTTTCTAGGGGAAACCACTCGGTAAAACCACTCGGTAAAAAAATAATCTCGAGTAAAAATGATATTGACTAATTTTGTTAAAACTTTGTATCCTCCCCGGGAGGTTTTACACTGGCTGTCTCTGTGTGTGTGTGTGTCACATCCTGTGTAAGCGGATATCCTGTGTATCACGTGACCTAGCTCGTGGAGCCAAAAATCTAGAGACGTAATCGTGCCAGCTTATCGTTCAATTCCGTTTAACGGGAATTACCTCCTTTAAGCGTGGCTGCCACATGGAGTTTCCGGTGTCATGCAATTATATACAACAGGACGTATCCCATTGCATATTATCTTCTTCTGCCATCCACTTTACGGTCAAACCTCGATGCTGGACAGTTGAAGGCGATTATACGCAATGGTACGACTCCCACTGTCATAACCACCTTCGACTATCCCGACACCAAAGTCCAACCTCCAGTTTCCGATCTCAGCAGGGCATATTTGCGAGGCGTCCCTCACTAATATGGTCCACATCAACCTTCTACTCTCCAAAACATCGCCCCACTAATGGGTAAATCAGCGTTGCGTACCAAGTGCCTAGAGATCAAGAATCGTCTAGACATTAACGGGAGGGGGTTTTCCTCACATTTTCATGGACACATTGCTAGACTAATAAAGCCCTTCGAACAGTTTTTATATAGTACCTTTTTGGAATGAATGCAAATGAGCCTTATGGTGTGATATCGTTTAGAGAAATGAAACGCAATATTAATTTATATTATAATTAAAAATATTAAAATGGTTGCAGTTAATTATGTTAATAAAATAGCCGAAACATCAATTTAAAATTCGAGATAGTTTAGAAGATATTTAAGAAAATGTCCAAAAATTTAAAGAAATGTGACCGATTAACACCAGCTTGCACGCGCTAAGCTGTTTTCCAAATATCATTTAGTCCAAAAAAGCAAAGGTATAACGGGCAGTATAGGTTTAGTCTTGCTGCAAACTTGGGGTGGATTGAAGAATCTAAATAAAGGTTTGTTTACACGGGTATCCAAGATAGAAACGACATTATTTAGATAAGAGGTAAAGGCGCGTTCACAGGGATATAGGGATGATTATATGGCACGTATACATGGACATAGGAAATAATATTTTTTTTTTTTTTTTTTTTTTTTTTCATTTCGACTGAATATTGAAAGAATCAGCTTTATGTACTGGGATAAACTGTTACCTTCTAGCGAAGTTTGAAACAGTGTATGGGGACTTTTTTTTAAAAACAAGTTTCTAGCATGCGCTTTCAATTTCATTTTTTCAATTTCTCGCGTGTTTGCGATATTTGCGAATGTGTTTCGCGCGAAAATGTCGCGTGTACGCAAGCGTATAATTCACGAGAAAGATATTTTAGACAATCGCGCGTACTTTAAGGTATCAAAGATAAAAATTGCATAATAAAGATTAGATTTAAAGGCGCGTTAACACGGGTATCCAAGATATAGGGTTCAGCATAATAAGGCACGGATACATGAACTTTGGATTTTTCCCCGTTTCGGCTGAGTATAGCCAGTGAGAAAATTTACTTACCTATCTTAAAGATATTAATTGCTGCATTCACGTTATCAGCGTAAGGATTTAAATATATTTACGAAGAATGCGTGCTGGTACGTTTGGCGGAACTAAATAACCGAAAGAATTAAAGAGAATTCATTTTTTTTTTAACTTCACCGAATGTCTTAAATAACTTACAAGTGTTAGTGCGTGTAAAACCCGTTAAGCTTCAATTCTGCAAAGCTTTCAAGCATAATAACGTCATTTAAGCAAAGGAAGATACGTGTATTTGTGACTCGCGCCCACCAAATTTCAAGGCGGAAACCACTTTACGCATGCAAAATATCAAAGCGATTCTGATATTCTTGGGAGAATCAGCTTTATGTATGGGGAAATACTGTAATCTTCTGGCAAATTTGCGAACAGTGTCGTAAGAATTGGTTTTAATAACTAGCACGAGCTTTAAAAATATTTTTCTATAATTCTCGCTCGTTTCGAAAATGTATATGTTGCGTGTGCGCAATCGCAGATCGAACCAGGCTGGTAATACCACAATTTCTTAAACCGGATTGACATTGAATTTGCTCGTATTTTGACGTTTAATTTCGCCTATTTGCGTATATGCTTAAAATCGAGGTAAATGTAGAGGTTGGGTTAAAATTCTAATTAATCGATTGGAACCTAATAATACCTTCGATTACACTCGGTGCAACTTTAACCAGTTCAAGGTGATAAGATATAAAGCTGAGGCAGATTGATACAAAATGTTAAACCTCTTAAGAAAAATGATAGTCGTGAAAACTCTCCTAGAACAGAAGTACAATAGGCTTCCCGTGTTTAAAAAACAACAATATATACGAATTGGAATTAAAAATGGACATCTGATGTTTGGAAAAAACAAAAATAGACTTCAATTTTCTCCACTATAAAACCAAGAAAAATTTCCGATAAATTTCGTTATCAAAAGCCGCCGTGCTCATTGAACTTCGTTAGCAGACCAGGAGACGAGACGATGGAGAGCTACAAATACTTAAGTGAGATGAATTTTTTGGATTAGAAATGTTGGAATTATAAAGATAGGCTGTAAAGTAATTGATTGCTAATATCTTTCGACTTCGATTTGCTTGTGGATGTTACTATCGTCTAGCTAAGAGACGTCTTGGCCACGATGAACAGGCACGTACAAGCAGCGAGTGTTTTGAGACTCGAAATGTGAGATACCAACCAGCTCTATCCTTGGATTCTTCCAATAACTGGGATCACTCGAATGATGAAAGCATCAGCAATGGTCTTCTATTAGCACGCCAGTACATGAAATTCAGACATAAGCTCTACCGGAAGTATTTGCTAAGCTCTACCGGAAGTATTTGCTAATCATCTACCGAGGAAGGGTTGTAAATGGAGCTTTCAGCCCAAAATATTTCTTGCTACAGAATCTTCGTCGTTTTAATTTCTTCTCTCTCGTGCCATCCCAATCTGAGTCGTTCGTCTTCATCAAATCAATGGATTATCAAACATATCGTGCAGGACCCCCTAATGATTCAGATGGATTTATTTAAATTGCGAGAATTTGTATTCCCCATATTTACATTGAAAATAAACATTATATTTTGTGTGTCTATTCCTCATCCTACTACCTAACGCGTAACATATTAATTACTTCATTCCACCGTTTTTAATTCTCTGAATTCTCGAGGGTAACGAGTGAAATATATATACCCTATAACATAGAGGGAAAACACAGAGCGGTGAATCAAAAGAACCCTCGGCCTTCTACTCTTCCTCTTCATTTAGCCTACGTATATACACGTTTCTATTCTTTTTTATTTAAGATAGGGTTAGGTTGCGTGGTCGGGGTGGTAAAATTTTGGTTTCCCAACTTGTTTATATCACCATAGGTAACGTAATTTATAAGTACGCCGATAAAGGTATTTTTCACTAACACCTTGTCAAACAGAAATAGTAAACTACGTCATTTCTAACAAATGACAAAATTTACATTTTCTGTCTCATTCTGGGGAGCGGAAGACGCGATATTCATACGTGATTGAATAATTAGTACAATATGACAGCCGCGAGATGCTACTCTCGCTATAAGTAGTGAACTTATTAAAACGGTTTCAGTGGATTTTCAAAGAGCAAATGAAGCAAACGCTGTAGTTTAAAACTACTTGATCATCTGCCCTAAATGTTGCCGCAATTGGGACTAAAACATTATTTCTTAGTCCATCAGTTTTGTTTGTGGTTCGCGTGGAATATTCATTTAGTAAAACAAATTCTTTGAGAAAAATATTTACCTATGATATCACGTGAATTTTTTTTTTTTTTTTTTTTTTTTTTCAATTTTTAATCGCACCGGGCATTATGCTCATATTTTAAGGTTTCAAATCTATCTGACACTTACGGAATGGTAAAAAGAAAAATGGAAATGATTTTTCATTACTGAATGGCAAATGTCGTATTCGTCATTAGGCTCAGCGTATAGTCTGAGGTATGATGAAGCTCGCAAGAAGTCTTTTACGGAGTCGATGTTTTTTTGGTGTTTTGTCAAGTAATTAGCTCTTATAACCGCGCATAATAAGGTGAAGAGAACCACGAGTTGTAGAAACCAAGTTCCGGTGGCAATTCTGATAGCCGGCAATCGGGAGATGTTGTAACCTTGTCAAAATAAGAATGGTACGTTTATTCGGGCTGCCAAACTTGAAGAAGCTTCGAAAATAGGCCTGCTACTCCAGACCCAAAATATTGAATTTGTAAAGCAGATTTACCACTTTCTTCATCAGGGGAGAGCTTTTTCCGCTGTTTTGGCGCTGTCGTAATGGTAATCTGGTGTTAATAAACCACATTTCAACCAACGCCATTCGAGCTTGGTTTTTTGGTAACTGTAATAAATTCATTCGGAATCTTTAAACGACTCTTACCTTTTCCCAAAATGGCCCCGAACTGTTGAAATAGATTATCGTAGGCGCAACTGATTACTGCTCTTCGAATTCCTACGATTCGTTTTTCGATAATCTCAATCGTGGTCAAAAAACTGAACACCATCGCAACTCCGATCCAAATCTGCCAATATTTAGTGTCTTTAAATAAAATTCATAAAGTCTGCCAATATTTAGTGTCTATAAATAGATTTCGTAAAGTCTGCACAACAAAATAGCGATTATTCGCTATTATCTGAGGGGCTGCAATTAAAAACCAGACTATCGTTTAAGGGACAGTTCCACAACCTAGACCAAATTTATAATGGGTCGAAAATATTCCTTCGAGCAAAGAATAACCTATTTGGCTTTTCGCAAATTATTCTCCTATTTCCTAAGAAATCAACCGAAACGATATTGGGAAAGCTCAACCCTAACATTCAGTAGATACTCCCGCAAGCTGGTGCTTAAAAATTCTCGCGTTTAACCAAATTTCTTTTCAATTTGAAAATATTCGATTATATATATATTTTAACTAAAAATTCCTCCTAATAATTTTTCTGGTGATAAATAGTGATGGAATGTTGGTTCCACTGTTCCACATTGTTTAAGAACGACTCGTTGACTTTGCAACTTTTCTTTAATCAAATAGCTTTTCTTTTCACGAGTGATTTCATTTCCAAAAGCTATTGCAGTTTTAATATCAAATTTTCTTAATCATAGAAGAGTTCCCTAAATATATAATTAGGTGTCTAAAAGAATGTAGGGTGTAAAGGGTTGCCTATCTCCGAACTCTTTTTAAGAAATCTGAGATCTCGATTGATATGGAATTTGTAGCGACGAAGTTAACTATCTTAATATCAAGTTTGAATAAAGGCATTTGAAGATTCTGGACGCCCCTATTCCAATTCTGAACACTCCCTGCTTCTAAAACTGAACTATCTTATAACATATAAGCCCGAGATTTTCCCGAAGCTCGTGAAACCTAATTTCCCGAACAGTAAAGGGAAGCATTCCCTTAAAAACGGTCTAGTTAATTAGGCTAAATATCGCGGTTGGATAATTAGGGTCGTACCTTCTCTCGGTCTTTTCCTAAAGTGTTGAAGTTGCGTTCCGCGAATAGCCCCGTTCTTAATCTACAAAATGAGCCCTTCCATCTTTAAATAGACCCATCTTTAAATAGACCCAACCAAATTATGTTTTACATTTTTAAATGAAAGTGTTCAGAATTAAAAGCGTTCAGATTTAGGAGGACTGACCATAACACTATCTCCTTTTTTACATGTTTCTTATATAACATAAATTTGACGTTACTTCGATCGGCATTTTGAGTATCTCGTCAAACGTTCCAGGGGATTCCAAATGCACCGTCTCGTTTTTTGCGGAGAAAAGTCTAAGACAAGATTCTGTAACTGGTACAGTCGTGTTTAACGCTGAATTTGTTTCTCGCATGTACTCTTTCATTAGTCCGTTGGGATATTGAGCCATAACCGGAAATAGGTCTATGTCATCTTCCTTTATCTATTATTCGAAAAAAACGAGATTGGATCAATCCTCAAAAGCTCAAATATAATAACGCAACGTGACAAATATTTTTCTTTCGTTTCTTTATCATTTCAGTAGCCGCTGGTAAAAAAATTAAAGGTTATTAAGAAATCAATTTTTTACCTCCCCGACTGAAGTTTAGTTCAGGGGGAGGTATTACACTGGTCGTATCTGTGTGTGTGTTACTTACTGTATAAGCGGATATCACATGACCGAGCTCGTGGAGCTCCTTTAAGCGTGGCTGCCACATTGAGTTTCAGGTGTCGTGCAATTATATACAACAGGACGTCTCCAATTGCATTCCACCATCCACTTTACGGTCAAACCTCGATGCTGGACAGTTGAAGGCGATTTTTCGCAATGGGACGTCTCCCACTGTTATAATCACCTCCGACCATCCCCACACCAAGGTCCAACCTCCAGTTTCCGATCTCAGCGGGCCATACTAGCGAAGCGTCCCTCACTAATATGGTCCACATCGATTTTCCACTCTCCAAACATCGCCCCACCAATGGTTAAATTAACATTGCGAACCAAGCGCCTAGAGATCAAGAACCGTCTAGACATTGAAGGGATGGGGTTTTCCTCCCAACTTCATGGCCACTTCACTTGAACGGTTCACTTCGAACGGTTTATATACTACCTTTTTGGAGTGAATGCAAATGAGCCTTATGGTGTGATATCGTTAAGGGAAATAAAAGGCAATATTAATTTATATTATAATTAAAAATATCAAAATGGTTAAACTTAATCTGATTATTAATATTGTCGAAAAATCAATTTAAAATTCGAGATAGTTTAGAAGAAAATTAAGAAATTGTCCAAAAAATTAAACAAATACCAGCTTGAGTTTGCAGCATGCGCTAAATCATTTAGTCAAAAAAGCAAAGGTATAACGGGTAGTATAGGCTTAGGCCTGCTGCAAACTTGGGGTGGATTGGAGAATCTAAATAAAAGGTATCCAAGCTCCCACCGTCCACTGAATTCGAATTAATACAGACAAAGGTACTTTTGACAAAATTTGATAAGACTTCTTTCGGGTACGAGAGTATCTTTAGTTAAACACAGATTTCAATAATGAAATATTGATAAAGTATATGAAGTAATAGAAAGTAAGTTTACAAAAGGGTGAAATCATAAGCTTAGGCGAGCTTTGTTAATTGCTTCAAAATGATAAACAAAAATTTTATTTCTTAAACAGTAGAATGATAAGGAATATCCATTGAATTCGAGTTAATAGAGAGAAAGTATAGTTTATTGTTTAAACAAAGATTTCAGTAATGAAAGATAGATAAGGTATATGAAGTAATAGAGAGAAAGGTGGGTGAATGGGTTACGAAAAGGTTAAAACATAAACCTAGCGAGCTTTATTAAGTGGTTTTAAATTGATGAACAAAAATTTAATTTATTAAACAGTAGATAAGCTATTTTTAATGGTATTTTTTATCGATAACTGAAAATTACGTTCACTGGGTTCTTCTACTCGGGTAGCCCTTTTAAACCCTTTAATTTTGACTTTTATATTATATCATCACTATCCCATTAAATTCACCATAATTCACCGTAAATAAAAAGTAGGCAAGATTTTTTTATCATTTGATTTTTTAACTTTAATAATATATCTCTTCCCGGCCTATATAAACGAGATTTACAGATTCGGTACTCATAGATGCACTTCACCAATGGTTGGGGTACGTTAGCCTTTGGAATTGTGGTGAAACCTCTCGCTTGCGCGATGGCGTCGTCTTCGATTGTGTCGGCAATCGTTTCTCATCTATATTTCGGTGATAAGAGGCCTTTTCCCACGATCTTTTGGCGATTCAAACCGAGGCGATTGAATTTAAATCGCATTACTTAGAAATGTGGCTAATTTAATCTATTGTGTCTCTTTAAGAACATTACACAATGAAAGGTCTAGGGATTAAGTATCACTTGTGTGTCAAATACCAGTTTGAGTGTTCAGCACGCGCTTAAATTCAAGCAAAGGTAGTGTAAGCTTATTTTTTTTCATTTCTGCTGAATACTGAGAGAATCCGCTACATGTCCCGAGTTGTTTTTAATTTCTCCGAATGTCCAAAATAAATTAGTGCGTGTAAAATCCGCTAAGCTTCAATTTTGCAAATATTTTAAGCATAATAACGTCATTTTACTCAGAGAAGGATAAGTGTATTTGTGACACGCGTAAAATCGAGTTCGCCAGCGCGCAAGTATGTGTAGCCTACCAAAGAACAACAGCAACTCCCCATAAGAGTCTGGGTCCACGTAATGTTAAAAATTTTCGTCTCTTTTATGATAAATTCGTATTATATTATTAAAATAGGGTAGTTGGGGGATAATTTAAAGCTAAAATTCGAGCTCACAACTGTAAATTTTGGGAATTACAACGAATGGAAGGTTTCTTCCATAATGTAAAGAATAGGAAGAATCTATGACTTCCGTGCCGGATATGAAAGCCTTCCCCCACACGAAAATCTTGAACGGTTATTATTTTAGATTCATAATTATGATAGGAAAATATTAGGAAAGAATTATTTTGTAACTGCCACGGGTATAGTGCTGGCGGCAAAATGAAATTCGTATATTTTTGGTCTACTATGCCTCGAAATCCTCGAAAACGCCTGTAGAAGTGTTCCACTTGTCAAGCATTCATGCAGTAGGCTTTTGCTAGCTTTACAGGGGTCGTGCAAAGACTATATAGCTTACTTGAATAGTCTTTGGTGTATAAGAAACTCGAAAAATAAATAGAGAAATCATACCAATTAGAAGATACTGGAGTAGTATCTTTAATTTTTATTTCATATTAAACAAAACACACTTGTATAAAACGGACAAATTATTCATTTAACGCTAAGGTTTTCTACGTTTAACGTATGTCTGGTAGTTCAAGCTCAGTGGCATCTTCACACACTACACGCAATTTTGACTGGTACCAACTGCCTCGATCTTCATGGCGACGATAACCAAGATACCAGATTACGCTGCTAAGGTGAACACAAGTACCTATCGTCAAACTACCACCTTTGCAATTGCAATACCAGCCTTTAATGGCATTTGCACCTGTCCCGTTCGGTACATAACGAATTAGAGCTTGGTGAACAGCTGAGGTGGAAAATTGACCAGGCACGCGTATACGAATTAAGTCATGTTCAACTTTGGACACTTCGACGCTGAAAGAGCCGGATTTCTCTATAGTCAACGCCACATAAGATTCAGCGCGTTTCGTTTTAAAGTCGCTCATTACCACCTCACGTACATCACTTTCACGAAGTACAGGGAAGTATTGAAATTCACTATCCTCAATTCGTTGCCATTGAGGATTTTCTTTCGTAGAGACTGCCAGCATTTTTTCGACGGAGTCTTCCCAGGAACCTTTAAGATGTAACTCCGGGTGGTAGGCGTTCAACAGCGCAGCAGCAATTTGAAGAAGTTCCGGAACTAATGGTAACATATGCACAGGTATACGGTTTTGAAAAAAACGATACACCGTCTGCAAATGCCCATTCCTAACTTCAACCGGCCACCTGAAGTACGTTACTTGTCGGGAACGATTAACTTCTTGCGTGTTTACTTGCTTCTCGCCTTTAGACAAGAACGAAGGCATTTGTAAATCCACACCCAGTTCAGTCAGTACGCTGTTGGAGTCTCGAAAACCGCGGTCTGCCAGTACAACGTCACCAACTTGAAAGAAAGACTGGAGTTCTTCTCTCTTTTTGATAGAATGGTTTAAAATGCGCGCGTCGTTATTGCGGCCATTAGCAAAGTAGGGTCCGATTATATCTATTATGTAACCCGTAGTTGTTACCATTAACATTGGCTAGAGGATATGCTGGCCTTTGTGCACACAGAAGGATTTGTGAAGAACTGTATAGTCCTTGGATCTTCCAACCTTGATATAGGTGCCATCTACAATGGTAATAAGACAATTAGGCTTGTTGTTAGCAAAGAGTTTTACAGCTGCTCCAGATTGATGGTTTGTTATCAGATTGTCACGTGATAAGTGTTGCAGGCCAAAATTATGTGGCACGAAATGCTCCGATAAAGCCATAATAACCGCTTTTACCGTGTTTGATACCGATCTTTCAGTTAAATGAAATAAAGTTGATAACACCTTATTGGAGATACCCAATCGTAATTTCACCAATAATACTGCTAGAGCTGTCTTCGACGAACAGCATCTGATGGTACGAATAATGTCCTCAATAGTCGAATGCAACTCTAGGAACTCGTGCAGGGACAATGAAGTTAATACTTTACAGTCTTCATCACTTTGTATGAAGTTGTCAAAGCTCGGCGTCCGTAGGTCGTTAACACATTTCCTGAGGTCCTGTAATAGTTGCTCAATGTCCGTGGCAGTCATAATGGTTGATCTAGCGGAAACCTGAATTCCAGCAATTATTTCGGTGGGAAGCTCTCCGTTAACGAGATGCGTGGAGCACATTCGGTTGTCCCGATGAATAAATATGGCTCTTTCCACAAATATACTTGTTCTCACTTCGGCTTTTACCCTGGTTCGTGTACTAACACCGCAAATGAAGCAAGTCTTTGGCAGGGGCCGAACACAACTGTGCTTTATGGCAATAGTGTTTGATGACGTACGCTTTCGTGGTAATTGCGACGTTGATGGCTGAGGTATTGGTGACGGTGATGGATTAGATACTGTGGACTTTGTTGGTTCAGGTACTGTAGACGTTGATGGCTCAGGTACTGTTGACGTTGATGGATTAGATACTTGCGTCATTTGTCTTCGTTTTTGTGGTGGAGACGATGACGTTGAAGAGCCATGATCACTACTGAAGGACGATTTGCTAGCATTTAAGAACGTTTGAAACTTTCGTGACAGACCCGAGCACTTTAAACAAATCTTCGTTGTTTTGCTATTAATTACAAGTGGTAATAACCCTTCACTAAAACGAAGAAAACGAGCAAAGCCAGCCTTTACGTGAGTGCCTATACCTCTACTTGTACTATTGGTAACTTTCCGATTGCACGCGTAACATGTATTTGGAGCCATCTCCAAATTCCAAGTGACTCTCACATTGATGTTATTGATAAGGAAAGTTCTTAAGATTATGGTTCAAACCAGATATTACAATTTTTTTAATGTTTATAAAAACAGGTTTAATTATTTTTCGCCAACCTGGCTGGCAAAAAATATTAAAGACATCTTTAATATATGTAGATGGCACCTATATCAAGGTTGGAAGATCCAAGGACTATACCGTTCTTCACAAATCCTTCTGTGTGCACAAAGGCCAGCATATCCTCAAGCCAATGTTAATGGTAACAACTACGGGTTACATAATAGATATAATCGGACCCTACTTTGCTAATGGCCGCAATAACGACGGGCGCATTTTAAACCATTCTATCAAAAAGAGAGAAGAACTCCAGTCTTTCTTTCAAGTTGGTGACGTTGTACTGGCAGACCGCGGTTTTCGAGACTCCAACAGCGTACTGACTGAACTGGGTATGGATTTACAAATGCCTTCGTTCTTGTCTAAAGGCGAGAAGCAAGTAAACACGCAAGAAGTTAATCGTTCCCGACAAGTAACGTACTTCAGGTGGCCGGTTGAAGTTAGGAATGGGCATTTGCAGACGGTGTATCGTTTTTTTCAAAACCGTATACCTGTGCATATGTTACCATTAGTTCCGGAACTTCTTCAAATTGCTGCTGCGCTGTTGAACGCCTACCACCCGGAGTTACATCTTAAAGGTTCCTGGGAAGACTCCGTCGAAAAAATGCTGGCAGTCTCTACGAAAGAAAATCCTCAATGGCAACGAATTGAGGATAGTGAATTTCAAGACTTCCCTGTACTTCGTGAAAGTGATGTACGTGAGGTGGTAATGAGCGACTTTAAAACGAAACGCGCTGAATCTTATGTGGCGTTGACTATAGAGAAATCCGGCTCTTTCAGCGTCGAAGTGTCCAAAGTTGAACATGACTTAATTCGTATACGCGTGCCTGGTCAATTTTCCACCTCAGCTGTTCACCAAGCTCTAATTCGTTATGTACCGAACGGGACAGGTGCAAATGCCATTAAAGGCTGGTATTGCAATTGCAAAGGTGGTAGTTTGACGATAGGTACTTGTGTTCACCTTAGCAGCGTAATCTGGTATCTTGGTTATCGTCGCCATGAAGATCGAGGCAGTTGGTACCAGTCAAAATTGCGTGTAGTGTGTGAAGATGCCACTGAGCTTGAACTACCAGACATACGTTAAACGTAGAAAACCTTAGCGTTAAATGAATAATTTGTCCGTTTTATACAAGTGTGTTTTGTTTAATATGAAATAAAAATTAAAGATACTACTCCAGTATCTTCTAATTGGTATGATTTCTCTATTTATTTTTCGAGTTTCTTATACACCAAAGACTATTCAAGTAAGCTATATAGTCTTTGCACGACCCCTGTAAAGCTAGCAAAAGCCTACTGCATGAATGCTTGACAAGTGGAACACTTCTACAGGCGTTTTCGAGGATTTCGAGGCATAGTAGACCAAAAATATACGAATTTCATTTTGCCGCCAGCACTATACCCGTGGCAGTTACAAAATAATTCTTTCCTAATATTTTCCTAACATAATTATGAATCTAAAATAATAACCGTTCAAGATTTTCGTGTGGGGGAAGGCTTTCATATCCGGCACGGAAGTCATAGATTCTTCCTATTCTTTACATTATGGAAGAAACCTTCCATTCGTTGTAATTCCCAAAATTTACAGTTGTGAGCTCGAATTTTAGCTTTAAATTATCCCCCAACTACCCTATTTTAATAATATAATACGAATTTATCATAAAAGAGACGAAAATTTTTAACATTACGTGGACCCAGACTCTTATGGGGAGTTGCTGTTGTTCTTTGAAGTCGGAAATCACTTTACGCATGCAAAATATAAAGCAATTTTGATATTCTTGTGAGAATCAGCTTTGTATGGGGAAATACTGTAATCTTCTGGAAAACTTGCGAACAGTAGCGTAAGAATTGATATTAATAACTAGGACGGGCTTTCAAATTAAGTTTTTAGAATTCTCGCTCGTTTCGCGCGAAATTGTTGTGTGTTTGCATGCGCAAATCGAACAAGTTATTCATGCCACAATTTACAGTTGACGAATTTTCTTAAACCGGATTGACATTGAAATTGCTCGTGTGTTATTTGGTATATATGATATGGTTGACCCTAGAGTGAAATGTAGACCGAGTGGGGAAAATATAATCACGTGATTGGATCTCTTAATGACTGCTAGTTTTAGTTTCACACTTTTCCCCACATAAATTTAATGTTAATCCCGATTAAGTATAGTAGAACCAGTCTTTTAATGCCTACTGTTGTGTATTTTCGGTTACGTTTTGGTTAGTTTGGAGTCACGTAAAATGACGTTTGTTTCACAACTTGGTATATTTTTACTCAGGCCCGCCCTGCCTGAAAAAAAATTATAAAAAATTGATTGTGGGGACCTTTAGATCTTCAGTCTAACGCCCTCCCAACTGTGCTTTTCAGCGGTTAAAATGGCTCTGGAATCGATTTAAACCGTTTCAAAACGTTTCGCTAGACTCGTTTGAAAGTGCACAAAATAACAGTATGTGCCGAAATCCGGGATCGAACCAGGGACCTTTAGATCTTCAGTCTAACGCTCTCCCAACTGAGCTATTTCTGCTATTCGTAAGCCTCTGGAATCGATTTAAACCGTTTCAAAACGTTTCGCTAGACTCGTTCGAAAGTGCACAATTATTAGTATGTGCCGAAACCCGGGACCTTTAGGTCTTCAGACTAACGCTCTCCCAACTGAGCTATTTCGGCTGTTAAAAAATCTCTGGAATCGATTTAAACCGTTTCAAAACGTTTCGCTAGACTCGTTCGAAAGTGCACAAAATATTTGTATGTGCCGAAACCCGGGACCTTTAGATCTTCAGCCCAACGCTCTCCCAACTGATCTATTTCGGCTGTTAAAAAGTCTCTGGAATCGATTTAAACCGTTGCAAAACGTTTCGCTAGACTCGTTCGAAAGTGCAAAAAATATTAGTATGTGCTGAAACCCGGGATCGAACCTGGGACCTTTAGTTCTCCAGTCTAACGTTCTCCCAACTGAGCTATTTCGCCTGTTAAAAACTCTCTGGAATCGATTTAAACCGTTTCAAAACGTTTCGCTAGACTCGTTTGAAAGGTCACCAAATAACAGTATGTGCCGAAACCCGGGATCGAACCAGAGACCTTTAGATCTTCAGTCTAACGCTCTCCCAACTGAGCTATTTCGGCTGTTAGTAAGCCTCTGGAATCGATTTAAACCGTTTCAAAACGTTTCGCTAGACTCGTTCGAAAGTGCACAATTATTAGTATGTGCCGAAACCCGGGATCGAACCAGGGACCTTTAGATCTTCAGTCTAACGCTCTCCCAACTGAGCTATTTCGGCTGTTTGTAAGCCTCTGGAATCGATTTAAACCGTTTCAAAACGTTTCGCTAGACTCGTTCGAAAGTGCACAATTATTAGTATGTGCCGAAACCCGGGATCGAACCAGGGACCTTTAGATCTTCAGTCTAACGCTCTCCCAACTGAGCTATTTCGGCTGTTAGTAAGCTTCTGGAATCGATTTAAACCGTTTCAAAACGTTTCGCTAGACTTGTTCGAAAGTGCACAATTATTAGTATTTGCCGAAACCCGGGACCTTTAGGTCTTCAGTCTAACGCTCTCCCAACTGAGCTATTTCGGCTGTTAAAAAGTCTCTGGAATCGATTTAAACCGTTTCAAAACGTTTCGCTAGACTCGTTCGAAAGTGCACAAAATATTTGTATGTGCCGAAACCCGGGACCTTTAGATCTTCAGCCTAACGCTCTCCCAACTGATCTATTTCGGCTGTTAAAAGTCTCTGGAATCAATTTAAACCGTTGCAACACGTTTCGCTAGACTCGTTCGAAAGTGCAAAAAATATTAGTATGTGCTGAAACCCGGGATCGAACCTGGGACCTTTAGTTCTTCAGTCTAACGCTCTCCAAACTGAGCTATTTCGGCTGTTAAAAAGCCTCTGGAATCGATTTAAACCGTTTCAAAACGTTTCGCTAGACTCGTTCGAAACTCCACAATTATTAGTATGTGCCGAAACCCGGGATCGAACCAGGGACCTTCAGATCTTCAGTCTAACGCTCTCCCAACTGAGCTATTTCGGCTGTTAATAAGCCTCTTGAATCGATTTAAACCGTTTCATAACGTTTCGCTAGACTCGTTCAAAAGTGCACATTTATTAGTATGTGCCGAAGCCCGGGATCGAACCAGGGACCTTCAGATCTTCAGTCTAACGCTCTCCCAACTGAGCTATTTCGGCTGTTAGTAAGCCTCTGGAATCGATTTAAACCGTTTCAAAACGTTTCGCTAGACTCGTTTGAAAGTGCACAAAATATCAGTATGTGCCGAAACCCGGGATCGAACCAGGGACCTTTAGATCTTCAGTCTAACGCTCTCCCAACTGAGCTATTTCGGCTGTTAGTAAGTCTCTGGAATCGATTTAAACCGTTTCAAAACGTTTCGCTAGACTCGTTCGAAAGTGCACAATTATTAGTATTTGCCGAAACCCGGGACCTTTAGGTCTTCAGTCTAACGCTCTCCCAACTGAGCTATTTCGGCTGTTAAAAAGTCTCTGGAATCGATTTAAACCGTTTCAAAACGTTTCGCTAGACTCGTTCGAAAGTGCACAAAATATTTGTATGTGCCGAAACCCGGGACCTTTAGATCTTCAGCCTAACGCTCTCCCAACTGATCTATTTCGGCTGTTAAAAAGTCTCTGGAATCGATTTAAACCGTTGCAAAACGTTTCGCTAGACTCGTTCGAAAGTGCAAAAAATATTAGTATGTGCTGAAACCCGGGATCGAACCTGGGACCTTTAGTTCTTCAGTCTAACGCTCTCCAAACTGAGCTATTTCGGCTGTTAAAAACCCTCTGGAATCGATTTAAACCGTTTCAAAACGTTTCGCTAGACTCGTTCGAAAGTTCACAATTATTAGTATGTGCCGAAACCCGGGATCGAACCAGGGACCTTCAGATCTTCAGTCTAACGCTCTCCCAGCTGAGCTATTTCGGCTGTTAGTAAGCCTCTGGAATCAATTTAAACCGTTTCAAAACGTTTCGCTAGACTCGTTCGAAAGTGCACAATTATTAGCATGTGCCGAAACCCGGGATCGAACCAGGGACCTTTAGATCTTCAGTCTAACGCTCTCCCAACTGAGCTATTTCGGCTGTTAGAAAGCCTCTTGAATCGATTTAAACCGTTTCAAAACGTTTCGCTAGACTCGTTTGAAAGTGCACAAAATATCAGTATGTGCTGAAACCCGCGATCGATCCAGGGACCTTTAGATATACAGTCTAACGCTCTCCCAACTGAGCTATTTCGGCTGTTAGTAAGCCTCTGGAATCAATTTAAACCGTTTCAAAACGTTTCGCTAGACTCGTTCGAAAGTGCACAATTATTAGCACGTGCCGAAACCCGGGATCGAACCAGGGACCTTTATATCTTCAGTCTAACGCTCTCCCAACTGATCTATTTCGGCTGTTAAAAAGTCTCTGGAATCGATTTAAACCGTTGCAAAACGTTTCGCTAGACTCGTTCGAAAGTGCAAAAATTATTAGTATGTGCTGAAACCCGGGATCGAACCTGGGACCTTTAGTTCTTCAGTCTAACGTTCTCACAACTGAGCTATTTCGCCTGTTAAAACCCTCTGGAATCGATTTAAACCGTTTCAAAACGTTTCGCTAGACTCGTTTGAAAGTGCACAAAATATCATTATGTGCCGAAACCCGGGATCGATCCAGGGACCTTTAGATATTCAGTCTATCGCTCTCCCAACTGAGCTATTTCGGCTGTTTGTAAGCCTCTGGAATCGATTTAAACCGTTTCAAAACGTTTCGCTAGACTCGTTCGAAAGTGCACAATTATTAGTATGTGCCGAAACCCGGGATCGAACCAGGGACCTTTAGATCTTCAGTCTAACGCTCTCCCAACTGAGCTATTTCGGCTGTTAGTAAGCCTCTGGAATCGATTTAAACCGTTTCAAAACGTTTCGCTAGACTTGTTCGAAAGTGCACAATTATTAGTATTTGCCGAAACCCGGGACCTTTAGGTCTTCAGTCTAACGCTCTCCCAACTGAGCTATTTCGGCTGTTAAAAAGTCTCTGGAATCGATTTAAACCGTTTCAAAACGTTTCGCTAGACTCGTTCGAAAGTGCACAAAATATTTGTAGGTGCCGAAACCCGGGACCTTTAGATCTTCAGCCTAACGCTCTCCCAACTGATCTATTTCGGCTGTTAAAAAGTCTCTGGAATCGATTTAAACCGTTGCAAAACGTTTCGCTAGACTCGTTCGAAAGTGCAAAAAATATTAGTATGTGCTGAAACCCGGGATCGAACCTGGGACCTTTAGTTCTTCAGTCTAACGCTCTCCAAACTGAGCTATTTCGGCTGTTAAAAACCCTCTGGAATCGATTTAAACCGTTTCAAAACGTTTCGCTAGACTCGTTCGAAACTCCACAATTTTTAGTATGTGCCGAAACCCGGGATCGAACCAGGGACCTTCAGATCTTCAGTCTAACGCTCTCCCAACTGAGCTATTTCGGCTGTTAATAAGCCTCTTGAATCGATTTAAACCGTTTCAAAACGTTTCGCTAGACTCGTTCAAAAGTGCACAATTATTAGTATGTGCCGAAACCCGGGATCGAACCAGGGACCTTCAGATCTTCAGTCTAACGCTCTCCCAACTGAGCTATTTCGGCTGTTAGTAAGCCTCTGGAATCGATTTAAACCGTTTCAAAACGTTTCGCTAGACTCGTTCGAAAGTGCAAAAAATATTAGTATGTGCTGAAACCCGGGATCGAACCTGGGACCTTTAGTTCTTCAGTCTAACGCTCTCCAAACTGAGCTATTTCGGCTGTTAAAAACCCTCTGGAATCGATTTAAACCGTTTCAAAACGTTTCGCTCGACTCGTTCGAAACTCCACAATTATTAGTATGTGCCGAAACCCGGGATCGAACCAGGGACCTTTAGATCTTCAGTCTAACGCTCTCCCAACTGAGCTATTTCGGCTGTTAGTAAGCCTCTTGAATCGATTTAAACCGTTTCAAAACGTTTCGCTAGACTCGTTCAAAAGTGCACAATTATTAGTATGTGCCGAAACCCGGGATCGAACCAGGGACCTTCAGATCTTCAGTCTAACGCTCTCCCAACTGAGCTATTTCGGCTGTTAGTAAGCCTCTGGAATCGATTTAAACCGTTTCAAAACGTTTCGCTAGACTCGTTCGAAAGTGCAAAAAATATTAGTATGTGCTGAAACCCGGGATCGAACCTGGGACCTTTAGTTCTTCAGTCTAACGCTCTCCAAACTGAGCTATTTCGGCTGTTAAAAACCCTCTGGAATCGATTTAAACCGTTTCAAAACGTTTCGCTAGACTCGTTCGAAACTCCACAATTATTAGTATGTGCCGAAACCCGGGATCGTACCAGGGACCTTCAGATCTTCAGTCTAACGCTCTCCCAACTGAGCTATTTCGGCTGTTAATAACCCTCTTGAATCGATTTAAACCGTTTCAAAACGTTTCGCTAGACTCGTTCAAAAGTGCACAATTATTAGTATGTGCCGAAACCCGGGATCGAACCAGGGACCTTCAGATCTTCAGTCTAACGCTCTCCCAACTGAGCTATTTCGGCTGTTAGTAAGCCTCTGGAATCGATTTAAACCGTTTCAAAACGTTTCGCTAGACTCGTTCGAAAGTGCAAAAAATATTAGTATGTGCTGAAACCCGGGATCGAACCTGGGACCTTTAGTTCTTCAGTCTAACGCTCTCCAAACTGAGCTATTTCGGCTGTTAAAACCCTCTGGAATCGATTTAAACCGTTTCAAAACGTTTCGCTAGGCTCGTTCGAAACTCCACAATTATTAGTATGTGCCGAAACCCGGGATCGAACCAGGGACCTTCAGATCTTCAGTCTAACGCTCTCCCAACTGAGCTATTTCGGCTGTAAATAAGCCTCTTGAATCGATTTAAACCGTTTCAAAACGTTTCGCTAGACTCGTTCAAAAGTGCACAATTATTAGTATGTGCCGAAACCCGGGATCGAACCAGGGACCTTCAGATCTTCAGTCTAACGCTCTCCCAACTGAGCTATTTCGGCTGTTAGTAAGCCTCTGGAATCGATTTAAACCGTTTCAAAACGTTTCGCTAGACTCGTTTGAAAGTGCACAAAATATCAGTATGTGCCGAAACCCGGGATCGAACCAGGGAGTCTATTCTCTAACTCAATCCAAATCATTTGGAATAGCCAAATCCAAATGATTTAGATCGGCTCCATTTGGAATGGGTACAAAAAACCGCATTCTCTAACTCAAATCCAAATGGCGATTTGGGTTATGGGAATCCAAATGCCAAATCCAAATGTACGTCATTTTCTTTTGAGGGTGAAAATAATTTTTGCGTTCACATGATACTATATCTCCGCCCCTTCTTCCTTATTGGTTATTTTATGTGCGGGAATTTTTAAGATCACTGAAAGATGAAAAATTGGAAAACTTGCAAAAACCCATTTTTTCCAAGAATTGTCCTTTTGTTATAATTCGAAGGAATTCCATTATTTTTCTTTCATTACTTTACCTCGTGTAAGTCGTGTTTCTTATAGTAGTTGTGTTTCTTGCTTGAGCACAAGAATTAGAGCTTTTAGATTTATATCATCTTACTTAGGAATTTAATTTATAAATTTTATTATTTACTATAAAATGGGAAAAGTACACGTTAGGCAGCAATTACTTTACATCGAGTTTTTGGAAGCTAATATTGATTTTGTACACATGAAATTCAATATTAACTTCACCAAGCAAAAGAATGATCAATTGTGGGTCGACCTTGCCCTTATTTTGCATAGTTGTGGCTTGGGCCCAACAAAAACAGTTGATAAGTGGAAGAAAGTAAGTTGTACAATAAAAGCCCAATTCATAAACGATCTTAACGCTCTAGCACGCGTTGCTACTATAGCGAGTTACGATTGTTTATGAATTGGGCTCTACGTGCAACTCTATTTCGGTCCTCAAATTGCAAACGATTAAGTTCTAGTTGAAAAAATAGACCGGCCATTTTCACGAAATCTACTAGCAAAGCGGAGTTGACGGTTTTTTGTTTATTTTATTTGAGAAAAATGAGTTGCGGCGGCGGCTCTCTCGTTTCTAGAGAGAGAATGGGGCTAAAAATAAGGGGGGAAGAAACTCAAATGGAAAGTGGCTTGGATTTGGCTCGCTCTTCCGCCGGCCAAATTATATGGGCAGTGCAAATCCAAATGGTTTGGATTTTGAAGTTACAGAATACGGTTTTTGGTAATCTTGCGAATTCTTGCCCAAATGATTTGGAGTTCCAAATCATTTGGGCGACCTTGATCCAAATGAAAGCTAGAGAATAGACTCCCAGGGACCTTTAGATCTTCAGTCTAACGCTCTCCCAACTGAGCTATTTCGGCTGTTAGTAAGCCTCTGGAATCGATTTAAACCGTTTCAAAACGTTTCGCTAGACTCGTTCGAAAGTGCACAATTATTAGTATTTGCCGAAACCCGTGACCTTTAGGTCTTCAGTCTAACGCTCTCCCAACTGAGCTATTTCGGCTGTTAAAAAGTCTCTGGAATCGATTTAAACCGTTTCAAAACGTTTCGCTAGACTCGTTCGAAAGTGCACAAAATATTTGTATGTGCCGAAACCCGGGACCTTTAGATCTTCAGCCTAACGCTCTCCCAACTGATCTATTTCGGCTGTTAAAAAGTCTCTGGAATCGATTTAAACCGTTGCAAAACGTTTCGCTAGACTCGTTCGAAAGTCCACAATTATTAGTATGTGCCGAAACCCGGGATCGAACCAGGGACCTTCAGATCTTCAGTCTAACGCTCTCCCAGCTGAGCTATTTCGGCTGTTAGTAAGCCTCTGGAATCAATTTAAACCGTTTCAAAACGTTTCGCTAGACTCGTTCGAAAGTACACAATTATTAGCATGTGCCGAAACCCGGGATCGAACCAGGGACCTTTAGATCTTCAGTCTAACGCTCTCCCAACTGAGCTATTTCGGCTGTTAGAAAGCCTCTTGAATCGATTTAAACCGTTTCAAAACGTTTCGCTAGACTCGTTAGAAAGTGTACAATTATTAATATGCGCCGAAACCCGGGATAGAACCAGGGACCTTTAGATCTTCAGTCTAACGCTCTCCCAACTGAGCTGTTTCGGCTGTTAGTAAACCTCTGGAATCGATTTAAACCGTTTCAAAACGTTTCGCTAGACTCGTTTGAAAGTGCACAAAATATCAGTATGTGCTGAAACCCGGGATCGATCCAGGGACCTTTAGATATACAGTCTAACGCTCTCCCAACTGAGCTATTTCGGCTGTTTGTAAGCCTCTGGAATCGATTTAAACCGTTTCAAAACGTTTCGCTAGACTCGCTCGAAAGTGCACAAAATATTAGCATGTGCCTGTTATATATCTATATATATGTTGTATTTAAAAGGTTTAAATATAGAAGGCGCCACCTCAGTCATAAAATAAGGACTGAAGGACGCCCTCTCGCTCTTAATAAAAACAGTTCTAATCTAACACTCAAGCCAGCCTCACGCCTCTTTAATTGTTGCTGAAAACTTAAGTAAAATATGTTAGCCTAGAGTTAACCCTAAGACAAAACATAACATGGTGTCAGTTTCGCGATTTCGAGCTCACCCTGGCTGTAGTTTTTAATTAAGGATCTCTGATATTTTAGTTTTCTCGTGCAACTTCGCGCGCCGACGCGCCCAAGGCTTCAGTTTCGAGTCAACGAGTCTATCTCTGTTCGAGCTCACGACACTTTATAGCCACGATGGCGGGAAATCTTCCCACGATCAAGCCGTTTCTTGCTGCGTCTAATCCATCTGAATCTTGGCGCTTTTGGAGGCAAGATTTTGAAGATTTTATAGAAGCCCTGAAATACAGTACTGAATCCGAGAAAACTAAAACTGCACTGTTTCGTCACGTATGTGGAGACGTTTTAAAACAACAATATCGTGGTTTTACGTTAACACCGATAGCACCTGCCACCGAGGTAACATTAGCACAGATTTTGGATGAATTTGACAAGCACTACAGTGACTATCAAAATGAAATCTACGCTTCGTTTGTTTTTCTCGAAATCAAACAAAATACCGGTGAGAAATTTGATGATTTTTATTCGCGATTGAGATTTGCCATAGAGGAATGTAATTATGGAGCTTTGCAAGATAGACTGTTAAGAGATAAAATAGTACAAGGCTTAAGAGATGGCGCTTTACGGGAAAGATTATTCCGAGACTATGGGAAAAAACCTACGAATCTCCAAGATCTCGTTAGCTCATGCAAAGCTGCTGAACATTCGCGCGCTCACGCTGACGCGATGAATGAGACCAAGGTCACAGTGAATTCTATAAACCGTGGGAAAACCAACAGTAGACCAAATATTCCTCACAACCCCACAGGGCGTTCGAAAAATGGCTATGAGATAAAGCGTGATAGGCCTAATAAACAACTCTCCTGCAAATTTTGCGAGCTAAAACATGAATTTGGAAGGAACAAATGCCCTGCTTATGGCCAGAAATGTAATAAATGTGGATTTAAAAACCACTGGGCCAAATTCTGCGAAACTAAAGTTGAACGTAAACAACATAAGCAACCTGGTAGAAGTTTAAATGAACTTACTAAAGGCAATAACGAAAATACTCAAGGAGAAGAATCAAATGTTTATTACATAGGAGTAATGCAACTAGTCGATGAGCTAAGCACTGAGAAACCGCCAACAGAATGGTTTCAAGAATTAACTTTGAATGGAAACAAAGTAACTGTCAAACTAGATACAGGAGCGCATGTTAATATCATCCCTGAAGGAGTGTTCAACAAATGGAGAATTAAACCCACTATCAAGAAGACTACGCAAAAAGTGCAAACCTACAGTGGTATGTGTACCAATTACTGGACGTTGTACACTGGCAACTAAAATATCAAACACAATGATAGCTGAAAAGCCCTTGAACTTTCTAGTAACCTCCCTAGATTCGGTTCCCATTCTGGGATTACAATCATGCGTTTGTTTCGGACTCCTACAAAGGCAATATGATACTAATGGACTTAAACTTTCTACCTTGAACTCACTTCCGATTGAAATTTCACCTGCACATGACACACCTCAAGATAAAATTCGTGAATTTAAAGATGTTTTCACTGGAACTGGACGATTGGATAGAGTCGTGAAAATTCATCTGAAAGAAGACGCTATTCCACACGTTTCAGCCGCTAGAGAAATTCCATTAGCTCTCCATGATAGAGTTAAAGCGGAATTACAGAGAATGCTCAACGAAGGCATAATAGCAAAGGTAGAAAAGCCCACTGAATGGGTCAGCGCAATAACAATAGTAGAAAAGCCTTTAAAAACTACGGACGCGACCGGATTAATTCATAAACATAATAATACTGACAAGAACTATGGATCGAAAATAAGAATCTGCCTTGATCCAAGACCACCCAATTCCTAGCCCAAACAAGCTATTCGCCAACTTTCAAGGTTGCAAAGTATTTACTCTTCTCGATGCGAAGAATGGATTTTGGCACCTCCCTTTAGATGAAAACTCGTCTTATATGACAACATTTGCAACGCCATGGGGCCGTTATCGTTTCCTCGTTTTACCATTTGGTTTGGTAAACGCACCGGAAGAATTTCAACGAGCGATGGAAGAGATTTTTGAATCCGAACCACAGGTTAATCCATACTATGATGATACCCCATTGGGATCAAAAGATATCGCAGAACATTGTCAACTTTTACGACGTACTTTAACTATTGCTCGTAAACATAATTTGAAATTCAATCCTGACAAGCTACAATTAGCTAAACCATCGATCACGTTTCTTGGACACGTAATTACAGAGAATGGTATTACACCTCATCCCTCCAAGGTAAAAGCTATCCTTGAATACGCCACACCGACATGTCCCGCTGATCTTCTACGTTTTCTTGGAATGGTTACGTACCAATCAAAATTTACTCCGAATCTTTCTGAAAAGACTCATGCGCTACGTCAGCTATTAAAGAAAGATACAGCATGGCTTTGGGATGAAAATGTTCAAAGAGACTTTCAATTACTGAAGAAAGCATTATCTGAATCTCCTTGTCTGAAGCTTTTCAACGCGTTAAAACCCGTAACAATAGCGGTTGACGCCAGTAAAAATGGCCTTGGAGCCCATTTGATCCAAGAAGAAGGAACTGTAGCCTATGCATCCGCCGCCTTAACGACAGCGCAGCAAAACTACGCTCAAATTGAGAAGGAGATGCTTGCTGTTGTATTTGGACTAGAGCATTTTAATTATTATACATATGGGCGACATGTAGAAATTCGTACGGACCATAAACCTCTTCTTGGATTGAGCAAAAATCCCTATGATACAATATCAGAATGAACAGATACAATGTAACTTTGACCTACGTACCAGGGAAAGATCTGGTAATTGCTGATGCACTATCTCGAGCCCAGCTAAAGGACGTTCTATTTGAAGTTCCTCTTGACCAACTTACTCCAGCAAAACTCTGCCTTTTAGTACAAGCATCGCCAGCTAAATGGACTGCCCTCTCTGAAGCTACCGCAGCTGATCCAACTCTGCAGGATGTACTAGCATACGTACGACAGGGATGGCCGGAGAATAAAAACAACGCTAAAATTACAACGCGTGCCTATTGGCATTGTAAAAATGAACTACATATGACAGATGAAGGTCTTCTTTGCCGAGGCCAACGTTTAGTCGTACCTAAGAGTGCTCAAGCTGAACTCTTGAACAAGTTACACATGGCACATCGAGGAAAAGTAGCTACTAAAGCCAAGGCAAGAGAGTATTTGTATTGGCCAACTCTAAACAGTGACATAGAAAACTTTGTGTCCAAGTGTCGACTTTGCCAGGAGTATCAACACTCAAATCAGCATGAACCACTTTTGAACCGAGAACTCCCCACTCGCCCTTGGGAAAAAGTGGCTTGTGACTTTTTCGAACTCCATGGTCAGCATTACCTTTTAATAATTGACTATTTTTTGAAATATATAGAGATCCAACACATGCACGGCACGACCGCTCCTGCTGTTATTAACGTTCTTAAAGCTATATTCGCTCGACATGGAATTCCGGAGGAATTCATATCTGATCAAGGTCCACCATTTAACTCTGAAATTATTGGCAACTTCTTTCAAGAATGGAACGTACTGCATAATAAAACTTCTCCTTACTATGCGCGTTCCAATGGTCAAGTCGAAAGGGCCGTACAGACAATGAAACAATCCCTAAGAAAAGCTCTTGAAGATGGCAAGGATCTCCATTTAGTCCTTTTAGATTATAGAATCACACCGACAAATGGACTACAGTCCCCAGCAGAGCTTCTCATGGGTCGACGTTTACGCACATTCATACCGAGTCATCCCGATAAACTCCAACCAATGTTTGATACGCGACAGGCTCAACAGGAATTGGTTCAACGTCATAAAAGACAAAAGAAATATGCCGACGTTGGTACACACCCCCTTCAAGAACTGCAAGAAAATTCACCTGTTTGGTTCAAACAAAACCCCCAGGACAAATGGACGCAAGGGACTATTGTCAAAATAGGACCTGGCAAGCGCTCTTACGCTATCAAATCGGTTGACGGACGGATATTTACTCGAAATCGATTTCATATTCGTTTAGACAATACTGATCGAGCTAAATCGCCTACCTTACTTACTAAAGATCGCAGAGTTTATGAGAAACCAGAAATTAGACATACTGTAGGGAGAACCGCTGAAGACTATTATCCTACTGTTCAAGACTCAACTCCAACTGTTCCAGTTGTAACACCACAATCAAGTACTAATATAGTTCCTTTAGCGATTCCTAGCACTTCAACAACAAAACAGAAAACCTCTTCATCCTATGACAGAACCCAAGAGACTACTAACACGACTACACGCTCTGGAAGAACAGTCAAGAAACCTGTTCGATATGAAGCAAAAAACTTTTAAATATTTTCTTTAATAATGTTTAGATTCTAAAAAAAAAAAACAAAAAAAATGGCGTGTTATATATCTATATATTTGTTGTATTTAAAAGGTTTAAATATAGAAGGCGCCACCTCAGTCATAAAATAAGGACTGAAGGACGCCCTCTCGCTCTTAATAACAAGTTGGGAAACCAAAATATAACCTCCCCGGCCCCGACGTTAAGGTAATCTAACCTAACCTAACCCTACCAAAAATAAAAGATGGAAGAATTGTAGAGTATTGGATGAGTAGAGGAAACAGCGTGCATTTCAATCATTATTCTCTATTTTACGGAGTATAAGTATTTTCCCTTAAGGATACAGAGAATGCAAAAGAATGTCATGCGTTACCCATAATTATATGCGGCAGGTCGTAGACTCTTTAATATACACACCAAATGAAATGTCCTGCGTTACCCATAATTATATGCGGCATGGCGTAGATTTCATAATTGACACACCAAATGAAATTTATTTTCTTAATAAATATGTAAAATACATGTTCTTATAATATAAATTATCATTAGAGCATAGGCTGTACTGTGTGATTATCTTTGAGATAATCCACTGATTTGATAAAGACGAAGGATTTAGTCTGGGATGGCAATGAAGACAAGGAATTAAAACGACGAAGATTTTGTGGCAAGTTCCTCTTAGACAAACCAAGAAATATTGTAGACTGAATGTTCCATTTACAACCCATTTTCGGTAGATGATCGGCAATTACTTCCGGTACAGATTTCGTCTAAAATTCTTGTTTTGACGTGCTAATAGAGGACCATTACTGATATTTTCATCATGCAAGTGATCCCAGTCATTGGAAGAATCAAAGGATTGAGCTGGTCGAGAGGTTATTTTCCAAACCGGCTGACAAGACGTTAGCTTCCACTCCTATGATAAAAAAAATATCTTGAATACTGAAATAAACTAATTTCCATACCGTTAATATTTATACTTGAATAGCTCCTTTTATGTTTAGAATAACGAGGCCGTATGAAGAGTTGTTGAGCTTTTACTGACTGTAAGAATCTCATATGTCGAGTCCGAAAACACTCACTGCTTGCATGTTTCAATTCTTCGTAGCCAGGCCGTCTCTTTCTGGTGATAAATGAAAGCCGTGTCGCTGCTCTGTTGACTTCAAATGGTGATGACATTCTGCGCTGGTTGATTTTCTCACTTAAGTCACTATAGCTCTCTTTCGTCTGGTCTCGTCTTGTCTCGTCTCCTGGTCTGCTAACGAAGTTCACTCTACACGGCTCCTTTTGATTATGAAAATAATGGAAATGTTTCTTGGTTTTATAGTGGAGAAATCTGAAGCCTATTTTTTTCCAATATCAGATAACCATTTTTTATTCAAAACTGATGTTTTTTTAAACACGGGAAACCTACTGTACTTCTGTCCATGGGGAGTTTTCACGACTATAATTTTTCTTAAGAGGTTTAACATTTTGTATCAATCCGCCTCAGCTTTAAATCTTATGTCGTTTCTATCTTGGATGCCCGTGTAAACGTACCTTTATTTAGATTCTTCAATCCACCCCAAGTTTGCAGCAAGCCTTAGCCTATACTGCCCGTTATATCTTTGCTTTTTGGACTAAATGATATATGGAAAACAGATTAGCGCGTGTTGCCAACTCAAGCTGGTATTAAACGGTCACATTTCATTAAATTTTTGGGAAATTTCTTAAATAGCTTATCTACAGTTTAATAAATCAAATTTTTGTTCATCAATTTAGAACCACTTAATAAAGATCGCTAGGTTTATGTTTTAACCTTTTCGTAACCCATTCAGCCACCTTTCTCTCTATTACTTCATATACCTTATCAATCTTTCATTATAGAAATCTTTGTTTAACTAAGAGAAGCACTCGTAAACAATAAACTATACTTTCTCTCTATTAGCTCGAATTCAATGGATATTCCTTATCATTCTACTGTTTAAGAAATAAAATTTTTACCTCCCCGACTGAACTTTAGTTCAGGGGGAGGTTTTACACTGGTCGCGTCTGTGTGTGTGTCTGTCTGTGTGTGTGTGTGTCTGTGTGTGTGTCACTTCCTGTGTAAGCGGATATCCTGTGTAACCGGAAATCACGTGACCTAGCTCGTGGAGCCAAAAGTCTAGAGACATTATCATACCAGCTTAACGTTCAATTCCGTTTAACGGGAATTACCTCCTTTAAGCGTGGCTGCCACAATAAGTTTCAGATGTCGTGCAATTATATACAACAGGACGTCTCCAATTGTATATTATCGCATGCCACCATCCACTTTACGGTCAAACCTCGATGCTGGACAGTTGAAGGCGATTATACGCAATGGGACGTCTCCCACTGTTATAATCACCTCCGACCATCCTCACACCAAGGTCCAACCTCTAGTGTCCGATCTCAGCGGGCCATATTAGCGAGGCGTCCCTCACTAATATAGTCCACATCAACCTTCCACTCCAGTCATCTCCTCCCTCTACGGGTCTTTGTGGTGCAGTTACCGAATGCCTAGGGTTACGATAAACGTCTAGACGTTGAGAAGGGGGGGTTTTCCCCAACTCTTCTCGGTTACTCGCTAGGTGAATAAAGGTTAGCGAAAGCTATATATACCCCTTTTCCATGCCCTAACTATTTTGGCCTTATGCCGCGATATCTTTTAGTGAATTGAAGCGTATAATTCAATTAAATTTTAATTTAATATAATAATATTGTTAAACTGAATCTAATTAATAAAGAAGCTGAAAAATCAATTAAAAATTCGAGATAGTTTAGAAGATATTTAAGAAATTTCCCAAAAATTTAATGAAATGTGACCGTTTAATACCAGCTTGAGTTGGCAACACGCGCTTAGCTGTTTTCCATATATCATTTAGTCCAAAAAGCAAAGGTATAACGGGCAGTATAGGCTTAGTCTTGCTGCAAACTTGGGGTGGATTGAAGAATCTAAATAAAAGTGCGTTTACACCGTCCACTGAATTCGAATTAATACAGACAAAGGTACTTTGACAAAATTTGATAAGACTTCTTTCGGTACGAGAGTTTCTCTAGTTAAACACAGATTTAAATAATGAAATATTGATAAATTATATGAAGTAATAGAGAGTAAGGTGCCTGAATTGGTTACAAAAGGGTGAAATCATAAGCTTAGCCTATTTTTATTAATTGCTTCAAAATGATAAACAAAAATTTTATTTCTTAAACAGTAGAATGATAAGGAATATCCATTGAATTCCAGCTAATAGAGAGAAAGTATAGTTTATTGTTTACGAGTGCTTCTCTTAGTTAAACAAAGATTTAATGAAATGTGACCGTTTAATACCAGCTTGAGTTGGCAACACGCGCTAAGCTGTTTTCCATATATCATTTAGTCCAAAAAGCAAAGGTATAACGGGCAGTATAGGCTAAGGCTTGCTGCAAACTTGGGGTGGATTGACGAATCTAAATAAAGGTACGTTTACACGGGCATCCAAGATAGAAACGACATAAGATTTAAAGCTGAGGCGGATTGATACAAAATGTTAAACCTCTTAAGAAAAATTATAGTCGTGAAAACTCCCCTTGGACAGAAGTACAGTAGGTTTCCCGTGTTTAAAAAAACATCAGTTTTGAATAAAAAATGGTTATCTGATGTTGGAAAAAAATAGGCTTCAGATTTCTCCACTATAAAACCAAGAAACATTTCCGATTATTTTCATAATCAAAAGAAGCCGTGTAGAGTGAGACCAGACGAAAGAGAGCTATAGTGACTTAAGTGAGAAAATCAACCAGCGCAGAATGTCTTCACCATTTGAAGTCAACAGAGCAGCGACACGGCTTTCATTTATCACCAGAAAGAGACGGCCTGGCTACGAAGAATTGAAACACGCAAGCAGTGAGTGTTTTCGGACTCGACATATGAGATTCTTACAGTCAGTAAAAGCTCAACAGTTCTTCATACGGCCTCGTTATTCTAAACATAAAAGGAGCTATTCAAGTATAAATATTAAAGGTATGGAAATTAGTCTATTTCAGTATTCAAGATATTTTTTTTATCATAGGAGTGGAAGCTAACGTCTTGTCAGCCGGTTTGGAAAATAACCTCTCGACCAGCTCAATCCTTTGATTCTTCCAATGACTGGGATCACTTGCATGATGAAAATATCAGTAATGGTCCTCTATTAGCACGTCAAAACAAGAATTTTAGACGAAAACTGTACCGGAAGTAATTGTCGATCATCTACCGAAAATGGGTTGTAAATGGAACATTCAGTCTACAATATTTCTTGGTTTGTCTAAGAGGAACTTGCCACAAAATCTTCGTCGTTTTAATTCCTTGTCTTCATTGCCATCCCAGACTAAATCCTTCGTCTTTATCAAATCAGTGGATTATCTCAAAGATAATCACACAGTACAGCCTATGCTCTAATGATAATTTATATTATAAGAACATGTATTTTACATATTTATTAAGAAAATAAATTTCATTTGGTGTGTCAATTATGAACTCTACGCCATGCCGCATATAATTATTGGTAACGCAGGACATTTCATTTGGTGTGTATATTAGAGTCTACGACCTGCCGCATATAATTATGGGTAACGCATGACATTCTTTCGCATTCTCTGTATCCTTGAGGTTAAGGGAAAATACTTATACTCCGTAAAATAGAGAATAATGATTGAAATGCACGCTGTTTCCTCTACTCATCCAATACTCTACATTTCTTTTCATCTTTTATTTTAGGTAGGGTTAGGTTAGATTACCTTAACGTCGGGGTCGGGGAGGTTATATTTTGGTTTCCCAACTTGTTGTTTATTATTTTGAAGCAATTAATAAAAATCGGCTAAGCTTATGATTTCACCCTTTTGTAACCAATTCAGGCACCTTACTCTCTATTACTTCATATAATTTATCAATATTTCATTATTTAAATCTGTGTTTAACTTGAGAAACACTCGTACCGAAAGAAGTCTTATCAAATTTTGTCAAAGTACCTTTGTCTGTATTAATTCGAATTCAGTGGACTGTGGGATACCCGTGTAAACGCACTTTTATTTAGATTCTTCAATCCACCCCAAGTTTGCAGCAAGACTAAGCCTATACTGCCCGTTATACCTTTGCTTTTTGGACTAAATGATATATGGAAAACAGCTAAGCGCGTGTTGCCAACTCAAGCTGGTATTAAACGGTCAGATTTCATTAAATTTTTGGGAAATTTCTTAAATATCTTCTAAACTATCTCGAATTTTTAATTGATTTTTCAGCTTCTTTATTAATTAGATTCAGTTTAACAATATTATTATATTAAATTAAAATTTAAATGAATTATACGCTTCAATTCACTAAAAGATATCGCGGCATAAGGCCAAAATAGTTAGGGCATGGAAAAGGGGTATATATAGCTTTCGCTAACCTTTATTCACCGAGCGAGTAACCGAGAAGAGTTGGGGAAAACCCCCCTTCTCAACGTCTAGACGTTTATCATAACCCTAGGCATTCGGTAACTGCACCACAAAGACGCGTAGAGGGAGGAGATGACTGGAGTGGAAGGTTGATGTGGACTATATTAGTGAGGGACGCCTCGCTAATATGGCCCTTGAGATCGGACTCTAGAGGTTGGACCTTGGTGTGAGGATGGTCGGAGGTGATTATAACAGTGGGAGACGTCCCATTGCGTATAATCGCCTTCAACTGTCCAGCATCGAGGTTTGACCGTAAAGTGGATGGTGGCATGCGATAATATACAATTGGAGACGTCCTGTTGTGGCAGCCACGCTTAAAGGAGGTAATTCCCGTTAAACGGAATTGAACGATAAGCTGGTATGATAATGTCTCTAGACTTTTGGCTCCACGAGCTAGGTCACGTGATTTCCGGTTACACAGGATATCCGCTTACACAGGAAGTGACACACACACACAGACACACAGACACACACACCGACACACACACAGACACACACACACAGACACGACCAGTGTAAAACCTCCCCTGAACTAAAGTTCAGTCGGGGAGGTAAAAACAGTTCTAATCTAACACTCAAGCCAGCCTCACGCCTCTTTAATTGTTGCTGAAAACTTAAGTAAAATATGTTAGCCTAGAGTTAACCCTAAGACAAAACATAACAGTGCCGAAACCCGGGATCGAACCAGGGACCTTTAGATCTTCAGTCTAACGCTCTCCCAACTGAGCTATTTCGGCTGTTAGTAAGCCTCTGGAATCGATTTAAACCGTTTCAAAACGTTTCGCTAGACTCGTTCGAAAGTGCACAATTATTATTATGTGCCGAAACCAGGGACCTTTAGATCTTCAGTCTAACGCCCTCCCAACTGAGCTATTTCGGCTGTTAAAAAGCCTCTGGAATCGATTTAAACCGTTTCAAAACGTATCGCTAGACTCGTTTGAAAGTGCACAAAATATCAGTATGTGCCGAAACCCGGGATCGAACCAGGGACCTTTAGATATTCAGTCTAACGCTCTCCCAACTGAGCTATTTCGGCTGTTAGTAAGCCTCTGGAATCGATTTAAACCGTTTCAAAACGTTTCGCTAGACTCGTTCGAAAGTGCACAATTATTAGTATGTGCCGAAATCCGGGATCGGACCAGGGACCTTTAGATCTTCAGTCTAACGCTCTCCCAACTGAGCTATTTCTGCTGTTAGTAACGCTCTGGAATAGATTTAAACCGTTTCGCTAGACTCGTTCGAAAGTGCACAATTATTATTAAGTGCCGAAACCCGGGACCTTTAGATCTTCAGTCTAACGCTCTCACAACTGAGCTTTTCGGCTGTTAAAAAGCCTATGGAATCGGTTTAAACCGTTGCAAAACGTTTCGCTAGACTCGTTCGAAAGTGCAAAAAATATTAGTATGTGCTGAAACCCGGGATCGAACCAGGGACCTTTAGATCTTCAGTCTAACGCTATCCCAACTGAGTTTTTTCGGCTGTTAAAAAGCCTCTGGAATCGATTTAAACCGTTTCGCTGGACTCTTTTGAAAGTGCACAAAATAATAGTATGTGCCGAAACCCGGGATCGAACCAGGCACCTTTAGATCTTCAGTCTAACGCTCTCCCAACTGAGCTATTTCGGCTGTTAGTATGCCTCTGGAATAGATTTAAACATTTCAAAACGCTTCGCTAGACTCGTTTGAAAGTGCACAAAATAACAGAATGTGCCGAAACCCGGGATCGAACCAGGGACCTTTAGATCTTCAGTCTAACGCTCTCCCAACTGAGTTTTTTCGGCTGTTAAAAAGCCTCTGGAATCGCTTTAAACCGTTTTCGCTAGAGTCGTTTGAAAGTGCACAAAGTATTAGTATGTGGCGAAACCCGGGATCGAACCAGGGACCTTTAGATCTTCAGTCTAATGCTCTCCCAACTGAGCTATTTCGGCTGTTAAAAAGCCTCTGGAATCGATTTAAACCGTTTCAAAACGTTTCGCTAGACTCGTTCGAAATTGCACAATTATTAGTATGTGCCGAAACCCGGGACCTTTAGATCTTCAGTCTAACGCTCTCCCAACTGAGCTTTTCGGCTGTTAAAAAGCCTATGGAATCGGTTTAAACCGTTGCAAAACGTTTCGCTAGACTCGTTCGAAAGTGCAAAAAATATTAGTATGTGCTGAAACCCGGGATCGAACCAGGGACCTTTAGATCTTCAGTCTAACGCTATCCCAACTGAGTTTTTTCGGCTGTTAAAAAGCCTCTGGAATCGATTTAAACCGTTTCGCTGGACTCTTTTGAAAGTGCACAAAATAATAGTATGTGCCGAAACCCGGGATCGAACCAGGCACCTTTAGATCTTCAGTCTAACGCTCTCCCAACTGAGCTATTTCGGCTGTTAGTATGCCTCTGGAATCGATTTAAACATTTCAAAACGCTTCGCTAGACTCGTTTGAAAGTGCACAAAATAACAGAATGTGCCGAAACCCGGGATCGAACCAGGGACCTTTAGATCTTCAGTCTAACGCTCTCCCAATTGAGTTTTTTCTGCTGTTAAAAAGCCTCTGGAATCGATTTAAACCGTTTCGCTGGACTCTTTTGAAAGTGCACAAAATAATAGTACGTGCCGAAACCCGGGATCGAACCAGGGACCTTTAGATCTTCAGTCTAACGCTCTCCCAACTGAGCTATTTCGGCTGATATTAAGCCTCTGGAATCGATTTAAACCGTTTTAAAACGTTTCGTTAGACTCGTTCGAAAATGCACAATTATTAGTAAGTGCCGAAACCCGGGACCTTTAGATCTTCAGTCTAACGCTCTCCCACCTGAGCTATTTCGGCTGTTAAAAAACCTCTGGAATCGATTTAAACCGTTTTCGATAGAGTGGTTTGAAAGTGCACAAAGTATTAGTATGTGGCGAAACCCGGGATCGAACCAGGAACCTTTAGATCTTCAATCTAACGCTCTCCCAACTGAGCTATTTCGGCTGTTAAAAAGTCTCTGGAATCGATTTAATCCGTCTCAAAACGTTTCGCTAGACTCGTTCGAAAGTGCACAAAATATAACTATTTGCCGAAACCCGGGAACGAACCAGGGACCTTTAGGTCTTCAATCTAACGCTCTCAAAACTGACCTATTTCGGCTGTTAAAAACCCTCTGGAATCGATTTAAACCGTTTCAAAACGTTTCGTTAGACTCTTTCGAAAGTGCACAAATATTAGTATGTGCCGAAACCCGGGATCGAACCAGGGACCTTTAGATCTTCAGTCTAACTCTCTCCCAACTGAGCTATTTCGACTGTTAAAAAATTCAAGGAATCGATTTAAACCGTTTCAAAACGTTTCGCTAGACTCGTTCGAAAGTGCACAATAATTAGTATGTGCCGAAACCCGGGACCTTTAGATCTTCAGTCTAACGTTCTCCCAACTGTGCTATTTCGGCTGTTAAAAAGCCTCTGGAATCGATTTAAACCGTTTCAAAACGTTTCGCTAGACTCGTTTGAAAGTGCACAAAATAATAGTATGTGCCGAAACCCGGGATCGAACCAGGGACCTTTAGATCTTCAGTCTAACGCTCTCCCAACTGGGCTATTTCGGCTGTTAAAAAGCCTCTGGAATCGATTTAAACCGTTTCAAAACGTTTCACTAGACTCGTTCGAAATTGCACAATTATTAGTATGTGCCGAAACCCGGGACCTTTAGATCTTCAGTCTAACGCTCTCCCAACTGAGCTTTTCGGCTGTTAAAAAGCCTATGGAATCGATTTAAACCGTTGCAAAACGTTTCGCTAGACTCGTTCGAAAGTGCAAAAAAGATTAGTATGTGCCGAAACCCGGGATCGAACCAGGGACCTTTAGATCTTCAGTCTAACGCTCTCCCAACTGAGTTTTTCGGCTGTTAAAAAGCCTCTGGAATCGATTGAAACCGTTTCGCTAGACTCGTTCGAAAGTGCACGATTATTAGTATGTGCCGAAACCCGGTATCGAACCAGGGACCTTCAGATCTTCAGTCTAACGCTCTCCCAACTGAGCTATTTCGGCTTATAGTAAACCTCTGGAATCGATTTAAACCGTTTCAAAACGCTTCGCTAGACTCGTTCGAAAGTGCACAATTATTATTATGTGGCGAAACCCGGGACCTTCAGATCTTCAGTCTAACGCTCTCCCAACTGAGCTATTTCGGCTTTTAGTAAAACTCTGGAATCGATTCAAACCGTTTCAAAACGTTTCGCTAGACTCGTTTGAAAGTGCACAAAATATAACTATTTGCCGAAACCCGGGAACGAACCAGGGATCTTTAGGTCTTCAATCTAACGCTCTCAAAACTGACATATTTCGGCTGTTAAAAAGTCTCTGGAATTGATTTAAACCGTTTCAAAACGTTTCGCTAGAGTCGTTTGAAAGTGCACAAAATATTGCTATGTGCCGAAACCCGGGATCGAACCAGGGACCTTTAGATCTTCAGTCTAACGCTCTCCCAACTGAGCTATTTCGGCTGTTTTAAACCTCTGGAATCGATTTAAACCGTTTTCGCTAGACTCGTTTGAAAGTGCACAAAGTATTAGTATGTGGCGAAACCCGGTATCGAACCAGGGACCTTTAGATCTTCAGTCTAACGCTCTCCCAACTGAGCTATTTCGGCTGTTTGTAAGCCTCTGGAATCGATTAAAACCGTTTTAAAACGTTTCGCTAGACTCGTTCGAAAGTGCACAATTATTAGCATGTGCCGAAACCCGGGATCGAACTTGGGACCTTTATATCTTTAGTCTAAAGCTCTCCCAACTGAGCTATTTCGGCTGTTAGTAAGCCTCTGGAATCGATTTAAACCGTTTCAAAACGTTTCGCTAGACTCGTTCGAAAGTGCACAAAATATTTGTATGTCCCGAAACCCGGGACCTTTAGATCTTCAGCCTAACGCTCTCCCAACTGATCTATTTCGGCTGTTAAAAAGTCCCTGGAATCGATTTAAACCGTTGCAAAACGTTTCGCTAGACTCGTTCGAAAGTGCACAAAATATTTGTATGTGCCGAAACCCGGGACCTTTAGATCTTCAGCCTAACGCTCTCCCAACTGATCTATTTCGGCTGTTAAAAAGTCTCTGGAATCGATTTAAACCGTTGCAAAACGTTTCGCTAGACTCGTTCGAAAGTGCAAAAAATATTAGTATGTGCCGAAACCCGGGATCTTTAGATCTTCAGTCTAACGCTCTCCCAACTGAGTTATTTCGGCTGTTAAAAAGCCTCTGGAATCGATTTAAACCGTTTTCGCTAAACTCGTTTGAAAGTGCACAAAGTATTACCATGTGGCGAAACCCGGTATCGAACCAGGGACCTTTAGATCTTCAGTCTAATGCTCTCCCAACTGAGCTATTTCGGCTGTTGGTAAGCCTCTGGAATCGATTTAAACCGTTTTAAAACGTTTCGCTAGACTCGTTCGAAAGTGCACAATTATTAGCATGTGCCGAAACCCGGGATCGAACTCGGGACCTTTAGATCTTCAGTCTAACGCTCTCCCAACTGAGTTATTTCGGCTGTTAGTAAGCCTCTGGAATCGATTTAAACCGTTTCAAAACGTGTCGCTAGACTCGTTCGAAAGTGCACAATTATTAGTATGTGCCGATACCCGGGATCGATCCAGGGACCTTTATATCTTCAGTCTAACGCTCTCCCAAGTGAGCTTTTTCGGCTGTTAGTAAGCCTCTGGAATCGATTTAAACCGTTTCAAAACGTTTCGCTAGACTCGTTCGAAAGTGCACAAAATATTTGTATGTGCCGAAACCCGGGACCTTTAGATCTTCAGCCTAACGCTCTCCCAACTGATCTATTTCGGCTGTTAAAAAGTCTCTGGAATCGATTTAAACCGTTGCAAAACGTTTCGCTAGACTCGTTCGAAAGTGCAAAAAATATTAGTATGTGCCGAAACCCGGGATCGAACCAGGGACCTTTAGATCTTCAGTCTAACGCTCTCCCAACTGAGTTATTTCGGCAGTTAAAAAGCCTCTGGAATCGATTTAAACCGTTTTAAAACGTTACGCTGAACTCTTTTGAAAGTGCACAAAATAATAGTATGTGCCGAAACCCGGGATCGAACCAGGGACCTTTATATCTTCAGTCTAACGCTCTCCCAACTGAGTTATTTCGGCTGTTAAAAAGCCCCTGGAATTGATTTAAACCGTTTCAAAACGTTTCGCTGGACTCTTTTGAAAGTGCACAAAATAATAGTATGTGCCGAAATCTGGGATCGAACCAGGGACCTTTAGATCTTCAGTCTAACGCTCTCCCAACTGAGTTATTTCGGCTGTTAAAAGCCTCTGGAATCGATTTAAACCGTTTCAAAAAGTTTCGCTGGACTCTTTTGAAAGTGCACAAAATAATAGTATGTGCCGAAACCCGGGATCGAACCAGGGACCTTCAGATGTTCAGTGTAACGCTTTCCCAACTGAGATATCTCGGCTATTAAAAACACTCTGGAATCGATTTAAACCGTTTCAAAACGTTTCGCTAGACTCGTTTGAAAGTGCACGAAATAATAGTATGTGCCGAAACCCGGGATCGAACCAGGGACCTTTAGATCTTCAGTCTAACGCTCTCCCAACTGAGCTATTTCGGCTGTTAGTAACCCTCTGGAATAGATTTAAACCGTTTCAAAACGTTTCGCTAGACTCGTTCGAAAGTGCACAATTATTAGTATGTGCCGAAACCCGGGACCCTTAGATCTTCAGTCTAACGCTCTCCCAACTGAGTTATTTCGACTGTTAGTAAGCTTCTTGAATCGATTTAAACCATTTCAAAACGTTTCGCTAGACTCGTTCGAAAGTGCACGATTATTAGTATGTGCCGAAACCCGGGATCGAACAAGGGACCTTTAGATCTTCAGTCTAACGCTCTCCCAACTGAGCTATTTCGGCTGCTAGTAAGCCTCTGGAATCGATTTAAACCGTTTCAAAACGTTTCGCTAGACTCGTTTGAAAGTGCACAAAATATCAGTATGTGCCGAAACCCTGGATCGATCCATGGACCTTTAGATATTCAGTCTAACTTCTCCCAACTGGGCTATTTCGGCTGTTAGTAAGCCTCTGGAATCGATTTAAACCGTTTCTTAACGTTTCGCTAGACTCGCTCGAAAGTGCACAAAATATTAGCATGTGCCGAAACCCGGGATCGAACCAGGGACCTTTAGTTCTTCAGTCTAACGCTCTCCCAACTGAGCTATTTCGGCTGTTAAAAAGTCTCAGGAATCGATTTAAACCGTTTCAAAACGTTTCGCTAAACTCGTTCGAAAGCGCACAATTATTAGTATGTGCTGAAACCCGGGATTGAACCAGGGACCTTTAGATCTTCAGTCTAACGCTCTCCCAACTGAGCTATTTCAGCTGTTAAAAAGCCTCTGGAATCGATTTAAACCGTTTCAAAACGTTTCGCTAGACTCGTTCGAAAGTGCACAATTATTAGTATGTGCCGAAACCCGGGACCTTTAGATCTTCAGTCTAACGCTCTCCCATCTGTGCTATTTCGGCTGTTAGTAAGCCTCTGGAATAGATTTAAACCGTTTCAAAACGTTTCGCTAGACTCGTTCGAAAGTGCACAATTATTAGTATGTGCCGAAACCCGGGACCTTTAGATCTTTTGTCTAACGCTCTCCCAACTGAGCTATTTCGGCTGTTAAAAAGCCTCTGGAATCGATTTAAACCGTTTTCGCTAGAGTCGTTTGAAAGTGCACAAAGTATTAGTATGTGGCGAAACCCGGGATCGAACCAGGGACCTTTAGATCTTCAGTCTAACGCCCTCCCAACTGAGCTATTTCGGCTGTTAAAAAGTCTATGGAATCGATTTAAACCCTCTCAAAACGTTTCGCTAGACTCGTTCGAAAGTGCAAAAAATATAACAATTTGCCGAAACCCGGGAACGAACCAGGGACCTTTAGGTCTTCAATCTAACGCTCTCAAAACTGACCTATTTCGGCTGTTAAAAAGTCTCTGGAATCGATTTAAACCGTTTCAAAACGTTTCGTTAGACTCTTTCGAAAGTGCACAAATATTAGTATGTGCCGAAACCCGGGATCGAACCAGGGACCTTTAGATCTTCAGTCTAACTCTCTCCCAACTGAGCTATTTCGACTGTTAAAAAATTCAAGGAATCGATTTAAACCGTTTCAAAACGTTTGGCTAGACTCGTTCGAAAGTGCACAATAATTAGTATGTGCCGAAACCCGGGACCTTTAGATCTTCAGTCTAACGTTCTTCCAACTGTGCTATTTCGGCTGTTAAAAAGCCTCTGGAATCGATTTAAACCGTTTCAAAACGTTTCGCTAGACTCGTTTGAAAGTGCACAAAATAATAGTATGTGCCGAAACCCGGGATCGAACCAGGGACCTTTAGATCTTCAGTCTAACGCTCTCCCAACTGGGCTATTTCGGCTGTTAAAAAGCCTCTGGAATCGATTGTAACAGTTTCAAAACGTTTCACTAGACTCGTTCGAAATTGCACAATTATTAGTATGTGCCGAAACCCGGGACCTTTAGATCTTCAGTCTAACGCTCTCCCAACTGAGCTATTTCGGCTGTTAAAAAGTCTATGGAATCGATTTAAACCCTCTCAAAACGTTTCGCTAGACTCGTTCGAAAGTGCAAAAAATATAACAATTTGCCGAAACCCGGGAACGAACCAGGGACCTTTAGGTCTTCAATCTAACGCTCTCAAAACTGACCTATTTCGGCTGTTAAAAAGTCTCTGGAATCGATTTAAACCGTTTCAAAACGTTTCGTTAGACTCTTTCGAAAGTGCACAAATATTAGTATGTGCCGAAACCCGGGATCGAACCAGGGACCTTTAGATCTTCAGTCTAACTCTCTCCCAACTGAGCTATTTCGACTGTTAAAAAATTCAAGGAATCGATTTAAACCGTTTCAAAACGTTTGGCTAGACTCGTTCGAAAGTGCACAATAATTAGTATGTGCCGAAACCCGGGACCTTTAGATCTTCAGTCTAACGTTCTCCCAACTGTGCTATTTCGGCTGTTAAAAAGCCTCTGGAATCGATTTAAACCGTTTCAAAACGTTTCGCTAGACTCGTTTGAAAGTGCACAAAATAATAGTATGTGCCGAAACCCGGGATCGAACCAGGGACCTTTAGATCTTCAGTCTAACGCTCTCCCAACTGGGCTATTTCGGCTGTTAAAAAGCCTCTGGAATCGATTGTAACAGTTTCAAAACGTTTCACTAGACTCGTTCGAAATTGCACAATTATTAGTATGTGCCGAAACCCGGGACCTTTAGATCTTCAGTCTAACGCTCTCCCAACTGAGCTTTTCGGCTGTTAAAAAGCCTATGGAATCGATTTAAACCGTTGCAAAACGTTTCGCTAGACTCGTTCGAAAGTGCAAAAAAGATTAGTATGTGCCGAAACCCGGGATCGAACCAGGGACCTTTAGATCTTCAGTCTAACGCTCTCCCAACTGAGTTTTTCGGCTGTTAAAAACCCTCTGGAATCGATTGAAACCGTTTCGCTAGACTCGTTCGAAACTGCACGATTATTAGTATGTGCCGAAACCCGGGATCGAACCAGAGACCTTCAGATCTTCAGTCTAACGCTCTCCCAACTGAGCTATTTCGGCTTGTAGTAAGCCTCTGGAATCGATTTAAACCGTTTCAAAACGCTTCGCTAGACTCGTTCGAAAGTGCACAATTATTATTATGTGGCGAAACCCGGGACCTTCAGATCTTCAGTCTAACGCTCTCCCAACTGAGCTATTTCGGCTTTTAGTAAGCCTCTGGAATCGATTCAAACCGTTTCAAAACGTTTCGCTAGACTCGTTTGAAAGTGCACAAAATATAACTATTTGCCGAAACCCGGGAACGAAGCAGGGATCTTTAGGTCTTCAATCTAACGCTCTCAAAACTCACATATTTCGGCTGTTAAAAAGTCTCTGGAATTGATTTAAACCGTTTCAAAACGTTTCGCTAGAGTCGTTTGAAAGTGCACAAAATATTGCTATGTGCCGAAACCCGAGATCGAACCAGGGACCTTTAGATCTTCATCCTAACGCTCCCAACTGATCTATTTCGGCTGTTAAAAAACCCTCTAGAATGGATTTAAACCGTTGCAAAACGTTTCGCTTGACTCGTTCGAAAGTGCAAAAAATATTAGTATGTGCCGAAACCCGGGATCGAACCAGGGACCTTTAGATCTTCAGTCTAACGCTCTCCCAACTGAGCTATTTCGGCTGTTATAAATGTCTGGAATCGATTTAAACCGTTTTCGCTAGACTCGTTTGAAAGTGCACAAAGTATTAGTATGTGGCGAAACCCGGTATCGAACCAGGGACCTTTAGATCTTCAGTCTAACGCTCTCCCAACTGAGCTATTTCGGCTGTTTGTAAGCCTCTGGAATCGATTTAAACCGTTTTAAAACGTTTCGCTAGACTCGTTCGAAAGTGCACAATTATTAGCATGTGCCGAAACCCGGGATCGAACTTGGGACCTATATATCTTTAGTCTAAAGCTCTCCCAACTGAGCTATTTCGGCTGTTAGTAAGCCTCTGGAATCGATTTAAACCGTTTCAAAACGTTTCGCTAGACTCGTTCGAAAGTGCACAAAATATTTGTATGTCCCGAAACCCGGGACCTTTAGATCTTCAGCCTAACGCTCTCCCAACTGATCTATTTCGGCTGTTAAAAAGTCCCTGGAATCGATTTAAACCGTTGCAAAACGTTTCGCTAAACTCGTTTGAAAGTGCACAAAGTATTAGTATGTGGCGAAACCCGGTATCGAACCAGGGACCTTTAGATCTTCAGTCTAATGCTCTCCCAACTGAGCTATTTCGGCTGTTGGTAAGCCTCTGGAATCGATTTAAACCGTTTTAAAACGTTTCGCTAGACTCGTTCGAAAGTGCACAATTATTAGCATGTGCCGAAACCCGGGATCGAACTTGGGACCTTTAGATCTTCAGTCTAACGCTCTCCCAACTGAGTTATTTCGGCTGTTAGTAAGCCTCTGGAATCGATTTAAACCGTTTCAAAACGTGTCGCTAGACTCGTTCGAAAGTGCACAATTATTAGTATGTGCCGATACCCGGGATCGATCCAGGGACCTTTATATCTTCAGTCTAACGCTCTCCCAAGTGAGCTTTTTCGGCTGTTAGTAAGGCTCTGGAATCGATTTAAACCGTTTCAAAACGTTTCGCTAGACTCGTTCGAAAGTGCACAAAATATTTGTATGTGCCGAAACCCGGGACCTTTAGATCTTCAGCCTAACGCTCTCCCAACTGATCTATTTCGGCTGTTAAAAAGTCTCTGGAATCGATTTAAACCGTTGCAAAACGTTTCGCTAGACTCGTTCGAAAGTGCAAAAAATATTAGTATATGCCGAAACCCGGGATCGAACCAGGGACCTTTGGATCTTCAGTCTAACGCTCTCCCAACTGAGTTATTTCGGCTGTTAAAAAGCCTCTGGAATCGATTTAAACCGTTTTAAAACGTTACGCTGAACTCTTTTGAAAGTGCACAAAATAATAGTATGTGCCGAAACCCGGGATCGAACCAGGGACCTTTATATCTTCAGTCTAACGCTCTCCCAACTGAGTTATTTCGGCTGTTAAAAAGCCCCTTTAATTGATTTAAACCGTTTCAAAACGTTTCGCTGGACTCTTTTGAAAGTGCACAAAATAATAGTATGTGCCGAAATCTGGGATCGAACCAGGGACCTTTAGATCTTCAGTCTAACGCTCTCCCAACTGAGTTATTTCGGCTGTTAAAAGCCTCTGGAATTGATTTAAACCGTTTCAAAACGTTTCGCTGGACTATTTTGAAAGTGCACAAAATAATAGTATGTGCCGAAACCCGGGATCGAACCAGGGACCTTTAGATCTTCAGTCTAACGCTCTCCCAACTGAGCTATTTCGGCTGTTAGTAACCCTCTGGAATAGATTTAAACCGTTTCAAAACGTTTCGCTAGACTCGTTCGAAAGTGCACAATTATTAGTATGTGCCGAAACCCGGGACCCTTAGATCTTCAGTCTAACGCTCTCCCAACTGAGTTATTTCGACTGTTAGTAAGCTTCTTGAATCGATTTAAACCGTTTCAAAACGTTTCGCTAGACTCGTTCGAAAGTGCACGATTATTAGTATGTGCCGAAACCCGGGATCGAACAAGGGACCTTTAGATCTTCAGTCTAACGCTCTCCCAACTGAGCTATTTCGGCTGCTAGTAAGCCTCTGGAATCGATTTAAACCGTTTCAAAACGTTTCGCTAGACTCGTTTGAAAGTGCACAAAATATCAGTATGTGCCGAAACCCTGGATCGATCCATGGACCTTTAGATATTCAGTCTAACTTCTCCCAACTGGGCTATTTCGGCTGTTAGTAAGCCTCTGGAATCGATTTAAACCGTTTCTTAACGTTTCGCTAGACTCGCTCGAAAGTGCACAAAATATTAGCATGTGCCGAAACCCGGGATCGAACCAGGGACCTTTAGTTCTTCAGTCTAACGCTCTCCCAACTGAGCTATTTCGGCTGTTAAAAAGTCTCAGGAATCGATTTAAACCGTTTCAAAACGTTTCGCTAAACTCGTTCGAAAGCGCACAATTATTAGTATGTGCCGAAACCCGGGATTGAACCAGGGACCTTTAGATCTTCAGTCTAACGCTCTCCCAACTGAGCTATTTCGGCTGTTAAAAAGCCTCTGGAATCGATTTAAACCGTTTCAAAACGTTTCGCTAGACTCGTTCGAAAGTGCACAATTATTATTATGTGCCGAAACCCGGGACCTTTAGATCTTCAGTCTAACGCTCTGCCAACTGAGCTATTTCGGCTGTTAAAAAGGCCCTGGAATCGATTTAAACCGTTTCAAAACGTTTCGCTGGACTCTTTCGAAAGTGCACAAAATAATAGTATGTGCCGAAACCTGGGATCGAACCAGGGACCTTTAGATCTTCAGTCTAACGCTCTCCCAACTGAGTTATTTCGGCTGTTAAAAGCCTCTGGAATCGATTTAAACCGTTTCAAAACGTTTCGCTGGACTCTTTTGAAAGTGCACAAAATAATAGTATGTGCCGAAACCCGGGATCGAACCAGGGACCTTTAGATCTTCAGTCTAACGCTCTCCCAACTGAGTTATTTCGGCTGTTAAAAAGCCTCTGGAATCGATTTAAACCGTTTCAAAACGTTTCGCTAGACTCGTTTGAAAGTGCACAAAATATCAGTATGTGCCGAAACCCGGGATCGATCCAGGGACCTTTAGATATTCAGTCTAACGCTCTCCCAACTGGGCTATTTCGGCTGTTAGTAAGCCTCTTGAATCGATTTAAACCGTTTCAAAACGTTTCGCTAGACTCGTTCGAAAGTGCACGATTATTAGTATGTGCCGAAACCCGGGATCGAACCAGGGACATTTAGATCTTCAGTCTAACGCTCTCCCAACTGGGCTATTTCGGCTGTTAGTAAGCCTCTGGAATCGATTTAAACCGTTTCTTAACGTTTCGCTAGACTCGCTCGAAAGTGCACAAAATATTAGCATGTGCCGAAACCCGGGAACGAACCAGGAACCTTTAGATCTTCAGTCTAACGCTCTCCCAACTGAGCTATTTCGGCTGTTAAAAAGTCTCTGGAATCGATTTAAACCGTCTCAAAACGTTTCGCTAGACTCGTTTGAAAGTGCACAAAATATAACTATTTGCCGAAACCCGGGAACGAACCAGGGACCTTTAGGTCTTCAATCTAACACTCTCAAACCTGACCTATTTCGGCTGTTAAAAAGTATCTGGAATTGATTTAAACCGTTTTAAAACGTTTCGCTAGACTCGTTCGAAAGTGCACAATTATTATCATGTGCCGAAACCAGGGATCGAACCAGGGACCTTTAGATCTCCAGTCTAACGCTCTCCCAACTGATCTATTTCAGCTGTTAAAAAACCTCTGGAATCGCTTTAAACCGTTTTCGCTAGAGTCGTTTGAAAGTGCACAAAGTATTAGTATGTGGCGAAACCCGGGATCGAACCAGGGACCTTTAGATCTTCAGTCTAATGCTCTCCCAACTGAGATATTTCGGCTGTTAAAAAGCCTCTGGAATCGATTTAAACCGTTTCAAAACGTTTCGCTAGACTCGTTCGAAATTGCACAATTATTAGTATGTGCCGAAACCCGGGACCTTTAGATCTTCAGTCTAACGCTCTCACAACTGAGCTTTTCGGCTGTTAAAAAGCCTATGGAATCGGTTTAAACCGTTGCAAAACGTTTCGCTAGACTCGTTCGAAAGTGCAAAAAATATTAGTATGTGCTGAAACCCGGGATCGAACCAGGGACCTTTAGATCTTCAGTCTAACGCTATCCCAACTGAGTTTTTTCGGCTGTTAAAAAGCCTCTGGAATCGATTTAAACCGTTTCGCTGGACTCTTTTGAAAGTGCACAAAATAATAGTATGTGCCGAAACCCGGGATCGAACCAGGCACCTTTAGATCTTCAGTCTAACGCTCTCCCAACTGAGCTATTTCGGCTGTTAGTATGCCTCTGGAATAGATTTAAACATTTCAAAACGCTTCGCTAGACTCGTTTGAAAGTGCACAAAATAACAGAATGTGCCGAAACCCGGGATCGAACCAGGGACCTTTAGATCTTCAGTCTAACGCTCTCCCAACTGAGTTTTTTCGGCTGTTAAAAAGCCTCTGGAATCGCTTTAAACCGTTTTCGCTAGAGTCGTTTGAAAGTGCACAAAGTATTAGTATGTGGCGAAACCCGGGATCGAACCAGGGACCTTTAGATCTTCAGTCTAATGCTCTCCCAACTGAGCTATTTCGGCTGTTAAAAAGCCTCTGGAATCGATTTAAACCGTTTCAAAACGTTTCGCTAGACTCGTTCGAAATTGCACAATTATTAGTATGTGCCGAAACCCGGGACCTTTAGATCTTCAGTCTAACGCTCTCCCAACTGAGCTTTTCGGCTGTTAAAAAGCCTATGGAATCGGTTTAAACCGTTGCAAAACGTTTCGCTAGACTCGTTCGAAAGTGCAAAAAATATTAGTATGTGCTGAAACCCGGGATCGAACCAGGGACCTTTAGATCTTCAGTCTAACGCTATCCCAACTGAGTTTTTTCGGCTGTTAAAAAGCCTCTGGAATCGATTTAAACCGTTTCGCTGGACTCTTTTGAAAGTGCACAAAATAATAGTATGTGCCGAAACCCGGGATCGAACCAGGCACCTTTAGATCTTCAGTCTAACGCTCTCCCAACTGAGCTATTTCGGCTGTTAGTATGCCTCTGGAATCGATTTAAACATTTCAAAACGCTTCGCTAGACTCGTTTGAAAGTGCACAAAATAACAGAATGTGCCGAAACCCGGGATCGAACCAGGGACCTTTAGATCTTCAGTCTAACGCTCTCCCAATTGAGTTTTTTCGGCTGTTAAAAAGCCTCTGGAATCGATTTAAACCGTTTCGCTGGACTCTTTTGAAAGTGCACAAAATAATAGTATGTGCCGAAACCCGGGATCGAACCAGGCACCTTTAGATCTTCAGTCTAACGCTCTCCCAACTGAGCTATTTCGGCTGTTAGTATGCCTCTGGAATAGATTTAAACATTTCAAAACGCTTCGCTAGACTCGTTTGAAAGTGCACAAAATAACAGAATGTGCCGAAACCCGGGATCGAACCAGGGACCTTTAGATCTTCAGTCTAACGCTCTCCCAACTGAGTTTTTTCGGCTGTTAAAAAGCCTCTGGAATCGCTTTAAACCGTTTTCGCTAGAGTCGTTTGAAAGTGCACAAAGTATTAGTATGTGGCGAAACCCGGGATCGAACCAGGGACCTTTAGATCTTCAGTCTAATGCTCTCCCAACTGAGCTATTTCGGCTGTTAAAAAGCCTCTGGAATCGATTTAAACCGTTTCAAAACGTTTCGCTAGACTCGTTCGAAATTGCACAATTATTAGTATGTGCCGAAACCCGGGACCTTTAGATCTTCAGTCTAACGCTCTCCCAACTGAGCTTTTCGGCTGTTAAAAAGCCTATGGAATCGGTTTAAACCGTTGCAAAACGTTTCGCTAGACTCGTTCGAAAGTGCAAAAAATATTAGTATGTGCTGAAACCCGGGATCGAACCAGGGACCTTTAGATCTTCAGTCTAACGCTCTCCCAACTGAGCTATTTCGGCTGTTAGTATGCCTCTGGAATCGATTTAAACATTTCAAAACGCTTCGCTAGACTCGTTTGAAAGTGCACAAAATAACAGAATGTGCCGAAACCCGGGATCGAACCAGGGACCTTTAGATCTTCAGTCTAACGCTCTCCCAATTGAGTTTTTTCTGCTGTTAAAAAGCCTCTGGAATCGATTTAAACCGTTTCGCTGGACTCTTTTGAAAGTGCACAAAATAATAGTACGTGCCGAAACCCGGGATCGAACCAGGGACCTTTAGATCTTCAGTCTAACGCTCTCCCAACTGAGCTATTTCGGCTGATATTAAGCCTCTGGAATCGATTTAAACCGTTTTAAAACGTTTCGTTAGACTCGTTCGAAAATGCACAATTATTAGTAAGTGCCGAAACCCGGGACCTTTAGATCTTCAGTCTAACGCTCTCCCACCTGAGCTATTTCGGCTGTTAAAAAACCTCTGGAATCGATTTAAACCGTTTTCGATAGAGTCGTTTGAAAGTGCACAAAGTATTAGTATGTGGCGAAACCCGGGATCGAACCAGGAACCTTTAGATCTTCAATCTAACGCTCTCCCAACTGAGCTATTTCGGCTGTTAAAAAGTCTCTGGAATCGATTTAATCCGTCTCAAAACGTTTCGCTAGACTCGTTCGAAAGTGCACAAAATATAACTATTTGCCGAAACCCGGGAACGAACCAGGGACCTTTAGGTCTTCAATCTAACGCTCTCAAAACTGACCTATTTCGGCTGTTAAAAACCCTCTGGAATCGATTTAAACCGTTTCAAAACGTTTCGTTAGACTCTTTCGAAAGTGCACAAATATTAGTATGTGCCGAAACCCGGGATCGAACCAGGGACCTTTAGATCTTCAGTCTAACTCTCTCCCAACTGAGCTATTTCGACTGTTAAAAAATTCAAGGAATCGATTTAAACCGTTTCAAAACGTTTCGCTAGACTCGTTCGAAAGTGCACAATAATTAGTATGTGCCGAAACCCGGGACCTTTAGATCTTCAGTCTAACGTTCTCCCAACTGTGCTATTTCGGCTGTTAAAAAGCCTCTGGAATCGATTTAAACCGTTTCAAAACGTTTCGCTAGACTCGTTTGAAAGTGCACAAAATAATAGTATGTGCCGAAACCCGGGATCGAACCAGGGACCTTTAGATCTTCAGTCTAACGCTCTCCCAACTGGGCTATTTCGGCTGTTAAAAAGCCTCTGGAATCGATTTAAACCGTTTCAAAACGTTTCACTAGACTCGTTCGAAATTGCACAATTATTAGTATGTGCCGAAACCCGGGACCTTTAGATCTTCAGTCTAACGCTCTCCCAACTGAGCTTTTCGGCTGTTAAAAAGCCTATGGAATCGATTTAAACCGTTGCAAAACGTTTCGCTAGACTCGTTCGAAAGTGCAAAAAAGATTAGTATGTGCCGAAACCCGGGATCGAACCAGGGACCTTTAGATCTTCAGTCTAACGCTCTCCCAACTGAGTTTTTCGGCTGTTAAAAAGCCTCTGGAATCGATTGAAACCGTTTCGCTAGACTCGTTCGAAAGTGCACGATTATTAGTATGTGCCGAAACCCGGTATCGAACCAGGGACCTTCAGATCTTCAGTCTAACGCTCTCCCAACTGAGCTATTTCGGCTTATAGTAAACTTCTGGAATCGATTTAAACCGTTTCAAAACGCTTCGCTAGACTCGTTCGAAAGTGCACAATTATTATTATGTGGCGAAACCCGGGACCTTCAGATCTTCAGTCTAACGCTCTCCCAACTGAGCTATTTCGGCTTTTAGTAAAACTCTGGAATCGATTCAAACCGTTTCAAAACGTTTCGCTAGACTCGTTTGAAAGTGCACAAAATATAACTATTTGCCGAAACCCGGGAACGAACCAGGGATCTTTAGGTCTTCAATCTAACGCTCTCAAAACTGACATATTTCGGCTGTTAAAAAGTCTCTGGAATTGATTTAAACCGTTTCAAAACGTTTCGCTAGAGTCGTTTGAAAGTGCACAAAATATTGCTATGTGCCGAAACCCGGGATCGAACCAGGGACCTTTAGATCTTCAGTCTAACGCTCTCCCAACTGAGCTATTTCGGCTGTTATAAACCTCTGGAATCGATTTAAACCGTTTTCGCTAGACTCGTTTGAAAGTGCACAAAGTATTAGTATGTGGCGAAACCCGGTATCGAACCAGGGACCTTTAGATCTTCAGTCTAACGCTCTCCCAACTGAGCTATTTCGGCTGTTTGTAAGCCTCTGGAATCGATTTAAACCGTTTTAAAACGTTTCGCTAGACTCGTTCGAAAGTGCACAATTATTAGCATGTGCCGAAACCCGGGATCGAACTTGGGACCTTTATATCTTTAGTCTAAAGCTCTCCCAACTGAGCTATTTCGGCTGTTAGTAAGCCTCTGGAATCGATTTAAACCGTTTCAAAACGTTTCGCTAGACTCGTTCGAAAGTGCACAAAATATTTGTATGTCCCGAAACCCGGGACCTTTAGATCTTCAGCCTAACGCTCTCCCAACTGATCTATTTCGGCTGTTAAAAAGTCCCTGGAATCGATTTAAACCGTTGCAAAACGTTTCGCTAGACTCGTTCGAAAGTGCACAAAATATTTGTATGTGCCGAAACCCGGGACCTTTAGATCTTCAGCCTAACGTTCGATCCCGGGTTTCGGCACATACTATTATTTTGTGCACTTTCAAACGAGTCTAGCGAAACGTTTTGAAACGGTTTAAATCGATTCCAGAGGCTTTTTAACAGCTGAAATAGCTCATTTGGGAGGGCGTTAGACTGAAGATCTAAAGGTCCTTGGTTCTATCCCGGGTTTCGCCACATACTAATATTGGTGCACTTTCAAACGACTCTAGCGAAAACGGTTTAAATTTATTCCAGAGGCTTTTTAACAGCCGAAATTGCTCAGTTGGAAGAGCGTTAGACTGAAGATCTAAAGGTCCCGGGTTTCGGCATGTACTAATAATTGTGCAATTTCGAACGAGTCTAGCGAAACGTTTTGAAACGGTTTAAATCGATTCCAGAGGCTTACTAACAGCCGAAATAGCTCAGTTGGGAGAGCGTTAGACTGAAGATCTAAAGGTCCCTGGTTCAATCCCGGGTTTCGGCACATACTATTATTTTGTGCACTTTCACACGAGTCTAGCGAAACGTTTTGAAACGGTTTAAATCGATTCCAGAGGGTTTTTAATAGCCGAAATAGCTCAGTTGGGAGAGCGTTAGACTGAAGATCTAAAGGTCCCTGGTTCGATCCCGGGTTTCGGCACATACTAATATTTTTTGCACTTTCGAATGAGTCTAGCGAAACGTTTTGCAACGGTTTAAATCGATTCCAGAGACTTTTAACAGCCGAAATAGATCAGTTGGGAGAGCGTTAGGCTGAAGATCTAAAGGTCCCGGGTTTCGGCACATACAAATATTTTGAGCACTTTCGAACGAGTCTAGCGAAACGTTTTGAAACGGTTTAAATCGATTCCAGAGGCTTACTAACAGCCGAAAAAGCTCAGTTGGGAGAGCGTTAGACTGAAGATATAAAGGTCCCTGGTTCAATCCCGGTTTCGGCACATACTAATAATTGTGCACTTTCGAACGAGTTTAGCGAAACGTTTTGAAACGGTTTAAATCGATTCCAGAGGCTTTTTAACAGCCGAAATAACTCAGTTGGGAGAGCGTTAGACTGAAGATCTAAAGGTCCCGGGTTTCGGCACATACTAATAATTGTGCACTTTCGAACGAGTCTAGCGAAACGTTTTGAAACGGTTTAAATCTTTTCCAGAAGGTTACTAACAGCCGAAATAGCTCAGTTGGGAGAGTGTTAGACTGAAGATCTATAGGTCCCTGGTTCGATCCCGGGCTTCGGCACATACTGTTATTTTGTGCACTTTCAAACGAGTCAAGCGAAACGTTTTGAAACGGTTTAAATGGATTCCAGAGGCTTTTTAACAGCCGAAGTAGCTCAGTTGGGAGAGCGTTAGACTGAAGATCTAAAGGTCCCGGGTTTCGGCACATAATAATAATTGCGCACTTTCGAACGAGTCTAGCGAAACGTTTTGAAACGGTTTAAATCAATTCCACAGGCTTACTAACAGCCGAAATAGCTCAGTTGGGAGAGCGTTAGACTGAAGATCTAAAGGTCCCTGGTTCAATCCCGTGTTTCGGCACATACTAATAATTGTGAACTTTCGAACGAGTTTAGCGAAACGTTTTGAAACGGTTTAAATCGATTCCAAAGACATTTTAACAGCCGAAATAGCTCAGTTGGGAGAGCGTTAGACTGAAGATCTAAAGGTCCCTGGTTCGATCCCGGGTTTCGGCACATGCTAATATTTTGTGCACTTTCGAGCGAGTCTAGCGAAACGTTAAGAAACGGTTTAAATCGATTCCAGAGGCTTACTAACAGCCGAAATAGCCCAGTTGGGAGAGCGTTAGACTGAAGATCTAAAGGTCCCTGGTTCGATCCCGGGTTTCGGCACATACTAATAATCGTGCACTTTCGAACGAGTCTAGCGAAACGTTTTGAAACGGTTTAAATCGATTCAAGAGGCTTACTAACAGCCGAAATAGCCCAGTTGGGAGAGCGTTAGACTGAATATCTAAAGGTCCCTGGATCGATCCCGGGTTTCGGCACATACTGATATTTTGTGCACTTTCAAACGAGTCTAGCGAAACGTTTTGAAACGGTTTAAATCGATTCCAGAGGCTTTTTAACAGCCGAAATAACTCAGTTGGGAGAGCGTTAGACTGAAGATCTAAAGGTCCCGGGTTTCGGCACATACTAATAATTGTGCACTTTCGAACGAGTCTAGCGAAACGTTTTGAAACGGTTTAAATCTATTCCAGAGGGTTACTAACAGCCGAAATAGCTCAGTTGGGAGAGCGTTAGACTGAAGATCTAAAGGTCCCTGGTTCGATCCCGGGTTTCGGCACATACTATTATTTTGTGCACTTTCAAACGAGTCTAGCGAAACGTTTTGAAACGGTTTAAATCGATTCCAGAGGCTTTTTAACAGCCGAAATAACTCAGTTGGGAGAGCGTTAGACTGAAGATCTAAAGGTCCCTGGGGTTCGATTCTACAACTGTCCTTAAATATAAGGATTTAAACAATAAGGATAAATCCGTATTTCCCGCCTAAGGATTGTCTAAGGACAAATTCAGTTTTTCAAAAATAACGGCATTCTACACCACCTATCCGTACGAAAACTCCTTACATTTAAGGACAGGAGAAAAAATTCTCCTTATTTTCTCTAGTGACGTATTTCCGGACATCTTACCCAATGAAACTTTGAGGAATAAAATTCGCCTCTCGAGCGAGGAGCACCGAGTTTCGTGTAATAATTTGTTAGGCCGAGGCTTAGGGTTAGTCGTTCGGGGGTTATTGATACAAGTTTTTGACTGTTTTTGAAATAGCAGTTTATAGAGATTTTAACTATAATTATGGCCAAAAGATTAGGAAACGTTTCCAACAGAAAAATGGAAAAAAGTACTAGATTTTTTAGAAATGCAATCGAAATTGGTAAGTGGACGCTTTATACGGCCACTTTCACCAAACAATTAAGTACATGATCTATGCCTATGTTATTGTTACGCAGGCATTGACATGATAGACAACTTAGTTCTTAGAATTGGACTAGCTGGAAATCGAAAGAAACAAAACCTAAATCTTAAGGCTATCAAAAAATAAATAAGCACGCAAAAATAGTAAAAATATATTAACAAACCATGCAACAAACCTACTTCGATGTCTACGGGAATAGCTAGAGCGTGATAGGCGATCGGCTAACCTATCCCATAATAGGTACGCGATATCATTTTTAGCCCTAAATTATTGCTTAAATTGATAATTATTTTATTCAGAAGCTCGTGATCGATCCCTTACGACTCTTTGACGCCTTAATTCTCGTCTAATTCTTCTCCGTCGGCTTAAGCGGCTAAACGAAAAATTTCCACTGAGCTACGATGGCGGCCATCTTTAAAATGTTTAAAAAATAAGGATGATTTTCGATCCTTACATCTCTAAGGTGAGGTCTAACCCTCACCTTATCATAAGGACTTTATTTTGTCCTTAGTCAGGATAATTTTTGCTAAGGACGAGTCTAGAATACCGACATGGAGATCTAAGGAGTAATCCGTGTTTTAAGGATAAAAATTTATCCTTACAACTCGTAAGGACAGTTGTAGAATCGGACCCCTGGTTCGATCCCGGGTTTCGGCACATACTATTATTTTGTGCACTTTCAAAAGAGTCCAGCGAAACGTTTTGAAACGGTTTAAATCGATTCCAGAGGCTTTTAACAGCCGAAATAACTCAGTTGGGAGAGCGTTAGACTGAAGATCTAAAGGTCCCTGGTTCGATCCCGGGCTTCGGCTCATACTATTATTTTGTGCACTTTGAAACGAGTCTAGCGAAACGTTTTGAAACGGTTTAAATCGATTCCAGAGGCTTTTTAACAGCCGAAATAGCTCAGTTGGGAGAGCGTTAGACTGAAGATCTAAAGGTCCCGGGTTTCGGCACATAATAATAATTGTGCACTTTCGAACGAGTCTAGCGAAACGTTTTGAAACGGTTTAAATCGATTCCAGAGGCTTTTTAACAGCCGAAATAGCTCAGTTGGGAGAGCGTTAGACTGAAGATCTAAAGGTCCCTGGTTCAATCCCGGGTTTCAGCACATACTAATAATTGTGCGCTTTCGAACGAGTTTAGCGAAACGTTTTGAAACGGTTTAAATCGATTCCTGAGACTTTTTAACAGCCGAAATAGCTCAGTTGGGAGAGCGTTAGACTGAAGAACTAAAGGTCCCTGGTTCGATCCCGGGTTTCGGCACATGCTAATATTTTGTGCACTTTCGAGCGAGTCTAGCGAAACGTTAAGAAACGGTTTAAATCGATTCCAGAGGCTTACTAACAGCCGAAATAGCCCAGTTGGGAGAAGTTAGACTGAATATCTAAAGGTCCATGGATCGATCCAGGGTTTCGGCACATACTGATATTTTGTGCACTTTCAAACGAGTCTAGCGAAACGTTTTGAAACGGTTTAAATCGATTCCAGAGGCTTACTAGCAGCCGAAATAGCTCAGTTGGGAGAGCGTTAGACTGAAGATCTAAAGGTCCCTTGTTCGATCCCGGGTTTCGGCACATACTAATAATCGTGCACTTTCGAACGAGTCTAGCGAAACGTTTTGAAACGGTTTAAATCGATTCAAGAAGCTTACTAACAGTCGAAATAACTCAGTTGGGAGAGCGTTAGACTGAAGATCTAAGGGTCCCGGGTTTCGGCACATACTAATAATTGTGCACTTTCGAACGAGTCTAGCGAAACGTTTTGAAACGGTTTAAATCTATTCCAGAGGGTTACTAACAGCCGAAATAGCTCAGTTGGGAGAGCGTTAGACTGAAGATCTAAAGGTCCCTGGTTCGATCCCGGGTTTCGGCACATACTATTATTTCGTGCACTTTCAAACGAGCCTAGCGAAACGCTTTGAAACGGTTTAAATCGATTCCAGAGGGTTTTTAATAGCCGAGATATCTCAGTTGGGAAAGCGTTACACTGAACATCTGAAGGTCCCTGGTTCGATCCCGGGTTTCGGCACATACTATTATTTTGTGCACTTTCAAAAGAGTCCAGCGAAACTTTTTGAAACGGTTTAAATCGATTCCAGAGGCTTTTAACAGCCGAAATAACTCAGTTGGGAGAGCGTTAGACTGAAGATCTAAAGGTCCCTGGTTCGATCCCAGATTTCGGCACATACTATTATTTTGTGCACTTTCAAAAGAGTCCAGCGAAACGTTTTGAAACGGTTTAAATCAATTCCAGGGCCTTTTTAACAGCCGAAATAACTCAGTTGGGAGAGCGTTAGACTGAAGATATAAAGGTCCCTGGTTCGATCCCGGGTTTCGGCACATACTATTATTTTGTGCACTTTCAAAAGAGTTCAGCGTAACGTTTTAAAACGGTTTAAATCGATTCCAGAGGCTTTTTAACTGCCGAAATAACTCAGTTGGGAGAGCGTTAGACTGAATATCTAAAGGTCCCTGGTTCGATCCCGGGCTTCGGCACATACTAGTATTTTGTGCACTTTGAAACGAGTCTAGCGAAACGTTTTGAAACGGTTTAAATCGATTCCAGAGGCTTTTTAACAGCCGAAATAGCTCAGTTGGGAGAGCGTTAGACTGAAGATCTAAAGGTCCCGGGTTTCGGCACATAATAATAATTGTGCACTTTCGAACGAGTCTAGCGAAACGTTTTGAAACGGTTTAAATCGATTCCAGAGGCTTTTTAACAGCTGAAATAGCTCAGTTGGGAGAGCGTTAGACTGAAGATCTAAAGGTCCCTGGTTCAATCCCGGGTTTCAGCACATACTAATAATTGTGCGCTTTCGAACGAGTTTAGCGAAACGTTTTGAAACGGTTTAAATCGATTCCTGAGACTTTTTAACAGCCGAAATAGCTCAGTTGGGAGAGCGTTAGACTGAAGAACTAAAGGTCCCTGGTTCGATCCCGGGTTTCGGCACATGCTAATATTTTGTGCACTTTCGAGCGAGTCTAGCGAAACGTTAAGAAACGGTTTAAATCGATTCCAGAGGCTTACTAACAGCCGAAATAGCCCAGTTGGGAGAAGTTAGACTGAATATATAAAGGTCCATGGATCGATCCAGGGTTTCGGCACATACTGATATTTTGTGCACTTTCAAACGAGTCTAGCGAAACGTTTTGAAACGGTTTAAATCGATTCCAGAGGCTTACTAGCAGCCGAAATAGCTCAGTTGGGAGAGCGTTAGACTGAAGATCTAAAGGTCCCTTGTTCGATCCCGGGTTTCGGCACATACTAATAATCGTGCACTTTCGAACGAGTCTAGCGAAACGTTTTGAAATGGTTTAAATCGATTCAAGAAGCTTACTAACAGTCGAAATAACTCAGTTGGGAGAGCGTTAGACTGAAGATCTAAGGGTCCCGGGTTTCGGCACATACTAATAATTGTGCACTTTCGAACGAGTCTAGCGAAACGTTTTGAAACGGTTTAAATCTATTCCAGAGGGTTACTAACAGCCGAAATAGCTCAGTTGGGAGAGCGTTAGACTGAAGATCTAAAGGTCCCTGGTTCGATCCCGGGTTTCGGCACATACTATTATTTCGTGCACTTTCAAACGAGTCTAGCGAAACGTTTTGAAACGGTTTAAATCGATTCCAGAGTGTTTTTAATAGCCGAGATATCTCAGTTGGGAAAGCGTTACACTGAACATCTGAAGGTCCCTGGTTCGATCCCGGGTTTCGGCACATACTATTATTTTGTGCACTTTCAAAAGAGTCCAGCGAAACTTTTTGAAACGGTTTAAATCGATTCCAGAGGCTTTTAACAGCCGAAATAACTCAGTTGGGAGAGCGTTAGACTGAAGATCTAAAGGTCCCTGGTTCGATCCCAGATTTCGGCACATACTATTATTTTGTGCACTTTCAAAAGAGTCCAGCGAAACGTTTTGAAACGGTTTAAATCAATTCCAGGGGCTTTTTAACAGCCGAAATAACTCAGTTGGGAGAGCGTTAGACTGAAGATATAAAGGTCCCTGGTTCGATCCCGGGTTTCGGCACATACTATTATTTTGTGCACTTTCAAAAGAGTTCAGCGTAACGTTTTAAAACGGTTTAAATCGATTCCAGAGGCTTTTTAACTGCCGAAATAACTCAGTTGGGAGAGCGTTAGACTGAAGATCTAAAGGTCCCTGGTTCGATCCCGGGTTTCGGCACATACTAATATTTTTTGCACTTTCGAACGAGTCTAGCGAAACGTTTTGCAACGGTTTAAATCGATTCCAGAGACTTTTTAACAGCCGAAATAGATCAGTTGGGAGAGCGTTAGGCTGAAGATCTAAAGGTCCCGGGTTTCGGCACATACAAATATTTTGTGCACTTTCGAACGAGTCTAGCGAAACGTTTTGAAACGGTTTAAATCGATTCCAGAGGCTTACTAACAGCCGAAAAAGCTCACTTGGGAGAGCGTTAGACTGAAGATATAAAGGTCCCTGGATCGATCCCGGGTATCGGCACATACTAATAATTGTGCACTTTCGAACGAGTCTAGCGACACGTTTTGAAACGGTTTAAATCGATTCCAGAGGCTTACTAACAGCCGAAATAACTCAGTTGGGAGAGCGTTAGACTGAAGATCTAAAGGTCCCGAGTTCGATCCCGGGTTTCGGCACATGCTAATAATTGTGCACTTTCGAACGAGTCTAGCGAAACGTTTTAAAACGGTTTAAATCGATTCCAGAGGCTTACCAACAGCCGAAATAGCTCAGTTGGGAGAGCATTAGACTGAAGATCTAAAGGTCCCTGGTTCGATACCGGGTTTCGCCACATGGTAATACTTTGTGCACTTTCAAACGAGTTTAGCGAAAACGGTTTAAATCGATTCCAGAGGCTTTTTAACAGCCGAAATAACTCAGTTGGGAGGGCGTTAGACTGAAGATCTAAAGATCCCGGGTTTCGGCACATACTAATATTTTTTGCACTTTCGAACGAGTCTAGCGAAACGTTTTGCAACGGTTTAAATCGATTCCAGAGACTTTTTAACAGCCGAAATAGATCAGTTGGGAGAGCGTTAGGCTGAAGATCTAAAGGTCCCGGGTTTCGGCACATACAAATATTTTGTGCACTTTCGAACGAGTCTAGCGAAACGTTTTGCAACGGTTTAAATCGATTCCAGGGACTTTTTAACAGCCGAAATAGATCAGTTGGGAGAGCGTTAGGCTGAAGATCTAAAGGTCCCGGGTTTCGGGACATACAAATATTTTGTGCACTTTCGAACGAGTCTAGCGAATCGTTTTGAAACGGTTTAAATCGATTCCAGAGGCTTACTAACAGCCGAAATAGCTCAGTTGGGAGAGCTTTAGACTAAAGATATAAAGGTCCCAAGTTCGATCCCGGGTTTCGGCACATGCTAATAATTGTGCACTTTCGAACGAGTCTAGCGAAACGTTTTAAAACGGTTTAAATCGATTCCAGAGGCTTACAAACAGCCGAAATAGCTCAGTTGGGAGAGCGTTAGACTGAAGATCTAAAGGTCCCTGGTTCGATACCGGGTTTCGCCACATACTAATACTTTGTGCACTTTCAAACGAGTCTAGCGAAAACGGTTTAAATCGATTCCAGAGGTTTATAACAGCCGAAATAGCTCAGTTGGGAGAGCGTTAGACTGAAGATCTAAAGGTCCCTGGTTCGATCCCGGGTTTCGGCACATAGCAATATTTTGTGCACTTTCAAACGACTCTAGCGAAACGTTTTGAAACGGTTTAAATCAATTCCAGAGACTTTTTAACAGCCGAAATATGTCAGTTTTGAGAGCGTTAGATTGAAGACCTAAAGATCCCTGGTTCGTTCCCGGGTTTCGGCAAATAGTTATATTTTGTGCACTTTCAAACGAGTCTAGCGAAACGTTTTGAAACGGTTTGAATCGATTCCAGAGTTTTACTAAAAGCCGAAATAGCTCAGTTGGGAGAGCGTTAGACTGAAGATCTGAAGGTCCCGGGTTTCGCCACATAATAATAATTGTGCACTTTCGAACGAGTCTAGCGAAGCGTTTTGAAACGGTTTAAATCGATTCCAGAAGTTTACTATAAGCCGAAATAGCTCAGTTGGGAGAGCGTTAGACTGAAGATCTGAAGGTCCCTGGTTCGATACCGGGTTTCGGCACATACTAATAATCGTGCACTTTCGAACGAGTCTAGCGAAACGGTTTCAATCGATTCCAGAGGCTTTTTAACAGCCGAAAAACTCAGTTGGGAGAGCGTTAGACTGAAGATCTAAAGGTCCCTGGTTCGATCCCGGGTTTCGGCACATACTAATCTTTTTTGCACTTTCGAACGAGTCTAGCGAAACGTTTTGCAACGGTTTAAATCGATTCCATAGGCTTTTTAACAGCCGAAAAGCTCAGTTGGGAGAGCGTTAGACTGAAGATCTAAAGGTCCCGGGTTTCGGCACATACTAATAATTGTGCAATTTCGAACGAGTCTAGTGAAACGTTTTGAAACGGTTTAAATCGATTCCAGAGGCTTTTTAACAGCCGAAATAGCCCAGTTGGGAGAGCGTTAGACTGAAGATCTAAAGGTCCCTGGTTCGATCCCGGGTTTCGGCACATACTATTATTTTGTGCACTTTCAAACGAGTCTAGCGAAACGTTTTGAAACGGTTTAAATCGATTCCAGAGGCTTTTTAACAGCCGAAATAGCACAGTTGGGAGAACGTTAGACTGAAGATCTAAAGGTCCCGGGTTTCGGCACATACTAATTATTGTGCACTTTCGAACGAGTCTAGCGAAACGTTTTGAAACGGTTTAAATCGATTCCTTGAATTTTTTAACAGTCGAAATAGCTCAGTTGGGAGAGAGTTAGACTGAAGATCTAAAGGTCCCTGGTTCGATCCCGGGTTTCGGCACATACTAATATTTGTGCACTTTCGAAAGAGTCTAACGAAACGTTTTGAAACGGTTTAAATCGATTCCAGAGGGTTTTTAACAGCCGAAATAGGTCAGTTTTGAGAGCGTTAGATTGAAGACCTAAAGGTCCCTGGTTCGTTCCCGGGTTTCGGCAAATAGTTATATTTTGTGCACTTTCGAACGAGTCTAGCGAAACGTTTTGAGACGGATTAAATCGATTCCAGAGACTTTTTAACAGCCGAAATAGCTCAGTTGGGAGAGCGTTAGATTGAAGATCTAAAGGTTCCTGGTTCGATCCCGGGTTTCGCCACATACTAATACTTTGTGCACTTTCAAACGACTCTATCGAAAACGGTTTAAATCGATTCCAGAGGTTTTTTAACAGCCGAAATAGCTCAGGTGGGAGAGCGTTAGACTGAAGATCTAAAGGTCCCGGGTTTCGGCACTTACTAATAATTGTGCATTTTCGAACGAGTCTAACGAAACGTTTTAAAACGGTTTAAATCGATTCCAGAGGCTTAATATCAGCCGAAATAGCTCAGTTGGGAGAGCGTTAGACTGAAGATCTAAAGGTCCCTGGTTCGATCCCGGGTTTCGGCACGTACTATTATTTTGTGCACTTTCAAAAGAGTCCAGCGAAACGGTTTAAATCGATTCCAGAGGCTTTTTAACAGCAGAAAAAACTCAATTGGGAGAGCGTTAGACTGAAGATCTAAAGGTCCCTGGTTCGATCCCGGGTTTCGGCACATTCTGTTATTTTGTGCACTTTCAAACGAGTCTAGCGAAGCGTTTTGAAATGTTTAAATCGATTCCAGAGGCATACTAACAGCCGAAATAGCTCAGTTGGGAGAGCGTTAGACTGAAGATCTAAAGGTCCCTGGTTCGATCCCGGGTTTCAGCACATACTAATATTTTTTGCACTTTCGAACGAGTCTAGCGAAACGTTTTGCAACGGTTTAAACCGATTCCATAGGCTTTTTAACAGCCGAAAAGCTCAGTTGGGAGAGCGTTAGACTGAAGATCTAAAGGTCCCGGGTTTCGGCACATACTAATAATTGTGCAATTTCGAACGAGTCTAGCGAAACGTTTTGAAACGGTTTAAATCGATTCCAGAGGCTTTTTAACAGCCGAAATAGCTCAGTTGGGAGAGCATTAGACTGAAGATCTAAAGGTCCCTGGTTCGATCCCGGGTTTCGCCACATACTAATACTTTGTGCACTTTCAAACGACTCTAGCGAAAACGGTTTAAAGCGATTCCAGAGGCTTTTTAACAGCCGAAAAAACTCAGTTGGGAGAGCGTTAGACTGAAGATCTAAAGGTCCCTGGTTCGATCCCGGGTTTCGGCACATTCTGTTATTTTGTGCACTTTCAAACGAGTCTAGCGAAGCGTTTTGAAATGTTTAAATCTATTCCAGAGGCATACTAACAGCCGAAATAGCTCAGTTGGGAGAGCGTTAGACTGAAGATCTAAAGGTGCCTGGTTCGATCCCGGGTTTCGGCACATACTATTATTTTGTGCACTTTCAAAAGAGTCCAGCGAAACGGTTTAAATCGATTCCAGAGGCTTTTTAACAGCCGAAAAAACTCAATTGGGAGAGCGTTAGACTGAAGATCTAAAGGTCCCTGGTTCGATCCCGGGTTTCGGCACATTCTGTTATTTTGTGCACTTTCAAACGAGTCTAGCGAAGCGTTTTGAAATGTTTAAATCGATTCCAGAGGCATACTAACAGCCGAAATAGCTCAGTTGGGAGAGCGTTAGACTGAAGATCTAAAGGTGCCTGGTTCGATCCCGGGTTTCGGCACATACTATTATTTTGTGCACTTTCAAAAGAGTCCAGCGAAACGGTTTAAATCGATTCCAGAGGCTTTTTAACAGCCGAAAAAACTCAGTTGGGATAGCGTTAGACTGAAGATCTAAAGGTCCCTGGTTCGATCCCGGGTTTCAGCACATACTAATATTTTTTGCACTTTCGAACGAGTCTAGCGAAACGTTTTGCAACGGTTTAAACCGATTCCATAGGCTTTTTAACAGCCGAAAAGCTCAGTTGGGAGAGCGTTAGACTGAAGATCTAAAGGTCCCGGGTTTCGGCACATACTAATAATTGTGCAATTTCGAACGAGTCTAGCGAAACGTTTTGAAACGGTTTAAATCGATTCCAGAGGCTTTTTAACAGCCGAAATAGCTCAGTTGGGAGAGCATTAGACTGAAGATCTAAAGGTCCCTGGTTCGATCCCGGGTTTCGCCACATACTAATACTTTGTGCACTTTCAAACGACTCTAGCGAAAACGGTTTAAAGCGATTCCAGAGGCTTTTTAACAGCCGAAAAAACTCAGTTGGGAGAGCGTTAGACTGAAGATCTAAAGGTCCCTGGTTCGATCCCGGGTTTCGGCACATTCTGTTATTTTGTGCACTTTCAAACGAGTCTAGCGAAGCGTTTTGAAATGTTTAAATCTATTCCAGAGGCATACTAACAGCCGAAATAGCTCAGTTGGGAGAGCGTTAGACTGAAGATCTAAAGGTGCCTGGTTCGATCCCGGGTTTCGGCACATACTATTATTTTGTGCACTTTCAAAAGAGTCCAGCGAAACGGTTTAAATCGATTCCAGAGGCTTTTTAACAGCCGAAAAAACTCAGTTGGGATAGCGTTAGACTGAAGATCTAAAGGTCCCTGGTTCGATCCCGGGTTTCAGCACATACTAATATTTTTTGCACTTTCGAACGAGTCTAGCGAAACGTTTTGCAACGGTTTAAACCGATTCCATAGGCTTTTTAACAGCCGAAAAGCTCAGTTGTGAGAGCGTTAGACTGAAGATCTAAAGGTCCCGGGTTTCGGCACATACTAATAATTGTGCAATTTCGAACGAGTCTAGCGAAACGTTTTGAAACGGTTTAAATCGATTCCAGAGGCTGGCCCATTTAACATTAAGACCATGAAGGGCCGAGGTGGTAAGACCTTCAAGGGCTATATCTGTCTATTCGTTTGCTTTACGACAAGAATGTTACACTTAAAATTGACTAGTGATATGTCCACAGAAACATTCTTGGCCTCATTCAAGCGCTTCATCGCCCGCCGCGGTAGATGTTCAGATGTACATAGCGATTGCGGTTCAAATTTTATCGGAGCAACCCGGGAACTTAAGGACCTTATCAAGGTCAAGTCGGATACGATGAAACATCCAACCATTACGAGATGGATAGCTGACGAACATATTAACTGGCATTTTAATCCACCCTCATCACCCCACTTTGGAGGACTCTGGGAAGCTGGAGTTAAATCTGTGAAACATCATTTAAAACGCGTCATCGGGGAAACAAAATTGACATATGAAGAAATGCAGACAATATTATGCCAAATTGAAGCGTGTCTTAACTCTCGTCCATTGACACCGATGTCATCCGACCCTACCGATCTGTCAGCTCTAACGCCTGGCCACTTTCTCATAGGCGACGCACTCACAGCCATACCGGAAGCTGATTTTACGACTATCAAACTCAATCGACTATCTAGATGGCAGCTCGGTCAACAAGTATTACAACACTTTTGGAAACGTTGGCAAGGCGAATATTTGTCAAGGTTACAACACCGCCAAAAATGGACTAAACCAGCAAGGAATTTGAAAATCTGGGACTTGGTTCTTGTAAAGGAAGACCTTGCGCCAACAAAATAGAAAATGGCTCGTGTGACGCAATTTCATCCGGGACAAGATGACTTAGTTCGAGTAGTGACAATTAGAACAGCCGATGGTGAACTAAAACGGCCAATCGTTAAATTATGTCTCCTTCCGTTGGATAATTAATTAATCATGAACTGTAATTTAAAATTTATATTTTAAGGTGTCCGGAATGTTGAAAACATAATCATATTTTTTATTGTATCAATTCTACGCTTATCAGTATGATAATAAGTTGTTTACATATGTTTATTAACTCTCATATATATACAAATATATTTCATAAAACTGGGGTTGTTGTCATTTTCACGCCATGTAATAAACTTTGATTAGATATTTTTAATAAGTTGTCTTTTGATTGCCTTGCCGCGAACATGATTTGGTCCGTCGAGCCGGATACTAGTCGTGTTAACCTTACAACTTAACTACGAAGGACTGGTGCCGCAGTCGCGAACGCATTATAGACGGGTCAGGATTCAACTAAAAGTATTTGGTTAAAGTTATTCAATTTGGTTCATCATGGACAGTTCCAATAAATCCCCGACTTTAGGGTTTTGGTGGCTTTTCAAAATTATCATCATCTTCCCTAAATTCAATTAGTTCAGTGAGATTTGCAATTTGACCAATTTCGTTACTTTCCCAGACTTGATTTAAATTGGTTAACATGTGATAACCCGTTTCCCAAAAAAATGGTTCAAAATTAGAGTTGTGGCGCTTGACACAACCTAGAGAAACTGCGAAATTTTCACTATTGACAGACTCTAAAGGAAGATCATCAACTACATCTTTGCATTTGGAAATCAATCTGGTTCCATAACATTTCAATGTTTTGAATAATTTTCCTTGTAACGCTAAAGCCTGAGAAGCTAGTAGATCAGCTCCCAATGTTTTTATGATCGAAGTAGTGTTTTGTCTTTTTCTCGAGTGTTTGAGTAAAATGAAAGATAAACTTTTTTTAATGAGCCTTTCTCTTAAAGTTTGTTGGCAAGTTTTCATCTTGTGTTTTGTTACGTTTGCCAAGCAAATTAGAAATAGCAGGGAAATAGGCCGAGATATATGGCGATTAAAATAATAATTAGAAATAAGTCGAGATATCTGGCAATAAAAATAATAATTAGAAATAAGCCGAGATATATAGCGATTAAAATAATAATTAAAAATTCAAGCTTATTTCCGCCTCTCTTTATGCTGTTTTGTTATGGTTGCCAAGCAAACTAGAAATAGCAGGGAAATAAGCCGAGATATATGGCGATAAAAATAATAATTAGAAATAAGCCGAGATATATGGCGATTAAAATAATAATTAAAAATTCAAGCTTATTTCCGCCTCTCTCTTTATGCTGTTTTGTTATGTTGCCAAGCTAACTAGAAATAGCAGGGAAATAAGCTGAGATATATGGCGATAAAAATAATAATTAGAAATAAGCCGAGATATATGGCAATTAAAATAATAATTAGAAATAAGCCGAGATATATGGCGATTAAAATAATAATTAAAAATTCAAGCTTATTTCCGCCTCTCTCCTTAGGGTGTTTTGTTACGGTTGCCAAGCAAATTAGAAATAGCAGGGAAATAAGCCGAGGTATATGGCGATTAAAATAATAATTAGAAATAAGCCGAGATTTTCCTTGTAACGCTAAAGCCTGAGAAGCTAGTAGATCAGCTCCTAATGTTTTTAAGATCGAAGTAGTGTTTTGTCTTTTTCTCGAGTGTTTGAGTAAAATGAAAGATAAACTTTTTTTAATGAGCCTTTCTCTTAAAGTTTGTTGTCAAGTTTTCATCTTGGCAAAAGTGTATTGTGAGATATTTTTGTTCAAAAACCAATATGCAAATTTATTCTTGTTAGCAGAATATTTGGTGTTGTTGACTGATTCATTCCCAAAATTTTTTTAACACTTTTACACGAAATTTGAGTAGTATTAACTTTATTCTTACGCAAATGATACGCTTGTTTTGTTTGTTTGTCTTTATGGGGGCTACTCAAACAGTACTTGCGTCGTTTTAATCTGAACTTGGAAAGATTTGCTTTTTGATAAGCTTTTAGAGACTCTTTGACTTTAAGTGGACTTGCTTTACAATATTTAGCTTGTCTCATTTTATGTTTTTCTTTTTGAGTGTATTTTTTCCTTTCAATATCAGATACTTTAAGAAATGAACTAGACGGTATTTTCAAGTTTGGTGGTTTTCCAAAACGATCATGAAACGTAACTTTCCTTTTTTTAGTTATATTAGTATCATTTTCAATGTCGTTTACTTGAGCAGTTTGAAGCTCATTGATTTGAGCAGCTTCGAGCTCATTAATTGGAGCAGTTTCGAGCTCGATAATTTGAGCAGTTTCGAGCTCGTTAATTTTAGCAGTTTCGAGCACGTTAATTTGAGCAATTTCGAGCTCGTTAATTTGAGCAATTTCGAGCTCGTTAATTTGAGCAATTTCAAGCTCCTTCATTTGAGCAATTTCAAGCTCCTTCATTTGAGCAATTTCAAGCTCCTTCATTTGAGCAATTTCAATCTCCTTCATTTGAGCAATTTCCAGCTCATTACTTTGAGCAATTTCCAGCTCATTACTTTGAGCAATTTCAAGCTCATTACTTTGAGCAATTTCAAGCTCATTACTTTGAGCAAGTTCAAGCTCCTTACTTTGAGCAGTCTGAAGCTCGTTATTTTGAGCATTATAAATTAGGTGGATAATTTCAGCATCTTTTTGCAAGTTAATTTTGGCTGTTGCAACAGCTGTACTGAAAATTTCCAGACTAACCCTTGGCATTTCATCGATAATATTGCCGTCATTCTGAACTTCGTCAGATAACTTACGCACTTTCACTCGTTCCTTTTCTTAATTTAGTTGTCTTTTAAAACGCTTTGTTTGGGATTTTGTAGGCATTTTTAAAATAATAATTTCGACAACTCAATTGAAATTAGAAATTCCAGAATATACCAGAACATCGAACGAGGGGTTGACAAGTTACGTGATATGAAAAAACAAATATGTCAGACCAGGACCTAGGTATTACCAGATGTCGCAGCCGTATCAGAGTTCAAAGGTCAAAGTTTTAACCAATAGTTTTCCATTTTCTCTAATTTAAAATGTGATATTGATCCACGACAGCGGTCGGCTGAGAAACTAATGACACCTATTGAGAAAAAGCTGACCTAACGCTCTACGTTGTAGGGATCGTCCTACTTAGCCTTGGATTATAATTTATAACTTATTTTAATTAATATTTAGGCCAAAATGGGAAATAAATCTTATTAAAATACAATTAAGACATTTAAAAAATGAAATAAACAAAAATAATTACCATATTCAAGTCTTTTGTTAAAGATATAGTAGTTTTACGAAACTAACCGACGAAACATTTTATGCCGTCTCTTACTCTCTTTTCGCTACCCTCCTGCTTATTTCACTTACCAAATTCAGCGGGTGTAAAGGTAAAGGGGTGTGTTTTCTCTAAGCCGAGATATATGGCGATTAAGCCGAGATATATGGCGATTAAAATAATAATTAAAAATAAGCCGAGATATATTGCGATTAAAATAATAATTAGAAATAAGCCGTATATATATAGTGATTAAAATAATAATTAAAAATTCAAGCTTATTTCTGAATCACTCCTTAGGCTGTTTTGTTACGGTTGCCAAGCAAATTAGAAATAGCAGGGAAATAAGCCGAGATATACGACGATTAAAATAATAATTAGAAAATAGCCGAGATATATTGCAATTAAAATAATAATTAAAAATTCAAGCTTATTTCCGCCTCTCTCTTTATGCTGTTTTGTTATGGTTGCCAAGCAAACTAGAAATAGCAGGGAAATAAGCCGAGATTTATTGCGATTAAAATAATAATTAGAAATAAGCCGAGATATATGGCAATTAAAATAATAATTAGAAATAAGCCGAGATATATGGCGATTAAAATAATAATTAAAAATTCAAGCTTATTTCCGCCTCTCTCCTTAGGCTGTTTTGTTACGGTTGCCAAACTAATTAGAAATAGCAGGGAAATAAGCCGAGATATATGGCGATAAAAATAATAATTAGAAATAAGCCGAGATATATGGCAATTAAAATAATAATTAGAAATAAGCCGAGATATATGGCGATTAAAATAATAATTAAAAATTCAAGCTTATTTCCGCCTCTCTCCTTAACCTGTTTTTTTACGGTTGCCAAGCAAATTTGAAATAGCAGGGAAATAAGCCGAGATATATGGCGATAAAAATAATAATTAGAAATAAGCCGTGTTGCGAAATACCGATTGATGAGTGTTTAACTACTCGAGTTAAACTAATGGAGGTTGTGGGAGAGCGTTGGCGAAGTAGACTGAAATACTTCTAATTAAAGGCGTCCGGGCGACTTGATTGGATGTGGAATGTTTCGGTGAAATTAAAAATTCAGACTCAAATTTAAAAACTTGTTTAATTTAGAAAATGGGTTTGATATTAATTATACTGACGATGGTCAAGAATTTTGGGAACTCGTTTCGATAAGTTTAGAGGCCGGTTGCTAAACATTTTTAGAGCAAGGTGTGGGGTCGAAACCGAATTGAGAACTGAAGTAATACAAAAAAAAAAGGGGGGGGGGAACGCTCGCTAGCCTCGCTCGCCTTTCCAGCGCCAGAGAGAGACCATTCGGTGGGCAAATCTTATTTTAAGAAAAAGGGGGTCGACCACGGTTCCAAGAACCAATTTCCAGCGGGAAAATTCGGGCACCGTGTCGAATATACATGGTCAGAGGTAAGACTCTCTCAGGTACTTGAGAAACGAACGAGGCTAGGAATTATTCTGACGCGAGGCTAGTAAAAAGAATTGGGGAGCTAGCTTGACAAAAGGGGTATTTTTAGTTTTTATAAATTTTTAATCGCAATAAATCTCGGCTTATTTCTAATTATTTTAATCGCCATATATCTCGGCTTATTTCTAATTAATATTTTAATCTCCATATATCTCGGCTTATTTCTAATTAATATTTTAATCGCCATATATCTCGGCTTATTTACCTGCTTTTTTTAGTTTGCTTGGCAACCATAATAAAACAGCATAAAGAGAGAGGCGGAAATAAGCTTGAATTTTTAAATCTTTTTTTAATCGCCATATATCTCGGCCTATTTCTAATTATTATTTTTATCGCCATATATCTCGGCTTATTTCTAATTATTGTTTTAATCACCATATATCTCGGCTTATTTCTAATTATTGTTTTAATCACCATATATCTCGGCTTAATTCCCTGCTATTTCTAGTTTGCTTGGCAACCATAACAAAACAGCATAAAGAGAGAGGCGGAAATAAGCTTGAATTTTTAATTATTATTTTAATCGCCATATATCTAGGCTTAATCGCCATATATCTCGGCTTATTTCTAATTATTATTTTTATTGCCATATATCTCGGCTTATTTCTAATTATTATTTTTATCGCCATATATCTCGGCTTATTTCTAATTATTATTTTAATCGCCATATATCTCTACTTATTTCCCTGCTATTTCAAATTTACTTGGCAACCGTAACAAAACAGGCTAAGGAGAGAGGCGGAAATAAGCTTGAATTTTTAATTATTATTTTAATCGCTATATATCTCGGCTTATTTCTAATTATTATTTTAATCGCAATATATCTCGGCTTATTTCTAATTATTTTAATCGCCAAATATCTAGGCTTATTTCTAATTATTATTTTTATCGCCATATATCTCGGCTTATTTGAAATTATTATTTTAAATTGCCATATATCTCGGCTTATTTCCCTGCTATTTCTAGTTTGCTTGGCATCCATAACAAAACAGCATAAAGAGAGAGGCGGAAATAAGCTTGAATTTTTAATTATTATTTTAATCGCCATATATCTCGGCTTATTTCTAATTATTATTTTTATCGCCATATATCTCGGCTTATTTCCCTGCTATTTCTAGTTTGCTTGGCAACCATAACAAAACAGCATAAAGAGAGAGGCGGAAATAAGCTTGAATTTTTAATTATTATTTTAATCGCCATATATCTCGGCTTATTTCTAATTATTATTTTTATTGCCCTATATCTCGGCTTATTTCTAATTATTATTTTTATCGCCATATATCTCGGCTTATTTCTAATTATTATTTTAATCGCCATATATCTCGGCTTATTTCCCTGCTATTTCAAATTTGCTTGGCAACCGTAAAAAACAGGCTAAGGAGAGAGGCGGAAATAAGCTTGAATTTTTAATTATTATTTTAATCGCTATATATCTCGGCTTATTTCTAATTATTATTTTTATCGCCATATATCTCGGCTTATTTCTAATTATTATTTTAATCGCCATATATATCGGCTTATTTCTAATTATTATTTTTATCGCCATATATCTCGGCTTATTTCCCTGCTATTTCTAATTTGTTTGGCAACCGTAACAAAACAGCCTAAGGAGAGAGGCGGAAATAAGCTTGAATTTTTAATTATTATTTTAATCGCCATATATCTCGGCTTATTTCTAATTATTATTTTAATCGCAATAAATCTCGGCTTATTTCCCTGCTATTTCTAGTTTGCTTGGCAACCATAACAAAACAGCATAAAGAGAGAGGCGGAAATAAGCTTGAATTTTTAATTATTATTTTAATCGCAATATATCTCGGCTATTTTCTAATAATCATTTTAATCGTCATATATCTCGGCTTATTTCCCTGCTATTTCTAGTTTGCTTGGCAACCATAACAAAACAGCATAAAGAGAGAGCCGGAAATAAGCTTGAATTTTTAATTATTATTTTAATCGCAATATATCTCGGCTATTTTCTAATTATCATTTTAATCGTCATATATCTCGGCTTATTTCCCTGCTATTTCAAATTTACTTGGCAACCGTAACAAAACAGGCTAAGGAGAGAGGCGGAAATAAGCTTGAATTTTTAATTATTATTTTAATCGCTATATATCTCGGCTTATTTCTAATTATTATTTTAATCGCAATACATCTCGGCTTATTTCTAATTATTTTAATCGCCATATATCTCGGCTTATTTCTAATTATTATTTTAATCGCCATATATCTCGGCTTATTTCCCTGCTATTTCTAGTTTGCTTGGCAACCATAACAAAACAGCATAAAGAAAGAGGCGGAAATAAGCTTGAATTTTTAATTATTATTTTAATCGCCATATATCTCGGCTTATTTCTAATTATTATTTTTATTGCCATATATCTCGGCTTGTTAAATTAATTATCACTTTAGCACTAATTCAAAACTTTGATAAATCTATTACCGTTTAAATGTATGTAATTTTGTATATATTTTTAAACCTTTAATAGTCATTTTTTTTATTCACGTGCTCCTTTAAAAATTTATAAAAACTAAAAATACCCCTTTTGTCAAGCTAGCTCCCCAATTCTTTTTACTAGCCTCGCGTCAGAATAATTCCTAGCCTCGTTCGTTTCTCAAGTACCTGAGAGAGTCTTACCTCTGACCATGTATATTCGACACGGTGCCCGAATTTTCCCGCTGGAAATTGGTTCTTGGAACCGTGGTCGACCCCCTTTTTCTTAAAATAAGATTTGCCCACCGAATGGTCTCTCTCTGGCGCTGGAAAGGCGAGCGAGGCTAGCGAGCGTTCCCCCCCCCCCCTTTTTTTTTGTATTACTTCAGTTCTCAATTCGGTTTCGACCCCACACCTTGCTCTAAAAATGTTTAGCAACCGGCCTCTAAACTTATCGAAACGAGTTCCCAAAATTCTTGACCATCGTCAGTATAATTAATATCAAACCCATTTTCTAAATTAAACAAGTTTTTAAATTTGAGTCTGAATTTTTAATTTCACCGAAACATTCCACATCCAATCAAGTCGCCCGGACGCCTTTAATTAGAAGTATTTCAGTCTACTTCGCCAACGCTCTCCCACAACCTCCATTAGTTTAACTCGAGTAGTTAAACACTCATCAATCGGTATTTCGCAACACTTTTTGGTACCTAGAAACCCGGGAAACGATCGTGGAATCGTTTAAATTAGTCGTGATTTGATTTATCAAATAACTAAAAGCCCTATTATGGCCGATCGCGCAAAACTCGTGAGAAAATGCCAACCGATCCGTTCATCGGTCACAAAAATCGCCAATGCGGTCGACGTGGAAATCGGATCTCCAAACCCCGATATCATGGTATTCCAAGACGCGATAGCACAACTTCCAGACAAACTATGAAAACTTGAAATTCTCGACGACGAGATTGAAACTCTAACTCTCGACACGGACCCCGCGTTAGACGCTGAACTCGACAGTGTTATAAAATACAACGATGATATAACGCGCGCGATTTCTCGTTCCAAGCACAAGTTAGAAGAAATAGCGGCAGCCGCAAATCAAGCCCGTGTTCGGTCAAACAGTGTTTCAAGCAGTGCCTCAGAGAGCGCACCAACCGTAAAATTGCCTAAACTCCAAATCTCCAAATTCGACGGCAATGTTGCCAACTGGTCATCCTTCTGGAGTCAATATGAATCCGCTATTCACAACAACGAACAACTAAACAGGTCAGACAAATTTAGCTACCTTAAAACCTATCTAGAAGGTGCCGCGGCACGTGCCATAGCGGGTTTATCCCTTACGGCAGAAAACTATGATCCCGCAATCAAGATCTTATCAGAACGATTCGGCCGAGAAGATTTAATTATCATATTTCATTTGAACAATTTCCTAAACTTAACCCCTGTCAAGAAGTCCAGCGACGTTATTGGCCTACGAAAATTCTATGATGACCTTGAAGTAGAAATTAGAAGCTTACAGTCTCTTAAAATAGTCACAGAAAACTACGGAATCTTGCTCTGCCTAATCATAATTAAATTGATTCCTCAAGATATCGCCCTAGCATTTAACCGAGAAAGAGACAATACTAGCCAATGGGACATTAACAAACTATTAACTCATCTACTCAAAGAAATTGCAAGTAGAGAAAGAACAAATTCCGTTCAGGGGAACGAGAGCGAAACCAAACCCCTGGCAACCCAACCTAAACAGTCTAATTTCCGACACGATCATCGTAATCAAAAACCAATTAGCGCCGCAAATCTTAACGTAGGAGTGTCTAACAAATTCTGTATCTATTGCGAAGAGGATAACCATTACCCTAGCGAAGGCACGAAATTAACTCCCCAAGAACGTAGAAAAATTATACTACAGAAAAACCGCTGCCTTATTTGCCTGCGCCAACGTCACCAAGCGAAAGATTCACAATCAGAAATAAGGGATGTCGAAAATGCGGAAAACACCACCATACCATATATCTCGGCTTATTTCTAATTATTATTTTAATCGTCATATATCTCGGCTTATTTCTAGTTATTATTTTAATCGTCATATATCTCGGCTTATTTCTAATTATTATTTTAATCGCCATATATCTCGGCTTATTTCTAATTATTATTTTAATCGCCATATATATCGGCTTATTTCTAATTATTATATTAATCGCCATATATCTCGGCTTATTTCTAATTATTATTTTAATCGCCATGTGTCTCTGCTTATTTCCCTGCTATTTCTAATTTGTTTGGCAAACGTAACAAAACAGCATAAGGAGAGAGGTGGAAATAAGCTTGAATTTTTAATTATTATTTTAATCGCCATATATCTCGGCTTATTTCTAAATATTATTTTTATTGCCATATATCTCGGCTTATTTCTAATTATTATTTTAATCGTCATATATCTCGGCTTATTTCTAATTATTATTTTAATCGCCATATATCTCGGCTTATTTCTAATTATTATTTAAATCGCCATATATCTCGGCTTATTTCTAATTATTATATTAATCGCCATATATCTCGGCTTATTTCTAATTATAATTTTAATCGCATTGTGTCTCGGCTTATTTCCCTGCTATTTCTAATTTGCTTGGCAAGCATAACAAAACTGCATAAGCAGAGAGGCCTAAATAAGCTTGAATTTTTAATTATTATTTTAATCGCCATATATCCCGACTTATTTCTAATTATTATTTTAATCGCCATATATCTCGGCTTATTTCTAATTATTATTTTAATCGCCATATATCTCGGCTTATTTCCCTGCTATTTCTAGTTTGCTTACAGCCATAACAAAACAGCATAAAGAGAGAGGCGGAAATAAGCTTGAATTTTTAATTATTATTTTAATCGCCATATATCTCGGGTTATTTCTAATTATTATTATAATCGTCATATATCTCGGCTTATTTCTAATTATTATTTTAATCGTCATATATCTCGGCTTATTTCTAATTATTATTTTAATCGCCATATATCTCGGCTTATTTCTAATTATTATTTTAATTGCCATATATCTCCGCTTATTTCCTTGCTATTTCTAGTTTTCTTGGCAACCATAACAAAACAGCATAAAGAGAGGCGGAAATAAGCTTGAATTTTTAATTATTATTTTAATCGCCATATATCTCGGCTTATTTCTAATTATTATTTTTATTGCCATATATCTCAGCTTATTTCTAGTTACTATTTTAATCGCCATATATCTCAGCTTATTTCCCTGCTATTTCTAATTTGATTGGCAACCGTAACAAAACAGAATAAGGAGAGAGGCGGAAATAAGCTTGAATTTTTAATTATTATTTTAATCGCCATATATCTCGGCTTACTTCTAATTATTATTTTAATCGCCATATATCTCGGCTTATTTCCCTGCTATTTCTTATTTGCTAGGCAACCATAACAAAGCAGCATAAAAAGAGGCGGAAATAAGATATAATTTTTAATTATTATTTTAATCGCCATATATCTCGGATTATTTCTAATTATTATTTTTATCGCCATATATCTCGGCTTATTTCTAATTATTATTTTAATCGCCATTTATCTCGGCTTATTTCCCTGCAATTTCGAGTTTGCTTGGCTACCATAAAAAAACAGCATAAAGAGAGATACGGAAATAAGCTTGAATTTTTAATTATTATTTTAATCGCCATATATCTCGGCTTATTTATAATTATTATTTAAATCGCCATATATCTCGGCTTATTTCCCTGCTATTTCTAGTTTGCTTGGCAACCATAACAAAACATCATAAAGAGAGAGGCGGAAATAAGCTTGAATTTTTAATTATTATTTTAATCGCTATATATCTCGGCTTATTTCTAATTATTATTTTAATCGCCATAAATCTCGGCTTATTTCTAATTATTATATTAATCGCCATATATCTCGGCTTATTTCTGATTATTATTTAATCTCCATATATCTCGTCTTAATTCCCTGCTATTTCTAATTTGCTAGGCAACCATAACAAAACATCATAGAGAGAGGCGGAAATAAGCTTGAATTTTTAATTATTATTTTAATCGCTATATATCTCGGCTTATTTCTAATTATTATTTTAATCGCCCATATATCTCGGCTTATTTCTAATTATTATTTTAATCGCCATATATCTCGGCTTATTTCCCTGCTATTTCTAATTTGCTTGGCAACCATAACAAAACAGCATAAAGAGAGGCGGAAATAAGCTTGAATTTTTAATTATTATTTTTATCGCCATATATCTCGGCTTACTTCTAATTATTTTTTTTATTGCCATATATCTCGGCTAGTTTCCCTGCTATTTCTAATTTGCTTGGCAACCATAACCAAACAGCATAAAGAGAGAGGCGGAAATAAGCTTGAATTTTTAATTATTATTTTAATCGCCATATATCTCGGCTTATTTCTAATTATTATTTTTATTGCCATATATCTCGGCTTATTTCTAATTATTATTTTAATCGCCATATATCTCGGCTTATTTATAATTATTATTTAAATCGCCATATATCTCGGCTTATTTCCCTGCTATTTCTAATTTGCTTGGCAACCATAACAAAACAGCATAAAGAGAGAGGCGGAAATAAGCTTGAATTTTTTATTATTATTTTAATCGCTATATATCTCGGCTTATTTCTAATTATTATTTTAATATCCATATATCTCGGCTTATTTCTAATTATTATTTTAATAGCCATATATATCGGCTTATTTCCCTGCTATTTCTAAATTGCTTGGCAACCATAACGAAACAGCATAAAGACAGAGGCGGAAATAAGCTTGAATTTCTAATTATTATTTTAATCGCCATATAACTCGGCTTATTTCTAATTATTATTTTAATCGCCATATATCTCGGCTTATTTCCCTGCTATTTCTAGTTTGCTTGGCAACCATAATAAAACAGAATAAAGAGAGAGGCGGAAATAAGCTTGAATTTTTAATTATTATTTTAATCGCCACATATCTCGGCTTATTTCTAATTATTATTTTAATCGCCATATATCTCGGCTTATTTCTAATTATTATTTAAATCGCCATATATCTCGTCTTATTTCCTTGCTATTTCTTGTTTGCTAGGCAACCATAACAAAACAGCATAAAGAGAGCGGAAAAAAGCTTGAATTTTAATTATTATTTTAATCGCCATATATCTCGGTTTATTTCTGATTATTATTTTTATCGCCATATATCTCGGCTTATTTCTAATTATTATTTTAATCGCCATTTATCTCGGCTTATTTCCCTGCAATTTCTAGTTTGCTTGGCAACCATAAAAAAACAGCATAAAGAGAGATACGGAAATAAGCTTGAATTTTTAATTATTATTTTAATCGCCATATATCTCGGCTTATTTCTAATTATTATTTTAATCGCCATATATCTCGGCTTATTTCCCTGCTATTTCTAGTTTGCTTGGCAACCATAATAAAACAGAATAAAGAGAGAGGCGGAAATAAGCTTGAATTTTTAATTATTATTTTAATCGCCATATATCTCGGCTTATTTCTAATTATTATTTTAATCGCCATATATCTCGGCTTATTTCTAATTATTATTTTAATCGCCATATATCTCGGCTTATTTCCATGCTACATCTAGTTTGCTTGGCAACCATAACAAAACAGAATAAAGAGAGGCGGAAATAAGCTTGAATTTTTAATTATTATTTTAATCGCCATATATCTCGGCTTATTTCTAATTATTATTTTAATCGCCATATATCTCGGCTTATTTCTAATTATTATTTAAATCGCCATATATCTCGTCTTATTTCCTTGCTATTTCTTATTTTCTAGGCAACCATAACAAAACAGCATAAAGAGAGCCGGAAATAAGCTTGAATTTTAATTATTATTTTAATCGCCATATATCTCGGCTTATTTCTGATTATTATTTAATCGCAATATATCTCGGCTTATTTCTAATTCTTATTTTAATCGCCATTTATCTCGGCTTATTTCCCTGCAATTTCTAGTTTGCTTGGCAACCATAACAAAACAGCATAAAGAGAGAGGCGGAAATAAGCTTGAATTTTTATTATTTTAATCGCCATATATCTCGGCTTATTTTTAATTATAATTTTTATTGCTATATATCTCGGCTTATTTCTAATTATTATTTTAATCGCCATATATCTCGGCTTATTTCCCTGCTATTTCTAATTTGCTTGGCAAACGTAACAAAACAGCATAAGGAGAGAGGCGGAAATAAGCTTGAATTTTTAATTATTATTTTAATCGCCATATATCTCGGCTTATTTCTAATTATTATTTTTATTGCCATATATCTCGGCTTATTTTTAATTATTATTTTAATCGCCATATATCTCGGCTTATTTCTAATTATTATTTTTATTGCCATATATCTCGGCTTATTTCTAATTATTATTTTAATCGCCATATATCTCGGCTCATTTATTATTATTATTATTATTATTGTTTATTAATTTAAGTCATGAAAGATACAATTTTTATGACATCTGAGTCTATTTGACTTTGTAGTCTCCCACATAAGAAAACTCTTGTGCGTGGGAGACTTTACATTAATAATTAGGTGAAGTCGTGAGCGATTTAACAATATTTATAACATACAATAATTAATTAATTAAGTGAAAGAGAGGGGTTGATCATAGGTAAAAGTTTATCAACAGAAGTTATTTTTTAATATTTCTTTTTTCAAAATTTTTTTGAATAAAGTTATGTTATTGATCTTTTTAATATTGACATCCAGTTTGTTATATAATTTAGGTCCCGTATAAGAAGCGTGCCTTTGACCCAGGCTTGTGCGCATGTTAGGAACATAAAGGTTACTAGCTGTTACTGCTCTGGTATTTAATTTATGTTTAATTGTATTCCCAAATCTATTTGTGTATCCCTCGACTAAGACATAATGAATATATAGCTGATCAAGAGAAAATATCTCAAGTATATATGGCGATTAATATAATAATTAGAAATAAGCCGAGATATATGGCGATTAAAATAATAATTAGAAATAAGCCGAGATATATGGCGATTAAAATAGTAATTAGAAATAAGCCGAGATATTTAGTGATTAAAATAATAATTAAAAATGCAAGCTTATTTCCGCCTCTCTCCTTAGGCTGTTTTGTTACGGTTGTAAAGCAAACTAGAAATAGCAGGGAAAGAAGCCGAGATATATGGCGATTAAAATAATAGTTAGAAATAAGCCGAGATATATGGTGATAAAAATAATTATTAGAAATAAGCCGATATATATGGCGATTAAAATAATAATTTAAAATTCAAGCTTATTTCGCAGTGGCGGCGCCACAGGGTAGGCTGAGTAGGCTATAGCCTACGTGTAAATTTCACGGAGGCCCCTAAATCCACTCGAAGGGCCCTGGCCGAAAATATCGTCAAGCGTAAAATGTCAGCAATGATATATACACGTATAAAAAAGTTCTACTGAATTTAACAGAGCTATATTACCAAAAAAGGTTATTTGAAATAACATATTTTTTAATTAATTTTAATGTAGAGAATAAGCTTAGGTAAATCCCAAGGTATAATTTTAATTCGTCCCAAAAACACCCGATGAATAATTGTTCGTCTTCAGGACACGTCAATGTCATTGTAAATAAATCATTTGTCATTCGAAACTCTTTAAGTTTATTTAATGTCTCAGTTCGTCGCCAGTGGGCTCTTTTTTAATTTATTTCTGCTGAGGTCATCCACGTAACCTGTAGCAGACTACACACACAGTTTTCATTGTCCGCGGAACGAAACTAGGGCTAGTCAACGTAGTGAGGTTTCTACCCCTTGTGATTTTACGGTACAAAGTTCGATCATTTTTCTTTACTCGTTTTCAAAAAACTTAAAATTGGAATTATCAATTTTTAATCGGTTATTTTTCACTCTGACGCTGACGTATAAGAAAGCGCGCTGAAATTTTCAACCCGTAACTTGAGTCAAGTTCCTCCAACCTCAACCGGGAGCATGATAGCTAAATGACGGTGTAATCTAGTCGAAACGAGAAAATAATAATTAGAAATAAGCCGAGATATTTAGCGATTAAATTTATAATTAAAAATTCAAGCTTATTTCCGCCTCTCTCTTTATGCTGTTTTATTATGGTTGCCAAGCAAACTAAAAACAGCAGGGAAATAAGCCGAGATATATGGCGATTAAAATAATAATTAGAAATAAGCCGAGATATATGGCGATTAAAATAATAATTAGAAATAAGCCGAGATATATGGCGATTAAAATAATAATTAGAAATAAGCCGAGATATATTGCGATTAAAATAATAATTAGAAATAAGCCGAGATATATGGCGATTAAAATAATTAGAAATAAGCCGAGATATATTGCGATTAAAATAATTAGAAATAAGCCGAGATATTTAGCGATTAAAATAATAATTAAAAATTCAAGCTAATTTCCGCCTCTCTCCTTAGGCTGTTTTGTTACGGTTGCCAAGCAAACTAGAAGTAGCAGGGAAAGAAGCCGAGATTTATGGCGATTAAAATAATAATTAGAAATAAGCCGAGATATATGGCGATAAAAATAATAATTAGAAATAAGCCGAGATATATGGCGATTAAAATAATAATTAAAAATTCAAGCTTATTTCCGCCTCTCTCTTTATGCTGTTTTGTTATGGTTGCCAAGCAAACAAGAAATAGCAGGGAAATAAGCCGAGATATATTGCGATTAAAATAATAATTAGAATAAAGCCGAGATATATGGCGATTAAATTATAATTAAAAATTCAAGCTTATTTCCGCCTCTCTCTTTATGCTGTTTTGTTATGGTTGCCAAGCAAACTAGAAATAGCAGGGAAATAAGCCGAGATATATGGCGATTAAAATAATAATTAGAAATAAGCCGAGATATGTGGCGATTAAAAATATAATTAAAAATTCAAGATTATTTCCGCCTCTCTCTTTATGCTGTTTTATTATCGATGCCAAGCAAACTAAAAATAGCAGGAAAATAAGCCGAGATATATGGCGATTAAAATAATAATTAGAAATAAGCCGAGATATATGGCGATTAAAATAATAATTAGAAATTCAAGCTTATTTCCGCCTCTCCCTTTATGCTGTTTCGTTATGGTTGCCAAGCAAATTAGAAATAGCAGGGAAATAAGCCGAGATATATGGCGATTAAAATAATAATTAGAAGTAAGCCGAGATATATGGCGATTAAAATAGTTAGAAATAAGCCGAGATATATTGCGATTAAAATAATAATTAGAAATAAGCCGAAATATATAGCGATTAAAATAATAATTAAAAATTCAAGCTTATTTCCGCCTCTCTCCTTATTCTGTTTTGTTACGGTTGCCAATCAAATTAGAAATAGCAGGGAAATAAGCTGAGATATATGGCGATTAAAATAGTAACTAGAAATAAGCTGAGATATATGGCGATTAAAATAATAATTAGAAATAAACCGAGATATATGGCGATTAAAATAATAATTAGGAATAAGCCGAGATATATGACGATTAAAATAATAATTAGGAATAAGCGGAGATATATGGCAATAAAAATAATAATTAGAAATAACCCGAGATATATAGCGATTAAAATAATAATTAAAAATTCAAGCTTATTTCGGCCTCTTTCCTTAGGCTGTTTGGTTACGGTTGATAAGCAAATTAGAAATAGCAGGGAAATAAGCCGAGATATATGGCAATAAAAATAATAATTAGAAATAAGCCGAGTTATATGGCAATAAAAATAATAATTAGAAATAAGCCGAGATATATGGCGATTAAAATAAAAAAATCAAGCTTATTTCCGCCTCTCTCTCTTTATGCTGTTTTGTTATGTTTGCCAAGCAAACTAGAAATAGCAGGGAAATAAGCCGAGATATATGGCAATAAAAATAATAATTAGAAATAAGCCGAGATATATGGCAATAAAAATAATAATTAGAAATAAGCCGAGATATATGGCAATAAAAATAATAATTAGAAATAAGCCGAGATATATGGCGATTAAAATAATAATTAGAAATAAGCCGAGATATATGGCAATAAAAATAATAATTAGAAATAAGAAGAGATATATGGCGATTAAAATAATAATTAAAAATTCAAGCTTATTTCCGCCTCTCTCTTTATTCTGTTTTGTTATGGTTGCCAAGCAAACTAGAAATAGCAGGGAAATAAGCCGAGATATATGGCGATTAAAATAATAATTAGAAATAAGCCGAGATATATGGCGATTAAAATAATTAGAAATAAGCCGAGATATATTGCGATTAAAATAATAATTAGAAATAAGCCGAGATATATGGCGATTAAAATAATTAGAAATAAGCCGAGATATATTGCGATTAAAATAATAATTAGAAATAAGCCGAGATATAGGGATTAAAATATTAATTAAAAATTCATGCTAATTTCCGAATCTCTCCTCAGGCAGTTTTGTTACGGTTGCCAAGCAAATTAGTAATAGCAGGGAAATAAGCCGAGATATATGGCGATTAAATAATAATTAGAAATAAGCCGAGATATATGGCGATTAAAATAATAATTAGAAATAAGCCGATATATATGGCGATTAAAATAATAATTAAAAATTCAAGCTTATTTCCGCCTCTCTCTTTATTCTGTTTTATTATGGTTGCCAAGCAAACTAGAAATAGCAGGGAAATAAGCCGAGATATATGGCGATTAAAATAATAATTAAAAATTCAAGCTTATTTCCGTATCTCTCTTTATGCTGTTTTTTATAGTTGCCAAGCAAACTAGAAATTGCAGGGAAATAAGCCGAGATAAATGGCGATTAAAATAATAATTAGAAATAGGCCGAGATATATGACGATAAAAATAATAATCAGAAATAAGCCGAGATATATGGCGATTAAAATAATAATTAAAATTCAAGCTTATTTCCTTTTTATGCTGTTTTGTTATGGTTGCCTAGCAAATAAGAAATAGCAAGGAAATAAGACGAGATATATGGCGATTTAAATAATAATTAGAAATAAGCCGAGATATATGGCGATTAAAATAATAATTAGAAATAAGCCGAGATATATGGCGATTAAAATAATAATTAAAAATTCAAGCTTATTTCCGCCTCTCTTTATTCTGTTTTGTTATGGTTGCCAAGCAAACTAGATATAGCATGGAAATAAGCCGAGATATATGGCGATTAAAATAATAATTAGAAATAAGCCGAGATATATGGCGATTAAAATAATAATTAGAAATAAGCCGAGATATATGGCGATTAAAATAATAATTAGAAATAAGCCGAATTATATGGCGATTAAAATAATAATTAGAAATAAGCCGAGATATATGGCGATTAAAATAATAATTAAAAATTCAAGCTAATTTCCGCCTCTCTCTTTATTCTGTTTTATTATGGTTGCCAAGCAAACTAGAAATAGCAGGGAAATAAGCCGAGATAAATGGCGATTAAAATAATAATTAGAAATAGGCCGAGATATATGACGATAAAAATAATAATCAGAAATAAGCCGAGATATATGGCGATTAAAATAATAATTAAAATTCAAGCTTATTTCCTTTTTATGCTGTTTTGTTATGGTTGCCTAGCAAACAAGAAATAGCAAGGAAATAAGACGAGATATATGGCGATTTAAATAATAATTAGAAATAAGCCGAGATATATGGCGATTAAAATAATAATTAGAAATAAGCCGAGATATGTGGCGATTAAAATAATAATTAAAAATTCAAGCTTATTTCCGCCTCTCTCTTTATTCTGTTTTGTTATGTTTGCCAAGCAAACTAGATATAGCAGGGAAATAAGCCGAGATATATGGCGATTAAAATAATAATTAGAAATAAGCCGAGATATATGGTGATTAAAATAATTAGAAATAAGCCGAGATATATTGCGATTAAAATAATAATTAGAAATAAGCCGAGATATATGGCGATTAAAATAATTAGAAATAAGCCGAGATATATTGCGATTAAAATAATAATTAAAAATTCAAGCTTATTTCCGCATCTCTCCTTAGGCAGTTTTGTTACGGTTGCCAAGCAAATTAGTAATAGCAGGGAAATAAGCCGAGATATATGGCGATTAAAATAATAATTAGAAATAAGCCGAGTTATATGGCGATTAAAATAATAATTAGAAATTCAAGCTTATTTCCGCCTCTCCCTTTATGCTGTTTCGTTTAGGTTGCCAAGCAAATTAGAAATAGCAGGGAAATAAGCCGAGATATATTTCGATTAAAATAGTTAGAAATAAGCCGAGATATATAGCGATTAAAATAATAATTAGAAATTCAAGCTTATTTCCGCCTCTGTCTTTATGCTGTTTCGTTATGGTTGCCAAGCAATTTAGAAATAGCAGGGAAATAAGCCGATATATATGGCTATTAAAATAATAATTAGAAATAAGCCGAGATATATGGCGATTAAAATAATAATTAGAAATAAGCCGAGATATATAGCGATTAAAATAATAATTAAAAATTCAAGCTTATTTCCGCCTCTCTCTTTATGCTGTTTTGTTATGGTTGCCAAGCAAATTAGAAATAGCAGGGAAATAAGCCGAGATATATGGCGATTTAAATAATAATTATTTTAATCGGCATTTATCTCGGCTTATTTCCCTGCTATTTCTAGTTTGCTTGGCAACCATAATAAAACAGAATAAAGAGAGAGGCGGAAATAAGCTTGAATTTTTAATTATTATTTTAATCGCAATATATCTCGGCTTATTTCTAATTATTTTAATCGCCATATATCTCGGCTTATTTCTAATTATTATTTTAATCGCAATATATCTCGGCTTATTTCTAATTATTTTAATCGCCATATATCTCGGCTTATTTCTAATTATTATTTTAATCGCCATATATCTCGGCTTATTTCCCTGCTATATTTAGTTTGCTTGGCAACCATAACAAAACAGAATAAAGAGAGAGGCGGAAATAAGCTTGAATTTTTAATTATTATTTTAATCGCCACATATCTCGGCTTATTTCTAATTATTATTTTAATCGCCATATATCTCGGCTTATTTCTAATTATTATTTAAATCGCCATATATCTCGTCTTATTTCCTTGCTATTTCTTGTTTGCTAGGCAACCATAACAAAACAGCATAAAGAGAGCGAAAATAAGCTTGAATTTTAATTATTATTTTAATCGCCATATATCTCGGTTTATTTCTGATTATTATTTTTATCGCCATATATCTCGGCTTATTTCTAATTATTATTTTAATCGCCATTTATCTCGGCTTATTTCCCTGCAATTTCTAGTTTGCTTGGCAACCATAAAAAAACAGCATAAAGAGAGATACGGAAATAAGCTTGAATTTTTAATTATTATTTTAATCGCCATATATCTCGGCTTATTTCTAATTATTATTTTAATCGCCATATATCTCGGCTTATTTCCCTGCTATTTCTAGTTTGCTTGGCAACCATAATAAAACAGAATAAAGAGAGAGGCGGAAATAAGCTTGAATTTTTAATTATTATTTTAATCGCCATATATCTCGGCTTATTTCTAATTATTATTTTAATCGCCATATATCTCGGCTTATTTCTAATTATTATTTTAATCGCCATATATCTCGGCTTATTTCCATGCTATATCTAGTTTGCTTGGCAACCATAACAAAACAGAATAAAGAGAGGCGGAAATAAGCTTGAATTTTTAATTATTATTTTAATCGCTATATATCTCGGCTTATTTCTAATTATTATTTTAATCGCCATATATCTCGGCTTATTTCTAATTATTATTTAAATCGCCATATATCTCGTCTTATTTCCTTGCTATTTCTTATTTGCTAGGCAACCATAACAAAACAGCATAAAGAGAGCCGGAAATAAGCTTGAATTTTAATTATTATTTTAATCGCCATATATCTCGGCTTATTTTTGATTATTATTTTTATCGCCATATATCTCGGCTTATTTCTAATTATTATTTTAATCGCCATTTATCTCGGCTTATTTTCCTGCAATTTCTAGTTTGCTTGGCACCATAAAAAAACAGCATAAAGAGAGATACGGAAATAAGCTTGAATTTTTAATTATTATTTTAATCGCCATATATCTCGGCTTATTTCTAATTATTATTTTAATCGCCATATATCTCGGCTTATTTCTAATTATTATTTTAATCGCCATATATCTCGGCTTATTTCTAATTATTATTTTTATTGCCATATATCTCGGCTTATTTCTAATTATTATTTTTATTGCCATATATCTCGGCTTATTTCCCTGCTATTTCTAGTTTGCTTGGCAAACATAACAAAACATCATAAAGAGAGAGAGGCGGAAATAAGCTTGATTTTTATTATTTTAATCGCCATATATCTCGGCTTATTTCTAATTATTATTTTTATTGCCATATATCTCGGCTTATTTCTAATTATTATTTTTATTGCCATATATCTCGGCTTATTTCCCTGCTATTTCTAATTTGCTTATCAACCGTAACCAAACAGCCTAAGGAAAGAGGCGGAAATAAGCTTGAATTTTTAATTATTATTTTAATCGCTATATATTTCGGCTTATTTCTAATTATTATTTTAATCGCAATATATCTCGGCTTATTTCTAACTATTTTAATCGCCATATATCTCGGCTTACTTCTAATTATTATTTTAATCGCCATATATCTCGGCTTATTTCCCTGCTATTTCTAATTTGCTTGGCAACCATAACGAAACAGCATAAAGGGAGAGGCGGAAATAAGCTTGAATTTCTAATTATTATTTTAATCGCCATATATCTCGGCTTATTTCTAATTATTATTTTAATCGCCATATATCTCGGCTTATTTTCCTGCTATTTTTAGTTTGCTTGGCATCGATAATAAAACAGCATAAAGAGAGAGGCGGAAATAATCTTGAATTTTTAATTAATTTTTTAATCGCCACATATCTCGGCTTATTTCTAATTATTATTTTAATCGCCATATATCTCGGCTTATTTCCCTGCTATTTCTAGTTTGCTTGGCAACCATAACAAAACAGCATAAAGAGAGAGGCGGAAATAAGCTTGAATTTTTAATTATTATTTTAATCGCTATATATCTCGGCTTTTTCTAATTATTATTTTAATCGCAATATATCTCGGCTTATTTCTAATTATTTTAATCGCCATATATCTCGGCTTACTTCTAATTATTATTTTAATCGCCATATATCTCGGCTTATTTCCCTGCTATTTCTAATTTGCTTGGCAACCATAACAAAACAGCATAAAGAGAGAGGCGGAAATAAGCTTAAATTTTTAATTATTATTTTAATCGCCATATATCTCGGCTTATTTCTAATTATTATTTTTATCGCCATATATCTCGGCTTATTTCTAATTATTATTTTAATCGCCATAAATCTCGGCTTCTTTCCCTGCTACTTCTAGTTTGCTTGGCAACCGTAACAAAACAGCCTAAGGAGAGAGGCGGAAATAAGCTTGAATTTTTAATTATTATTTTAATCGCTAAATATCTCGGCTTATTTCTAATTATTTTAATCGCAATATATCTCGGCTTATTTCTAATTATTTTAATCGCCATATATCTCGGCTTATTTCTAATTATTATTTTAATCGCCATATATCTCGGCTTATTTCTAATTATTGTTTTAATCGCCATATATCTCGGCTTATTTCTAATTATTATTTTAATCGCCATATATCTCGGCTTATTTCCCTGCTGTTTTTAGTTTGCTTGGCAACCATAATAAAACAGCATAAAGAGAGAGGCGGAAATAAGCTTGAATTTTTAATTATAATTTTAATCGCTAAATATCTCGGCTTATTTCTAATTATTATTTTCTCGTTTCGACTAGATTACACCGTCATTTAGCTATCATGCTCCCGGTTGAGGTTGGAGGAACTTGACTCAAGTTACGGGTTGAAAATTTCAGCGCGCTTTCGTATACGTCAGCGTCAGAGTTAAAAATAACCGATTAAAAAATTGATAATTCCAATTTTAAGTTTTTTGAAAACGAGTAAAGAAAAATGATCGAACTTTGTACCGTAAAATCACAAGGGGTAGAAACCTCACTACGTTGACTAGCCCTAGTTTCGTTCCGCGGACAATGAAAACTGTGTGTGTAGTCTGCTACAGGTTACGTTTATGACCTCAGCAGAAATAAATTAAAAAAGAGCCCACTGGCGACGAACTGAGACATTAAATAAACTTAAAGAGTTTCGAATGACAAATGATTTATTTACAATGACATTGACGTGTCCTGAAGACGAACAATTATTCATCGGGTGTTTTTGGGACGAATTAAAATTATACCTTGGGATTTACCTAAGCTTATTCTCTACATTAAAATTAATTAAAAAATATGTTATTTCAAATAACCTTTTTTGGTAATATAGCTCTGTTAAATTCAGTAGAACTTTTTTATACGTGTATATATCATTGCTGACATTTTACGCTTGACGATATTTTTCGGCCAGGGCCCTTCGAGTGGATTTAGGGGCCTCCGTGAAATTTACACGTAGGCTATAGCCTACTCAGCCTACCCTGTGGCGCCGCCACTGCGAAATAAGCTTGAATTTTAAATTATTATTTTAATCGCCATATATATCGGCTTATTTCTAATAATTATTTTTATCACCATATATCTCGGCTTATTTCTAACTATTATTTTAATCGCCATATATCTCGGCTTCTTTCCCTGCTATTTCTAGTTTGCTTTACAACCGTAACAAAACAGCCTAAGGAGAGAGGCGGAAATAAGCTTGCATTTTTAATTATTATTTTAATCACTAAATATCTCGGCTTATTTCTAATTATTATTTTAATCGCCATATATCTCGGCTTATTTCTAATTATTATTTTAATCGCCATATATCTCGGCTTATTTCTAATTATTATATTAATCGCCATATATCTCGGCTTATTTCTGATTATTATTTAATCGCCATATATCTCGGCTTATTTCCCTGCTATTTCTAATTTGCTTGGCAACCATAACAAAACAGCATAAAGAGAGGCGGAAATAAGCTTCGATTTTTAATTATTATTTTAATCGCCATATATCTCGGCTTACTTCTAATTATTATTTTTATTGCCATATATCTCGGCTTATTTCTAATTATTATTTTAATCGTCATATATTTCGGCTTATTTCTAATTATTATTTTAATCGCCATATATCTCGGCTTGTTTCCCTGCTATTTCTAATTTGCTTGGCAACCATAACCAAACAGCATAAAGAGAGAGGCGGAAATAAGCTTGAATTTTTAATTATTATTTTAATCGCTATATATCTCGGCTTATTTCTAATTATTATTTTAATCGCAATACATCTCGGCTTATTTCTAATTATTTTAATCGCCATATATCTCGGCTTATTTCTAATTATTATTTTAATCGCCATATATCTCGGCTTATTTCCCTGCTATTTCTAGTTTGCTTGGCAACCATAACAAAACAGCATAAAGAAAGAGGCGGAAATAAGCTTGAATTTTTAATTATTATTTTAATCGCCATATATCTCGGCTTATTTCTAATTATTATTTTTATTGCCATATATCTCGGCTTGTTAAATTAATTATCACTTTAGCACTAATTCAAAACTTTGATAAATCTATTACCGTTTAAATGTATGTAATTTTGTATATATTTTTAAACCTTTAATAGTCATTTTTTTTATTCACGTGCTCCTTTAAAAATTTATAAAAACTAAAAATACCCCTTTTGTCAAGCTAGCTCCCCAATTCTTTTTACTAGCCTCGCGTCAGAATAATTCCTAGCCTCGTTCGTTTCTCAAGTACCTGAGAGAGTCTTACCTCTGACCATGTATATTCGACACGGTGCCCGAATTTTCCCGCTGGAAATTGGTTCTTGGAACCGTGGTCGACCCCCTTTTTCTTAAAATAAGATTTGCCCACCGAATGGTCTCTCTCTGGCGCTGGAAAGGCGAGCGAGGCTAGCGAGCGTTCCCCCCCCCCCCCTTTTTTTTTGTATTACTTCAGTTCTCAATTCGGTTTCGACCCCACACCTTGCTCTAAAAATGTTTAGCAACCGGCCTCTAAACTTATCGAAACGAGTTCCCAAAATTCTTGACCATCGTCAGTATAATTAATATCAAACCCATTTTCTAAATTAAACAAGTTTTTAAATTTGAGTCTGAATTTTTAATTTCACCGAAACATTCCACATCCAATCAAGTCGCCCGGACGCCTTTAATTAGAAGTATTTCAGTCTACTTCGCCAACGCTCTCCCACAACCTCCATTAGTTTAACTCGAGTAGTTAAACACTCATCAATCGGTATTTCGCAACACTTTTTGGTACCTAGAAACCCGGGAAACGATCGTGGAATCGTTTAAATTAGTCGTGATTTGATTTATCAAATAACTAAAAGCCCTATTATGGCCGATCGCGCAAAACTCGTGAGAAAATGCCAACCGATCCGTTCATCGGTCACAAAAATCGCCAATGCGGTCGACGTGGAAATCGGATCTCCAAACCCCGATATCATGGTATTCCAAGACGCGATAGCACAACTTCCAGACAAACTATGAAAACTTGAAATTCTCGACGACGAGATTGAAACTCTAACTCTCGACACGGACCCCGCGTTAGACGCTGAACTCGACAGTGTTATAAAATACAACGATGATATAACGCGCGCGATTTCTCGTTCCAAGCACAAGTTAGAAGAAATAGCGGCAGCCGCAAATCAAGCCCGTGTTCGGTCAAACAGTGTTTCAAGCAGTGCCTCAGAGAGCGCACCAACCGTAAAATTGCCTAAACTCCAAATCTCCAAATTCGACGGCAATGTTGCCAACTGGTCATCCTTCTGGAGTCAATATGAATCCGCTATTCACAACAACGAACAACTAAACAGGTCAGACAAATTTAGCTACCTTAAAACCTATCTAGAAGGTGCCGCGGCACGTGCCATAGCGGGTTTATCCCTTACGGCAGAAAACTATGATCCCGCAATCAAGATCTTATCAGAACGATTCGGCCGAGAAGATTTAATTATCATATTTCATTTGAACAATTTCCTAAACTTAACCCCTGTCAAGAAGTCCAGCGACGTTATTGGCCTACGAAAATTCTATGATGACCTTGAAGTAGAAATTAGAAGCTTACAGTCTCTTAAAATAGTCACAGAAAACTACGGAATCTTGCTCTGCCTAATCATAATTAAATTGATTCCTCAAGATATCGCCCTAGCATTTAACCGAGAAAGAGACAATACTAGCCAATGGGACATTAACAAACTATTAACTCATCTACTCAAAGAAATTGCAAGTAGAGAAAGAACAAATTCCGTTCAGGGGAACGAGAGCGAAACCAAACCCGTGGCAACCCAACCTAAACAGTCTAATTTCCGACACGATCATCGTAATCAAAAACCAATTAGCGCCGCAAATCTTAACGTAGGAGTGTCTAACAAATTCTGTATCTATTGCGAAGAGGATAACCATTACCCTAGCGAAGGCACGAAATTAACTCCCCAAGAACGTAGAAAAATTATACTACAGAAAAACCGCTGCCTTATTTGCCTGCGCCAACGTCACCAAGCGAAAGATTCACAATCAGAAATAAGGGATGTCGAAAATGCGGAAAACACCACCATACTTCCATCTGCGAAAATTCAGGAACGAGTAACGCCAGAAGTAACAATTCCGAAGTTACGCACACCAATTCTCCTTCCCAAGTATCGAGCGCCTTAATACCAAGCGTATTAACTGCAAACTCCGCCGGAGCTCCGAAGGAGTCGGGAACTCCTGAAACCAAGAGAGGATTAGTGTTACTACAGACCGCCCAGGTAGTAGTCTCAAACGGCGACGGAAAGACGTCATCTAAGGCACGTGTGGTCCTGGACAATGGAAGCCACCTTACGTATATTCGAGAAGAACTTTCACGTCAACTTAACCTGCAAGTGATAGGTGAAGAAACACTCGACGTTTACCGTTTCGCATCAGCTGTACCCTTCCGCATAACACGTAGAAGAGTTCGAATGACAATGACGAATATACACAATCCCACAAAATTTGTCATCGTAGAAGCCATTGAAACACCAGAAATAAGCGGACCCGTATTCTCGCCACCAAATGCCGAAACGGTAGCCGAAATGAATCGACGCGGAATGCAGATAGCCGATCCTACCGCAGTCAACATAAAACAAAACTTGTCCGTCCAAATTCTTATTGGTTCCGACTGCCTTTGGGAAATTATAGGAGACACCTTCGTCCGAATTGGAAAATCCCTTGTCGCCATCGATTCAACCTTTGGATGGATAATGAACGGACCCACTCAGGCCCCACCAATTTCAGTTGGCGTGCACACAGTTGCAGCCATGATCTCGACGTCATCAGAAGACTCTTCATTGAACACCCAACTTCGTAAATTCTGGGAGTTGGACGCCATAGGAATTCACGAAGAACCCTCTAACAACAAGGATGAAAATCAGATTATCCAAAGCTTCCAAGACACTATAACATTTCAAGATGGAAGATATAGTGTCTCACTACCATGGAAGGAAAATCGTCACGAACTCGGTGACAATTTAGCGGTCGCAACCAAGCGTACCCGAAATCTTCTTCAGAAACTGAAGCAAGATCCAGCCCATCTAGACGCATATCACAATATTATGCAAGAACAACTCCAGGCCGGAGTAATTGAAGAAGTAAAGCCAGATTCACACGACGGCGAATCGATTTACTATCTCCCTCATCGTTCGGTCATCCGAGAAAATCACGACACGACAAAAATTCGAATCGTGTACGACGCCTCATCGCACGCCAAAGACATTCCATCGCTCAATGACTGTCTTGAATCTGGACCAAATCTAAACCCAGAACTGCTCAACGTACTTATTCGTTTCAGAGAAAATAGATACGCCTTTACAGGAGACATAGAAAAGGCTTTTCTTCAAATCGCCATTGATGTTCCTGACCGAGACGCCTTCAGATTCCTTTGGCTGGAAAACAAAGACAGTCCTATCGACCAACCTCTCAAGGTGTATCGCTTCGCCAGAGTCCCCTTTGGCGCAACTTGCAGTCCATTCCTCCTGACTGCTACAATTCTACACCACCTGAAGTCTTACGAACTTGAGAAGCCAGACACCTGTCAAATTCTACGAGAAGCCCGTTACGTAGACGATTTAGCAACAGGTGCCGATGATATCGAAAAGGCATACCGCTTATCCAAAGACGCCGCTGACGTCATGAAGGACGCCGGAATGAACCTCCGAAAATGGAAGAGCAACTCCCCCGAGCTACGACAGCTTTGGGGAATGGAAACCGAGAATACTTCTCAGCTCTCTCTCACCAACACCGAAGACGAGAAAGTCTTGGGACTTTCTTGGAATTTAAAATCCGACTCAATTTACTGTGAAAGTAACCTACTTTTTCAGTACCTAGCTGACCGAAGGCCAACAAAACGATGGGTTCTAAAGGCAGTCGCCAGAATCTTTGACCCCCTTGGTCTATTGGCACCTTTCACCATTCGTGCCAAAATTCTGTTCCAAGAACTTTGGTTGAAGAAACTTTCATGGGATTCTGAGCTGCCCTCAGACTTAGCCCGAAAATTCGACGCGTGGTGCGAAGAAATATCAGACCTACGCAATATCGAAATCCCTCGATATTACTTCAACGAACTTCTGGATAGCAAGCCAAATACCTACGAACTACATACCTTCGTAGACGCAAGCGAAAAGGCCTATGCAGCCAGCGCTTACATTCGCTACCGTATTAACGACGAAACCTTTGGAACGTGTTTAGTCGCTTCAAAAACACGAGTCGCTCCACTTCAAAAGCCAACCGTCAAGAAAACTAAGCTACATGAGCAAAGAACTGATTCAACCCCGGTTAAGGAACTAACTTTACCGCGCCTCGAACTTATGGGGGCTCTAATCGGTGGCAGACTGGTAACCACATTGATTAACATTTTTTCTATCACCCCAAGTCGCGTAATGCTATGGACAGACTCAACCATAGCACTAGGTTGGATTCGCGGAACAACCGCACCTTGGAAGCCGTTCGTTTCGAATCGCGTTCGCGAAATCCAGTCGCTAACAAATCCTGATCAATGGAATCACGTCAAGGGCACAGACAACCCCGCGGACCTCCCCACTAGAGGTCGTACTGTTCGTGAACTCTCAACTTCACATCGATGGTGGAAAGGACCGGAGTGGTTAACCAAGCCTCTTTCGTTAAAACCAACACAGGAAATACCTGGAAAAGAAGAAACTAATCACGACTTAACCAACGAACTGCGAAACGCCTTTCGCTCTGTTAGCTCAATTCTAACAGCCGTTGCCCACCCACCAGAACCAGTCTTGGATCTCGCAAGGTATAGCAGTCTAACTAAAGTTTATAGAGTAACCGGATGGATAAGACGATTTTTGAAAAACACAAAGACCGCCATTGATCGAAAACGAGGGGAACTCTCCGCGGAAGAAATTGCCCAAGCTGAACAATACTGGGTTAGAACGGCACAACGAGATTGCTTTCCAGACGAAGTCTCCTCTCTTGTTGAAGGTCGACTGATTTCCAAGAGATCAAAACTCCTGACTCTTAGCCCAGTCCTTGACGAAGCCAACCTAATTTGCGTAGGCGGACGCCTAACTGGATCTAACCTCACCTACCGGGAAAGACACCCGTGGGTTTTAGACTCGAAGCACCGACTGTCCGAACTAATAGTGAAACACCATCACGACAGAATAAAATGCGCTGGTGTCAACGACACTCTTATTGAGGTAAGAGTCAATTTTTGGATCCTAAAAGCTCGACAGTTTATCAAGCGCATCATCCACGACTGTAATCGATGCAAAAAGTTCCGGGTGAAACGCTGCACCGCTGAAATGGCACCGCTGCCTTCCACAAGAACCACTGAAGCATTACCATTCTCTGTCTGTGGCCTTGATTTCGCCGGCCCGCTCTATGACAAAAAAGGTGCAGAGTGCTACATTGCGCTATTCACATGCGCGGTGACAAGAGCGGTCCATCTGGAACTCGTCACAGACATGACAGCTGATAGATTTTTGCTGTCATTTCGACGATTCATTTGCCGACGCGGCATCGTGCAGCGGATTTACTCCGACAACGCTAAAACATTCAAACGCGCCGACAAGGATCTCCAGGAGCTGTTCGCCAACTTACGTAGCCCAGAAGTAGAAAAATATTTCGGAGACCTCCGAATTTCCTGGAGCTATATCGTGGACAGAGCCGCCTGCTGGGGCGGCTTCTGGGAACGACTCGTTCGAAGTGTGAAGATTTCTCTTCGCAATATCATAGGGAAATCCCGCCTTGACCAGGAAGAACTAGCAACTGCCCTCGCTGAGGTCGAATCAATTCTCAATTCAAGGCCGATTAGTTACGAGTATCAAGACGCTGGGGAACCCGTACCATTAACTCCAGCCCACTTTCTCGTAGGAGACAGAACCACATCCATCCCATCAAGAACCTTCAAGGAAAGTGACATTCCTTGGACCGTTGGTCGAAAGGATATCATTCTACGCTTAAAGTATCGCCAGTCCCTTCTGGACAGATTTTGGAGTCGCTGGAAGACCGACTACCTACTCGAGCTTCGTTCGGCGCACCACCGTACAAAGTGCAACCCCACTCGCGAATTGAAACCGGGTGACGTTGTTATTATAGAAGAAGCCAAGACGCCGCGATTACTGTGGCGCATCGCCGCAGTAGAAGAAACCTATGTCGGACGTGATGGCATAATACGTTCTTGCCTTCTTCGGCTCCCAAACGGAACCAAACTAAAACGACCAATTCAACTCCTTTATCACCTAGAACTCTCTTGAACCCATGGTTCAAGGGGGGGAGTGTTAAATTAATTATCACTTTAGCACTAATTCAAAACTTTGATAAATCTATTACCGTTTAAATGTATGTAATTTTGTATATATTTTTAAACCTTTAATAGTCATTTTTTTTTATTCACGTGCTCCTTTAAAAATTTATAAAAACTAAAAATACCCCTTTTGTCAAGCTAGCTCCCCAATTCTTTTTACTAGCCTCGCGTCAGAATAATTCCTAGCCTCGTTCGTTTCTCAAGTACCTGAGAGAGTCTTACCTCTGACCATGTATATTCGACACGGTGCCCGAATTTTCCCGCTGGAAATTGGTTCTTGGAACCGTGGTCGACCCCCTTTTTCTTAAAATAAGATTTGCCCACCGAATGGTCTCTCTCTGGCGCTGGAAAGGCGAGCGAGGCTAGCGAGCGTTCCCCCCCCCCCTTTTTTTTTTGTATTACTTCAGTTCTCAATTCGGTTTCGACCCCACACCTTGCTCTAAAAATGTTTAGCAACCGGCCTCTAAACTTATCGAAACGAGTTCCCAAAATTCTTGACCATCGTCAGTATAATTAATATCAAACCCATTTTCTAAATTAAACAAGTTTTTAAATTTGAGTCTGAATTTTTAATTTCACCGAAACATTCCACATCCAATCAAGTCGCCCGGACGCCTTTAATTAGAAGTATTTCAGTCTACTTCGCCAACGCTCTCCCACAACCTCCATTAGTTTAACTCGAGTAGTTAAACACTCATCAATCGGTATTTCGCAACACGGCTTATTTCTAATTATTATTTTTATCGCCATATATCTCGGCTTATTTCCCTGCTATTTCAAATTTGCTTGGCAACCGTAAAAAAACAGGTTAAGGAGAGAGGCGGAAATAAGCTTGAATTTTTAATTATTATTTTAATCGCCATATATCTCGGCTTATTTCTAATTATTATTTTAATTGCCATATATCTCGGCTTATTTCTAATTATTATTTTTATCGCCATATATCTCGGCTTATTTCCCTGCTATTTCTAATTAGTTTGGCAACCGTAACAAAACAGCCTAAGGAGAGAGGCGGAAATAAGCTTGAATTTTTAATTATTATTTTAATCGCCATATATCTCGGCTTATTTCTAATTATTATTTTAATTGCCATATATCTCGGCTTATTTCTAATTATTATTTTAATCGCAATAAATCTCGGCTTATTTCCCTGCTATTTCTAGTTTGCTTGGCAACCATAACAAAACAGCATAAAGAGAGAGGCGGAAATAAGCTTGAATTTTTAATTATTATTTTAATTGCAATATATCTCGGCTATTTTCTAATTATTATTTTAATCGTCGTATATCTCGGCTTATTTCCCTGCTATTTCTAATTTGCTTGGCAACCGTAACAAAACAGCCTAAGGAGTGATTCAGAAATAAGCTTGAATTTTTAATTATTATTTTAATCACTATATATATACGGCTTATTTCTAATTATTATTTTAATCGCAATATATCTCGGCTTATTTTTAATTATTATTTTAATCGCCATATATCTCGGCTTAATCGCCATATATCTCGGCTTAGAGAAAACACACCCCTTTACCTTTACACCCGCTGAATTTGGTAAGTGAAATAAGCAGGAGGGTAGCGAAAAGAGAGTAAGAGACGGCATAAAATGTTTCGTCGGTTAGTTTCGTAAAACTACTATATCTTTAACAAAAGACTTGAATATGGTAATTATTTTTGTTTATTTCATTTTTTAAATGTCTTAATTGTATTTTAATAAGATTTATTTCCCATTTTGGCCTAAATATTAATTAAAATAAGTTATAAATTATAATCCAAGGCTAAGTAGGACGATCCCTACAACGTAGAGCGTTAGGTCAGCTTTTTCTCAATAGGTGTCATTAGTTTCTCAGCCGACCGCTGTCGTGGATCAATATCACATTTTAAATTAGAGAAAATGGAAAACTATTGGTTAAAACTTTGACCTTTGAACTCTGATACGGCTGCGACATCTGGTAATACCTAGGTCCTGGTCTGACATATTTGTTTTTTCATATCACGTAACTTGTCAACCCCTCGTTCGATGTTCTGGTATATTCTGGAATTTCTAATTTCAATTGAGTTGTCGAAATTATTATTTTAAAAATGCCTACAAAATCCCAAACAAAGCGTTTTAAAAGACAACTAAATTAAGAAAAGGAACGAGTGAAAGTGCGTAAGTTATCTGACGAAGTTCAGAATGACGGCAATATTATCGATGAAATGCCAAGGGTTAGTCTGGAAATTTTCAGTACAGCTGTTGCAACAGCCAAAATTAACTTGCAAAAAGATGCTGAAATTATCCACCTAATTTATAATGCTCAAAATAACGAGCTTCAGACTGCTCAAAGTAAGGAGCTTGAACTTGCTCAAAGTAATGAGCTTGAAATTGCTCAAAGTAATGAGCTTGAAATTGCTCAAAGTAATGAGCTGGAAATTGCTCAAAGTAATGAGCTGGAAATTGCTCAAATGAAGGAGATTGAAATTGCTCAAATGAAGGAGCTTGAAATTGCTCAAATGAAGGAGCTTGAAATTGCTCAAATGAAGGAGCTTGAAATTGCTCAAATTAACGAGCTCGAAATTGCTCAAATTAACGAGCTCGAAATTGCTCAAATTAACGTGCTCGAAACTGCTAAAATTAACGAGCTCGAAACTGCTCAAATTATCGAGCTCGAAACTGCTCCAATTAATGAGCTCGAAGCTGCTCAAATCAATGAGCTTCAAACTGCTCAAGTAAACGACATTGAAAATGATACTAATATAACTAAAAAAAGGAAAGTTACGTTTCATGATCGTTTTGGAAAACCACCAAACTTGAAAATACCGTCTAGTTCATTTCTTAAAGTATCTGATATTGAAAGGAAAAAATACACTCAAAAAGAAAAACATAAAATGAGACAAGCTAAATATTGTAAAGCAAGTCCACTTAAAGTCAAAGAGTCTCTAAAAGCTTATCAAAAAGCAAATCTTTCCAAGTTCAGATTAAAACGACGCAAGTACTGTTTGAGTAGCCCCCATAAAGACAAACAAACAAAACAAGCGTATCATTTGCGTAAGAATAAAGTTAATACTACTCAAATTTCGTGTAAAAGTGTTAAAAAAATTTTGGGAATGAATCAGTCAACAACACCAAATATTCTGCTAACAAGAATAAATTTGCATATTGGTTTTTGAACAAAAATATCTCACAATACACTTTTGCCAAGATGAAAACTTGACAACAAACTTTAAGAGAAAGGCTCATTAAAAAAAGTTTATCTTTCATTTTACTCAAACACTCGAGAAAAAGACAAAACACTACTTCGATCTTAAAAACATTAGGAGCTGATCTACTAGCTTCTCAGGCTTTAGCGTTACAAGGAAAATCTCGGCTTATTTCTAATTATTATTTTAATCGCCATATACCTCGGCTTATTTCCCTGCTATTTCTAATTTGCTTGGCAACCGTAACAAAACACCCTAAGGAGAGAGGCGGAAATAAGCTTGAATTTTTAATTATTATTTTAATCGCCATATATCTCGGCTTATTTCTAATTATTATTTTAATTGCCATATATCTCGGCTTATTTCTAATTATTATTTTTATCGCCATATATCTCAGCTTATTTCCCTGCTATTTCTAGTTAGCTTGGCAACATAACAAAACAGCATAAAGAGAGAGGCGGAAATAAGCTTGAATTTTTAATTATTATTTTAATCGCCATATATCTCGGCTTATTTCTAATTATTATTTTTATCGCCATATATCTCGGCTTATTTCCCTGCTATTTCTAGTTTGCTTGGCAACCATAACAAAACAGCATAAAGAGAGGCGGAAATAAGCTTGAATTTTTAATTATTATTTTAATCGCTATATATCTCGGCTTATTTCTAATTATTATTTTTATTGCCAGATATCTCGACTTATTTCTAATTATTATTTTAATCGCCATATATCTCGGCCTATTTCCCTGCTATTTCTAATTTGCTTGGCAAACGTAACAAAACACAAGATGAAAACTTGCCAACAAACTTTAAGAGAAAGGCTCATTAAAAAAAGTTTATCTTTCATTTTACTCAAACACTCGAGAAAAAGACAAAACACTACTTCGATCATAAAAACATTGGGAGCTGATCTACTAGCTTCTCAGGCTTTAGCGTTACAAGGAAAATTATTCAAAACATTGAAATGTTATGGAACCAGATTGATTTCCAAATGCAAAGATGTAGTTGATGATCTTCCTTTAGAGTCTGTCAATAGTGAAAATTTCGCAGTTTCTCTAGGTTGTGTCAAGCGCCACAACTCTAATTTTGAACCATTTTTTTGGGAAACGGGTTATCACATGTTAACCAATTTAAATCAAGTCTGGGAAAGTAACGAAATTGGTCAAATTGCAAATCTCACTGAACTAATTGAATTTAGGGAAGATGATGATAATTTTGAAAAGCCACCAAAACCCTAAAGTCGGGGATTTATTGGAACTGTCCATGATGAACCAAATTGAATAACTTTAACCAAATACTTTTAGTTGAATCCTGACCCGTCTATAATGCGTTCGCGACTGCGGCACCAGTCCTTCGTAGTTAAGTTGTAAGGTTAACACGACTAGTATCCGGCTCGACGGACCAAATCATGTTCGCGGCAAGGCAATCAAAAGACAACTTATTAAAAATATCTAATCAAAGTTTATTACATGGCGTGAAAATGACAACAACCCCAGTTTTATGAAATATATTTGTATATATATGAGAGTTAATAAACATATGTAAACAACTTATTATCATACTGATAAGCGTAGAATTGATACAATAAAAAATATGATTATGTTTTCAACATTCCGGACACCTTAAAATATAAATTTTAAATTACAGTTCATGATTAATTAATTATCCAACGGAAGGAGACATAATTTAACGATTGGCCGTTTTAGTTCACCATCGGCTGTTCTAATTGTCACTACTCGAACTAAGTCATCTTGTCCCGGATGAAATTGCGTCACACGAGCCATTTTCTATTTTGTTGGCGCAAGGTCTTCCTTTACAAGAACCAAGTCCCAGATTTTCAAATTCCTTGCTGGTTTAGTCCATTTTTGGCGGTGTTGTAACCTTGACAAATATTCGCCTTGCCAACGTTTCCAAAAGTGTTGTAATACTTGTTGACCGAGCTGCCATCTAGATAGTCGATTGAGTTTGATAGTCGTAAAATCAGCTTCCGGTATGGCTGTGAGTGCGTCGCCTATGAGAAAGTGGCCAGGCGTTAGAGCTGACAGATCGGTAGGGTCGGATGACATCGGTGTCAATGGACGAGAGTTAAGACACGCTTCAATTTGGCATAATATTGTCTGCATTTCTTCATATGTCAATTTTGTTTCCCCGATGACGCGTTTTAAATGATGTTTCACAGATTTAACTCCAGCTTCCCAGAGTCCTCCAAAGTGGGGTGATGAGGGTGGATTAAAATGCCAGTTAATATGTTCGTCAGCTATCCATCTCGTAATGGTTGGATGTTTCATCGTATCCGACTTGACCTTGATAAGGTCCTTAAGTTCCCGGGTTGCTCCGATAAAATTTGAACCGCAATCGCTATGTACATCTGAACATCTACCGCGGCGGGCGATGAAGCGCTTGAATGAGGCCAAGAATGTTTCTGTGGACATATCACTAGTCAATTTTAAGTGTAACATTCTTGTCGTAAAGCAAACGAATAGACAGATATAGCCCTTGAAGGTCTTACCACCTCGGCCCTTCATGGTCTTAATGTTAAATGGGCCAGCGTAGTCCAAACCGCATCTTAGAAACGGTCGTCTAGGGTTGACTCGAAAAGCGGGGAGATCCCCCTCAACTGGTTCATTGTTCTTGCTCGTAAACGAGTGCATCGTACACAACGCTTGACGTGAAATCGTACTGCGTCTCTGAGTCCCAGAATCCAGTACCTTGATTGGAGTGACGTCATCATTAACTGATTGCCACCGTGAAATGTCCGAATATGCTCATGACTGATGATGAGATCTGTTAATTTACTTTGCCGAGGAAGGATGATGCCATGTTTCTGATCGACAGATATTTTCGCATGGCGAAGCCCACCTCCAACCCTCAATAAGCCCTCGCTGTCAATAAATGGTGTTAATGAGCGCAATTTACTCTTGGCTGGAATTGGTTTGGTTGCTTGTAGTAAATGCAACTCTTCTCTAAAATTCTCGGTTTGCTTTTTTTTTATCCAGTGGTTAAGCGCTAGGTTCATGTCCTCCCTTGTCAGCGGGCCCGTCGTTCTTGTATCCTTTGGCTGCCGACAATTACGTATAAATCGTTGGACGTACGCTGGCACGTGAATAAGTGTCGTTAATGATGAGTATTTTTTAAGTAGTGTCTCACCCGTGTTACAATATGCAACGACCATCGGTATTATCCTTTCTTCAACCGCGCATTCCCTTGGTTCTTATTCCGAAACCTCATGATGATGAGTAAAGGTATTTAACTAAGATGGACCATGCCACCATAATGGATGTTGGAATAAATCTTCTACAGTAATCCCTCGAGACGCGCAATCTGCAGGATTTTCCGATCCCGGGACATGATGCCACTGAACAGTCGGTTTAGTGTCTTGAATTTCCGAGACACGATTAGCCACGAACGTCTTCCAACGCTGAGAAGGGGCGGCAATCCAGGCTAATACGATTTGGCTGTCACTCCAGCCATGAACTTCAGAAATGGCTATCTTCAATGAATCCTATACGAGGTTGGTTAGTCGTACGAGGAGGACGGCGGCGCAAAGTTCCAAACGCGGTAGCGATGTCTTCTTAAGTGGAGCTACCTTAGTCTTGGCCGCAATAAGGTTGACCCGGATGTCACCAGACTTGGTTATCGTATATAAGTATATGACAGCGGCGTAAGCCCTTTCTGAGGCATCACAATATCCATGAAGACTGGAGTGCTTGAGATCTCCTTGGCCAATATATCGTTGAACCCTTATATTTTCGATTCCTGTTACGTCTTCTCGAAAAGTGTCCCATCTAGTAACAATGCAATTCTTGGTCCCAGCTTAGGTTTACTTGCCACATTTCTTGTAAGAGCAACTTTGCTCGAATGATTATCGGTGATAATAAACCCAACGGATCAAAAATTCTTGAAGTATCGGATAAAATTGTACGTTTGGTTACTTTAATTCTACTCGTCGGGGCCTTAACCGTAAAGGATAAGTAATCGGTAGCCGGAGTCCATTGTAAGCCCAACGTTTGAATTGATTGAGCATCTTCCAATTTTAAAGGACCGGCGAGTTCTCGTAACTGTGACGGTAAGGATTCTAGTAACGCCGGCTCGTTTGACGCCCATTTCCGTAATGTAAACCCAGCTTCTGACGTAGCTCGATTTAGTTCGTCTTGTAGTTTCAATGCTGTTTGGACATCATCCGCTCCGGACAGTAAGTCATCCATGTAAAACTCCTTGGATAAGGCTTGAGATGCTTGAGGATACTTAGAGCTGATATCCAAGGATAATTGTTGCAGTACCTTCGTTGCTAGGTAAGGCGCAGCGGCAGTTCCATAGGTTACCGTTATTAATTCGTAATCTTGTACTGGTTCTTGATTATGTCGTCTCCAAACGATTCGTTGGTAATTAGCATCTTCTGGTTTTATCAAGATCTGGCGATACATCTTTTCGATATCTGCAGTTAGGGCAATGGCATTACATCTGAACCGAATTAATAGATTTACGAGGTTATCCTGTAGCTTCGGTCCGGTAAGTAAAACGTCATTCAATGATAGACCATTGGATGTATTCGCCGACGCATCAAACACCACTCTGACCTTTGTTGTTGTACTAGATTCCTTGAAGACTGGGTGATGTCGTAAGTAGTACGTATTTTCGATATTCTTCGTATCCTCTGGAACAAGTCGCATGTGGTTTTGGTTCATATATTCGTCCATGAAGGCTCTGTATTCTTCATAGAGTTGCGTATTTGCCCGCAATCGTCGTTCAAGATATTCAAATCTTCGTACCGCGAGTTTTCTCGAGTTCCCAATTTTGTCGGCGTTATCTCGGATCGGTAATTGTACGATGTATCGACCATGTTCACATCTTTTTTCAAGAGCCGTCAGGTTACCTCTTTCTCCAATTTCTTCAAGTTCCCAGAATTTGGCGAGTTGTGTATCTAATGTCCAATGGTTAACTTGAATCTGCAACGAGCTACATTTTAGTTCTTCAATACCCAATTTTCCGGCAACCGTCCATACTTAGATAGTATTGAATGCTCCAGGATAACCAGGTTTACCAACGATCCTTCCATCCTGTATCACTGTTAGGAATACATCGGCCCCCAGTAGCAGGTCTACTTGTCCCGGCGTATGGAAGGTTGGATCTGCTAGCGTCAGCCCTTTTGTATGTGTCCAAGCTCGTGGATTGAAAGCGATATTAGGCAGATTCTCGGTGACGTGACTGAGGATTAGCGCTTGAGTTCTGAGGTTGAAATGGGGATCGAGATTGGATCGTAACTTCAAAACGACCCCACCACGGGAACGTCCAATTCCTGTAATTTCAATTCCTCCAATAGTAGCATGATGGTGGGTTCTTCTGAGCTGTAATTTCTGAGTAAATTGCTCAGAAATAAATCTCGCTTGTGAACCTGAGTCAAGTAACGCTCTACCAGTCCAGATGTGTCCGTTTGCATCTTCAACTTGAATGATTTGAGTAGGCAATAACTTGAGTCTTACCAAGGTTTTCTCGAGAAACATGAGAGATAATCTCATTGGTTGATCTTCTTTTTGATGGTTCTCCATCCAATGAGTCCTTATGCAGAAGTGTATTATGTGGTTTATTACACTTCCGGCAACTCCCATTCTTACAGTCCATACTTGAATGATCTTTCTTCAGGCAGTTGAAGCAAAGAGACCACTTTCTTATCAAATTCCAACGTTCTTCAATCGGTGTCTTTAGTAGTAATGGACATCTGAAAATATAGTGTGCTTCACCGCAGGCGTAACAGAAATTGTCTCGAACTGAACCATGATGTGACACGGTATTTCTCCTGGTCCCCGTTGATAGTTTCAAGGAAACATTGTGACTTGACGACTGAGAGGCAGCCACCGCTCTTGCACGTTGCTCCAGAAAGGTAGACAATTCTTGATACGTAGGCCTTGTTGTTCCTGTTAGTGTTAGCTCCCATTGATGGCGGGATTCTTGGTCTAGCTTCTCGGCAACAATATGCAGTAAGATGGCGTCCCAATGTTGTACGGGTTCCTTGAGTACCCTTAAGGATCGGATACATTCCGCTGTTGTGTCTATCAATTGTCTAAGTGCCGTTGACGATTGTTCCCTGATGGAAGGTTGACTGAATAGACGTTTGATATGGGCACTGATGATTTCCCTCGTATTATTAAATCGGTTAAGTAAAATACCCCAGGCTTCCACATAGTAGCCATCGGTAACAGGAATTGCGTGAATAAGTAATGCCGCTTCTTCTCGTAGCGATGACTTTAAATATTGGAATTTTTGTGCTCCAGATAATGATCCATTATTGTGGACCGTGGCTGTAAATAAATCGTGGAATGGAAGCCAATCGACATATCTTCCTCCAAAGGTTGGTAATTCGAGCTTCGGTAGTTTAATGTCCGCTGTTGAGTGAACTACTGGTGGTGGCAATCGATCTTTCAATGTGTTGAAGAAAATAATTAATGCTTCTATACGAATAACCAACCCGTCATACTCCCTTTCATGCGTATCGAAATCTGTGGCAGTACAGTTCATAGCAATGGTATCTTGTAACGCATCTAATTCTACGGTTGTAGCATCTACCTTCGTCTTTTACATGGTGACTGAAATCGTTGTCAGTGGTGTATTTGAATGTCTGATGACCACGGCTTCCAATCTTGTAATTTTGCCCTTGATCGACCGTCTCTTGTTGAGCAGACTGTCCATAATGAACCAAATTGAATAACTTTAACCAAATACTTTTAGTTGAATCCTGACCCGTCTCTAATGCGTTCGCGACTGCGGCACCAGTCCTTCGTAGTTAAGTTGTAAGGTTAACCCGACTAGTATCCGGCTCGACGGACCAAATCATGTTCGCGGCAAGGCAATCAAAAGACAACCTATTAAAAATATCTAATCAAAGTTTATTACATGGCGTGAAAATGACAACAACCCCAGTTTTATGAAATATATTTGTATATATATGAGAGTTAAAAAACATATGTAAACAACTTATTATCAAACTGATAAGCGTAGAATTGATACAATAAAAAATATGATTATGTTTTCAACAACGTAAGGGATGAATCTCTTCAACGATTGGTGGAAAATTTAAAAATAATTGCCTCGTGCAAAGAGTCAAACATGGTCGATGTATTCTCAAATATTGATCATTGCTATTTTAGGCCAGTGTATCACAGAAACGAAGAACAAAGTGCGCAGAAATTTGGTCATCCAATTTTTTGTTTAGAAAACAGTCAATCTCGAAGCACGATAAGAATGATCAGAGAACTGTTACCTCATTACAGGGGTTTGGACAAGCTTTTAAAGTACATGTATGCTGTTAGAAAAGCTGTGCTTGATTATATTAAGATAACCGAGGCCATCCAAAGTGCTGATGCTACTGAGTTAAGGTCCACTCTTAATGAATTCCCAAAGTTTGCAAATACCTCTCAAAAGACCAATTCAGAAACTACAAACGTTGAGAAAGACAACGAGGAAGTAGTATTACATGATAAACCCTCTTTGATAGACGAAGAGTATCTAAAAAACCACTATGAAGTCTTTAAGTAACCGTTTTAAAGATATTGGACAATTTCACGACACATGGTGTGCGTCGTGTGAAAGACTCTACCAAAAGAAAAACCTCAAATTAATTCAAAATATTCTTAAAAAGAGAAAATGGGAAGAAAATGAAGCCTTTCAAACACTAACCGCGGCTTGGCTCATGCGATACCCAGAAAAATCAGACTTTGAGTTATTTTGAGGAACTGTATTTGTGCCCATTTTGTTTGAATAGCTTGTCAAAGAAAAAGGTTCCGTCGAGATGCTTCCTCAATGGTCTACAAACTGATCCCGTACCTGAAGAAATTAAAAAACTTAATTTGTTTGAAAAAATCCTTATTCAAAAAGCCAAAGCTTTCCAAACTTGGCTAAAGCGATTAGGGGAAAGATTTTATACCTCACAATGCCACTACAAAGTAATGTTGACCTCATTCCGCCATGTCTACCTTCCGATCACGAATTGGTCATACTAGTAAATGGACAGCCAACCAAGAATAAAGTGGTCTGGCAAAGTCTCGTGACATTGGATCATGTTCGAAAAGCTTTGATTAAGCTAAAAGAAATTATTCCTTTGTATAGAGATATTAATATTGAGGAGTGTACTACGGATTATATTTGTGGGACTAATCGAAATGATCCACATAATTTCGCAATTCGACCACAGCCTGAATCTATTCTTAGAAAGCTATCAGAGGCTGAACAGAAAAATTTATTCGACCATTTTACTGTACTGGTGATTATGGAAAACATTCGGACAGACCTTTTGGACCTTTGAGTGATGCGGACTACGCAGCTTCAAGAATTATGAACAAAGACAGACGATTTTCATTAAATGAACAGTATCTCTTTCACTGCTTCTACGAGAGTGAAATTAAAACTTTGGCTGGTTCAATTAATTATTTGCTTCGAATGACTAAAAATGCCCCACTTTCGGTCTATAATTTGATGCAAGGCTTCGAAGCTAAAGATAAAGATCTTCAATCTAATTTGGCTGGTTTCATGTCCAATATGAAAGGAGCCCAAGAGTACTTTTTAAAGCGAAGAGGTGAACTAAAAACCATGATGAACGAGTTTGGTGCTCCAACTTGATTCATAACCCTTAGTTGCGCAGTATGATTGGTTGGATTTACACGACCACATTAGAAAATTCCATAATAACCCTGCCGGAATGAACTCTAATGAACTATGCGCATCCGACCCGGTCTCTGTTGTGCTTCACTACCACAACCGCTTCCATTCAGTGTTTAGAAATCTAATTATGGATAAAGAAAATCCATGTCTTGGGAAAGTGGAAAATTATTTCTGAAGAGTCGAATACCAAGGCAGAGGAGCGCCGCATTATCATTTTGTTCTCTGGATTAAAGACGCTCCCAAAATTGGCCAATCCTCACTAAAGGAAATAATTAATTTTATTTTGAATCACGTTACGTGCGCAATTCCAAACCCCATTAAAAGCCCCACTTTGTATCAATACGTAACCCGATACCAGACACAGAAGCACAATTCCACTTGTCTCAGAAAGATAAAGACTAACAAGTTGGGAAACCAAAATATTACCTCCCCGACGCCGACGTTAACTTAATCTAACCTAACCCTACCTTAAATAAAAGATGAAAAGAAATGTAGTGTATTGAAAGAGTAGAAGTAACAGGGTGCTTTTGATTCACATTTTTCAATTTCCCATCTACGTTACGGAGTAAAGTACTTTCCCTTAACCTCAAGGAATCAGAATCCTAAAGGTTGTCCTGCGTTACTCATAATTATGTGCAGCAGTTCGTAGTCCTCTTAATTAGACACACCAAATGAATTGTTTATTTTCCAAGTAAATATAAAAAATACAAATTCTTGAAATATAAATTAACACATCAGTATAGGCTGTACTGTGTCATTATCTATGATAATCCACTGATTTGATAAGACGATTGATTCAGTCTGGGATAGCAAAGTAGAGAAGAAATTACAACGACAAAGATACGGTAGGAAACTCATCTTGGACAAAACTAAGAAATATTCTAGACTGAATGTCCTATTTACAACCCATTGTCGGTAGATGATTGGCAATTACTTCCGGTACCGTTTTCGTCTGAAATTCTTGTTGTGACGTGCTAATACAGGGCCATTGCTGAATTTTTCATCACACGAGTGATCCCAGTCATTGGAAGAATCCAAGGATGGAGCTGGTCGCGAGAGGTTATTTTACAAACCCGCTGACAAGACGTCAGTTTCCATTCCTATGATAAAAAAATATCTTAATGACTAAAAATAGATTAATTTCCATACCGTTAGTATTTATACTTGAAAAGCTCCTTTAATGTTGAGAATGACGTATTTGTATGAAGAACTGTCGAGCTTTTACTGTCTGTAGGTATCTCAAATTTCAAGTCTGAAAACACTCACTCCTTCGCATGTTTCAATTCTTCGCAGCCAGGCCGTCATTTTCTGGTGATAAATAAAACGTTGCTCTGTTGACTTTAAATGGTGATGACATTCCGCGCTGGTTGATCATCTCACTTAAGTCATTGCAGCTCTCTTTCGTCTCGTCTCCTGGTCCGCTAACGAAGTTTACTATATGCGGCTGCTTTTCATTATGAAATTTATCGGAAATGTTTCTTGGTTTTATAGTGGAGAAAATTGAAGCCTATTTTTGTTTTTTTCCAACATCAGATGTCCATTTTTTATTCTAATTGGTGTATTTTATTGTTTTTTAAACACCTAGTCTACTTCTGTTCAAGGAGAGTTTTCACGACTTTTATTTTTCTTAAGAGGTTTAACATTTTGTATCAATCCGCCTCAGCTTTAAGCCTTATACACCAATTCCCCTTGAACTGGTTAAAATTGTACCGAGTATAATCGAAGTTATTATATTATATAGTATATTATCTCTTATCTAAATTAAGTCGTTTCAATCTTGGGTACCCGCGTAAACGCACCTTTATATAGATTCTTCAATCCACCCCAAGTTTGCATTAAGCCTAAACCTATACTGCCCGTTATACCTTTGCTTTTTGACTAAATGATATATATAGAAAATAGCTTAGCGTGTGCTGCCAACTCAAGCTGGTATTAAACGGTCACATTTCTTTAAATTTTTGCACAATTTCTTAAATATCTTTTAAACTATCTCGAATTTTAAATTTATTTTTCAACTGAATTATTAATTAGATTAAGTTTAACCATATTGATAATTTTAATTATAATATAAATTAATATTGCGTTTCATTTCCGTAAACGATATCACACCATAAGCCTAATTTGCATTCATTCCAAAAAGGTAGTATATAAACCCTTCGAAAGCCTTTATTAATCGAGTGATGTGGCCATGAAGTTGGGAGGAAAACCCCCTCCCTTCAATGTCTTGTTGATTCTTGATCTCTAGGCGCTTGGTTCGCAAAGCTAATTTACCTATTGGGGCGATGTTTGGAGAGTGGAAGATTGATGAGGTCCATATTAGTGAGGGACGCCTTGCTAGTATGGACCGCTGAGATCGGAAACTGAAGGTTGGACCTTGGTGTAGGTATGGTCGGAGGTGATTATAACAGTGGGAGACGTCCCATTGCTTATAATCGCCTTCAACTGTACAGCATCGAGGTTTGACCGTAAAGTGGATGGTAAAATGCGAAAATATGCAATTGGAGACGTCCTTTTGCATGTAATTGCACGATACCTGAAACTCAATGTGGCAGCCACGCTTAAAGGAGGTAATTCCCCGGAATTGAACGATAAGCTGGTATGATTACGTCTCTAGACTTTTTGCTCCACGAGCTAGGTCACGTGATATCCGGTTTCACCGGAAGTAGTGTACGCCGGAAGTGACACACAGACACACACACACATACACAGACACGACCAGTGTAAAACCTCCCCCTGAACTAAAGTTCAGTCGGGGAGGTAAAAATGGATTCACCACGAGGTGCCGTTTTAAATTTCCAAGGCCAATTGCCAGTGAACCGAAACTAAATGAAGTTCATTCAACTATCCGTGGCTATATGGCGATTAATATAATAATTAGAAATAAGCCGAGATATATGGCGATTTATATAATAATTAGAAATAAGCCGAGAAATATAGCGAATAAAATAAAAATTAGAAATAAGCCGAGATATATGGCGATTAAAATAAAAATTAGAAATAAGCCGAGAGATATGGCGATTAAAATAATAATTAAAATTCAAGCTTATTTCCGCCTCTCTCTTTATACTGTTTTGTTATGGTTGCCAAGCTAACTAGAAATAGCAGGGAAATAAGCCGAGATATATGGCGATTAAAATAATAATTAGAAATAAGCCGAGATATATGGCGATTAATATAATAATTAGAAATAAGCCGAGAAATATAGCGATTAAAATAATAATTAGAAATAAGCCGAGGTATATAGCGATAAAAATAACAATTAAAAATTCAAGCTTATTTCCGCCTCTCTCTTTATGCTGTTTTGTTATGGTTGCCAAGCAAATTAGAAATACCAGGGAAATAAGCTGAGATATATGGCGATTAAAATAATAATTAAAAATTCAAGCTTATTTCCGCCTCTCTCCTTATGCTGTTTTGTTACGTTTGCCAAGCAAATTAGAAATAGCAGGGAAATAAGCCGAGATATATGGCGATTAATATAATAATTAAAAATAAGCCGAGATATATGGCGATTACAATAATAATTTGAAATAAGCCGAGATATTTGGCGGTTACAATAATAATTTGAAATAAGCCGAGATATTTGGCGATTAAAATAATAATTAGAAATAAGCCGAGATATATGGCGATTAAAATAATAATTAGAAATAAGCCAAGATATATGGCAATAAAAATAATAATTAGAAATAAGCCGAGATATATGGCGATTAAAATAATAATTAAAATTCAAGCTTATTTCCGCCTCTCTCTTTATGCTGTTTTGTTAAGGTTGACAAGCTAACTAGAAATAGCAGGGAAATAAGCCGAGATATATGGCGATTAAAATAATATTTAGAAATAAGCCGAGATATATGGCAATTAATATAATAATTAGAAATAAGCCGAGAAATATAGCGATTAAAATAATAATTAGAAATAAGTCGAGATATATAGCGATTAAAACAATAATTAAAAATTCAAGCTTATTTCCGCCTCTCTCCTTAGGCTGTTTTGTTACGATTGCCAAGCAAATTAGAAATAGCAGGGAAATAAGCCGAGATATATGGCGATAGAAATAATAATTAGAAATAAGCCGAGATATATGGCGATAGAAATAATAAATAGAAATAAGCCGAGATATATCGCGACTAAAATAATAATTAGAAATAAGCCGAGATATATGACGATTAAAATAAAAATTTAAAATTCAGGCTTATTTCCGCCACTCTCTTTATGCGGTTTTGTTACGTTTGCCAAGCAAATTAGAAATAGCAGGGAAATAAGCTGAGATTTATGGCGATTAAAATAATAATTAGAAATAAGCCGAGATATATGGCGATAAAAATAATAATTAGAAATAAGCCGAGATATATGGCGATTAAAATAATAATTAGAAATAAGCCGAGATATATGGCGATTAAAATAATAATTAGAAATAAGCCGATATATATGGCGATAAAAATAATAATTAGAAATAAGCCGATATATATGGCGATAAAAATAATAATTAGAAATAAGCCGAGATATATGGCGATTAAAATAATATTTAAAAATTCAAGCTTATTTCCGCCTCTCTCCTTATTCTGTTTTGTTACGTTTGCCAAGCAAATTAGAAATAGCAGGGAAATAAGCCGAGATATATGGCGATTAAAATAATAATTAGAAATAAGCCGAGATATATGGCGATAAAAATAATAATTAGAAATAAGCCGAGATATATGGCGATTAAAATAATAATAAAAAATTCAAGCTTATTTCCGCCTCTCTCCTTATGCTGTTTTGTTACGTTTGCGAAGAAAATTAGAAATAGCAGGGAAATAAGCCGAGATATATGGCGATAGAAATAATAATTAGAAATAAGCAGAGATATATGGCGATAGAAATAATAATTAGAAATAAGCCGAGATATATCGCGACTAAAATAATAATTAGAAATAAGCCGAGATATATGACGATTAAAATAAAAATTAAAAATTCAGGCTTATTTCCGCCTCTCTCTTTATGCGGTTTTGTTACGTTTGCCAAGCAAATTAGAAATAGCAGGGAAATAAGCCAAGATATATGGCGATTAAAATAATAATTAGAAATAAGCCGATATATATGGCGATAAAAATAATAATTAGAAATAAGCCGAGATATATGGCGATTAAAATAATAATTAGATATAAGCCGATATATATGGCGATAAAAATAATAATTAGAAATAAGCAGAGATATATGGCGATTAAAATAATAATTAAAAATTCAAGCTTATTTCCGCCTCTCTCCTTATGCTGTTTTGTTACGTTTGCCAAGCAAATTAGAATTAGCAGGGAAATAAGCCGAGATATATGGCGATAGAAATAATAATTAGAAATAAGCCGAGATATATGGCGATAGAAATAATAATTAGAAATAAGCCGAGATATATCGCGACTAAAATAATAATTAGAAATAAGCCGAGATATATGACGATTAAAATAAAAATTTAAAATTCAGGCTTATTTCCGCCTCTCACTTTATGCGGTTTTGTTACGTTTGCCAAGCAAATTAGAAATAAGCCGAGATATATGGCGATTAAAATAATAATTAGAAATAAGCCGAGATATATGGCGATTAAAATAATAATTAAAAATTCAAGCTTATTTCCGATTCTCTCCTTAGGCTGTGTTGTTACGATTGCCAAGCAAATTAGAAATAGAAAGGAAATAAGCCGAGATATATGGCGATTAAAATAATAATTAAAAATTCAAGCTTATTTCCGACTCTCCCTTTATGCTGTTTTGTTATGGTTGCCAAGCAAATTAGAAATAGCAGGGAAATAAGCTGAGATATATGGCGATTAAAATAATAATTAGAAATAAGCCGAGATATATGGCGATAAAAATAATAATTAGAAATAAGCCGAGATATATGGCGATAAAAATAATAATTAGAAATAAGCCGACATATATGGCGATAAAAATAATAATTAAAAATTCAAGCTTATTTCCGCCTCTCTCCTTATGCTGTTTTGTTGCGTTTGCCAAGCAAATTAGAAATAGCAGGGAAATAAGCCGAGATATATGGCGATTAAAATAATAATTAGAAAAAAGCCGAGATATATGGCGATTAAAATAATAATTAGAAATAAGCCGAGATATATGGCGATTAATATAATAATTAGAAATAAGCCGAGAAATATAGCGAATAAAATAAAAATTAGAAATAAGCCGAGATATATGGCGATTAAAATAAAAATTAGAAATAAGCCGAGAGATATGGCGATTAAAATAATAATTAAAATTCAAGCTTATTTCCGCCTCTCTCTTTATACTGTTTTGTTATGGTTGCCAAGCTAACTAGAAATAGCAGGGAAATAAGCCGAGATATATGGCGATTAAAATAATAATTAGAAATTCAAGCTTATTTCCGCCTCTCTCCTTATGCTGTTTTGTTACGTTTGCCAAGCAAATTAGAAATAGCAGGGAAATAAGCCGAGATATATGGCGATTAATATAATAATTAAAAATAAGCCGAGATATATGGCGATTAATATAATAATTAGAAATAAGCCGAGAAATATAGCGATTAAAATAATAATTAGAAATAAGCCGAGGTATATAGCGATAAAAATAACAATTAAAAATTCAAGCTTATTTCCGCCTCTCTCTTTATGCTGTTTTGTTATGGTTGCCAAGCAAATTAGAAATACCAGGGAAATAAGCTGAGATATATGGCGATTAAAATAATAATTAAAAATTCAAGCTTATTTCCGCCTCTCTCCTTATGCTGTTTTGTTACGTTTGCCAAGCAAATTAGAAATAGCAGGGAAATAAGCCGAGATATATGGCGATTAATATAATAATTAAAAATAAGCCGAGATATATGGCGATTACAATAATAATTTGAAATAAGCCGAGATATTTGGCGGTTACAATAATAATTTGAAATAAGCCGAGATATTTGGCGATTAAAATAATAATTAGAAATAAGCCGAGATATATGGCGATTAAAATAATAATTAGAAATAAGCCAAGATATATGGCAATAAAAATAATAATTAGAAATAAGCCGAGATATATGGCGATTAAAATAATAATTAAAATTCAAGCTTATTTCCGCCTCTCTCTTTATGCTGTTTTGTTAAGGTTGACAAGCTAACTAGAAATAGCAGGGAAATAAGCCGAGATATATGGCGATTAAAATAATATTTAGAAATAAGCCGAGATATATGGCAATTAATATAATAATTAGAAATAAGCCGAGAAATATAGCGATTAAAATAATAATTAGAAATAAGTCGAGATATATAGAGTTTAAAACAATAATTAAAAATTCAAGCTTATTTCCGCCTCTCTCCTTAGGCTGTTTTGTTACGATTGCCAAGCAAATTAGAAATAGCAGGGAAATAAGCCGAGATATATGGCGATAGAAATAATAATTAGAAATAAGCCGAGATATATGGCGATAGAAATAATAAATAGAAATAAGCCGAGATATATCGCGACTAAAATAATAATTAGAAATAAGCCGAGATATATGACGATTAAAATAAAAATTTAAAATTCAGGCTTATTTCCGCCACTCTCTTTATGCGGTTTTGTTACGTTTGCCAAGCAAATTAGAAATAGCAGGGAAATAGGCCAAGATATATGGCGATTAATATAATAATTAGAAATAAGCCGAGATATATGGCGATTAAAATAATAATTAGAAATAAGCCGAGATATATGGCGATTAAAATAATAATTAAAAATTCAAGCTTTTTTCCGCCTCTCTCTTTATGCTGTTTTGTTATGGTTGCCAAGCAAATTAGAAATAGCAGGGAAATAAGCTGAGATATATGGCGATTAAAATAATAATTAGAAATAAGCCGAGATATATGGCGATAAAAATAATAATTAGAAATAAGCCGAGATATATGGCGATAAAAATAATAATTAGAAATAAGCCGACATATATGGCGATAAAAATAATAATTAAAAATTCAAGCTTATTTCCGCCTCTCTCCTTATGCTGTTTTGTTGCGTTTGCCAAGCAAATTAGAAATAGCAGGGAAATAAGCCGAGATATATGGCGATTAAAATAATAATTAGAAAAAAGCCGAGATATATGGCGATTAAAATAATAATTAGAAATAAGCCGAGATATATGGCGATTAATATAATAATTAGAAATAAGCCGAGAAATATAGCGAATAAAATAAAAATTAGAAATAAGCCGAGATATATGGCGATTAAAATAAAAATTAGAAATAAGCCGAGATATATGGCGATTAAAATAATAATTAAATATCAAGCTTATTTCCGCCTCTCTCTTTATGCTGTTTTGTTATGGTTGCCAAGCTAACTAGAAATAGCAGGGAAATAAGCCGAGATATATTTCGATTAAAATAATAATTAGAAATAAGCCGAGATATATGGCGATTAATATAATAATTAGAAATAATCCGAGAAATATAGCGATTAAAATAATAATTAGAAATAAGCCGAGGTATATAGCGATAAAAATAACAATTAAAAATTCAAGCTTATTTCCGCCTCTCTCTTTATGCTGTTTTGTTATGGTTGCCAAGCAAATTAGAAATACCAGGGAAATAAGCCGAGATATATGGCGATTAAAATAATAATTAAAAATTCAAGCTTATTTCCGCCTCTCTCCTTATGCTGTTTTGTTACGTTTGCCAAGCAAATTAGAAATAGCAGGGAAATAAGCCGAGATATATGGCGATTAATATAATAATTAAAAATAAGCCGAGATATATGGCGATTACAATAATAATTTGAAATAAGCCGAGATATTTGGCGATTACAATAATAATTTGAAATAAGCCGAGATATTTGGCGATTAAAATAATAATTAGAAATAAGCCGAGATATATGGCGATTAAAATAATAATTAGAAATAAGCCAAGATATATGGCAATAAAAATAATAATTAGAAATAAGCCGAGATATATGGCGATTAAAATAATAATTAAAATTCAAGCTTATTTCCGCCTCTCTCTTTATGCTGTTTTGTTAAGGTTGCCAAGCTAACTAGAAATAGCAGGGAAATAAGCCGAGATATATGGTGATTAAAATAATATTTAGAAATAAGCCGAGATATATGGCGATTAATATAATAATTAGAAATAAGCCGAGAAATATAGCGATTAAAATAATAATTAGAAATAAGTCGAGATATATAGCGATTAAAATAATAATTAAAAATTCAAGCTTATTTCCGCCTCTCTCCTTAGGCTGTTTTGTTACGATTGCCAAGCAAATTAGAAATAGCAAAAAAATAAGCCGAGATATATAGCGATTAAAATAATAATTAAAAATTCAAGCTTATTTCCGCCTCTCTCTTTATGCTGTTTTGTTATGGTTGCCAAGCAAATTAGAAATAGCAGGGAAATAAGCTGAGATATATGGCGATTAAAATAATAATTAGAAATAAGCCGAGATATATGGCGATAAAAATAATAATTAGAAATAAGCCGAGATATATGGCGATTAATATAATAATTAGAAATAAGCCGAGATATATGGCGATTAAAATAATAATTAGATATAAGCCGAGATAAATGGCGATTAAAATAATAATTAAAAATTCAAGCTTATTTCCGCCTCTCTCTTTATGCTGTTTTGTTATGGTTGCCAAGCAAATTAGAAATAGCAGGGAAATAAGCTGAGATATATGGCGATTAAAATAATAATTAGAAATAAGCCGAGATATATGGCGATTAAAATAATAATTAGAAATAAGCCGAGATATATGGCGATTAAAATAATAATTAGAAATAAGTCGAGATATATGGCGATTAAAATAATAATTACAAATAAGCCTAGTTATATGGCGATTAAAATAATAATTATAAATAAGCTGAGATATATGGCGATTAAAATAATAATTATAAATAAGCCGAGATATATGGCGATTAAAATAATAATTAGAAATAAGCCGAGATATATGGCGATTAAAATAATAATTAGAAATAAGCCGATATATATGGCGACTAATATAATAATTAGAAATAAGCCGAGAAATATAGCGATTAAAATAATAATTAGAAATAAGTCGAGATATATAGCGATTAAAATAATAATTAAAAATTCAAGCTTATTTCCGCCTCTCTCCTTAGGCTGTTTTGTTACGATTGCCAAGCAAATTAGAAATAGCAAAAAAATAAGCCGAGATATATAGCGATTAAAATAATAAATAAAAATTCAAGCTTATTTCCGCCTCTCTCTTTATGCTGTTTTTTATGGTTGTCAAGCAAATTAGAAATAGCAGGGAAATAAGCTGAGATATATGGCGATTAAAATAATAATTAGAAATAAGCCGAGATATATGGCGATTAAAATAATAATTAGAAATAAGCCGAGATAAATGGCGATTAAAATAATAATTAAAAATTCAAGCTTATTTCCGCCTCTCTCCTTAGGCTGTTTTGTTACGATTGCCAAGCAAATTAGAAATAGCAGGGAAATAAGCTGAGATATATGGCGATTAAAATAATAATTAGAAATAAGCCGAGATATATGGCGATTAAAATAATAATTAGAAATAAGCCGAGATATATGGCGATTAAAATAATAATTAGAAATAAGCCGAGATATATGGCGATTAAAATAATAATTAGAAATAAGCCTAGTTATATGGCGATTAAAATAATAATTATAAATAAGCTGAGATATATGGCGATTAAAATAATAATTATAAATAAGCCGAGATATATGGCGATTAAAATAATAATTAGAAATAAGCCGAGATATATGGCGATTAAAATAATAATTATAAATAAGCCGAGATATATGGCGATTAAAATAATAATTAGAAATAAGCCGAGATATATGGCGATTAAAATAATAATTAGAAATAAGCCTAGTTATATGGCGATTAAAATAATAATTATAAATAAGCCGAGATATATGGCGATTAAAATAATAACTAAAAATTCAAGCTTATTTCCGCCTCTCTCTTTATGCTGTTTTGTTATGGTTGCCAAGCAAATTAGAAATAGCAGGGAAATAAGACGAGATATATGGCGATTAAAATAATAATTAGAAATAAGCCGAGATATATAGCGATTAAAATAATAATTAGAAATAAGCCGAGATATATGGCGATTAAAATAATAATTAGAAATAAGCCGAGATACATGGCGATTAAAATAATAATTAGAAATTAGCCGAGATATATCGCATTTAAAATAATAATTAGAAAGAAGACGAGATATATGGCGATTAAAATAAAAATTAAAAATTCAGGCTTATTTCCGCCTCTCTCTTTATGCGGTTTTGTAACGTTTGCCAAGTAAATTAGAAATAGCAGGGAAATAAGCAGAGATATAGGGCGATTAAAATAATCATTAGAAATAAGCCGAGATAAATGGCGATTAATATAATAATTAAAAATAAGCCGAGATATATGGCGATTAAAATAATATTTAAAAATTCAAGATTATTTCCGCCTCTCTCTTTATGCTGTTTTGTTATGGTTGACAAGCAAATTAGAAATAGCAGGGAAATAAGCTGAGATATATGGCAATTTAAAATAATAATTACAAATTAGCCGAGATATATGGCGATAAAAATAATAATTAGAAATAAGCCGAGATATATGGCGATTAAAATAATAATTAGAAATAAGCCGAGATACATGGCGATTAAAATAATAATTAGAAATTAGCCGAGATATATGGCGATTAAAATAATAATTAAAAATTCAAGCTTATTTCCGCCTCTCTCCTTATGCTGTTTTGTTACGTTTGCCAAGCAAATTAGAAATAGCAGGGAAATAAGCCGAGATCTATGGCGATAGAAATATTCATAAGAAATAAGCCGAGATATATCGCATTTAAAATAATAATTAGAAAGAAGCCGAGATATATGGCGATTAAAATAAAAATTAAAAATTCAGGCTTATTTCCGCCTCTCTCTTTATGCGGTTTTGTAACGTTTGCCAAGCAAATTAGAAATAGCAGGGAAATAAGCAGAGATATAGGGCGATTAAAATAATCATTAGAAATAAGCCGAGATAAATGGCGATTAATATACTAATTAAAAATAAGCCGAGATATATGGCGATTAAAATAATATTTAAAAATTCAAGATTATTTCCGCCTCTCTCTTTATGCTGTTTTGTTATGGTTGACAAGCAAATTAGAAATAGCAGGGAAATAAGCTGAGATATATGGCAATTTAAAATAATAATTACAAATTAGCCGAGATATATGGCGATAAAAATAATAATTAGAAATAAGCCGAGATATATGGCGATTAAAATAATAATTAGAAATAAGCCGAGATACATGGCGATTAAAATAATAATTAGAAATTAGCCGAGATATATGGCGATTAAAATAATAATTAGAAATAAGCCGAGATATATGGCGATTAAAATAATATTTAAAAATTCAAGCTTATTTACGCCTCTCTCTTTATGCTGTTTTGTTATGGTTGCCAAGCAAATTAGAAATAGCAGGGAAATAAGCCGAGATATATGGCGATTAAAATGATAATTAAAAATTCAAGCTTATTTCCGCCTCTCTATTTATGCGGTTTCGTTACGTTTGCCAAGAAAAATAGAAATAGCAGAAAAATAAGCCGAGATATATGGCAATTGAAATAATAATTAGAAATAAGCCGAGATATATGGCGATTAAAATAATAATTGGAAATAAGCCGAGATATATGGCGATTAAAATAATATTTAAAAATTCAAGCTTATTTACGCCTCTCTCTTTATGCTGTTTTGTTATGGTTACCAAGCAAATTAGAAATAGCAGGGAAATAAGCCGAGATATATGGCGATTAAAATAATAATTAGAAATAAGCCTAGTTATATGGCGATTAAAATAATAATTATAAATAAGCTGAGATATATGGCGATTAAAATAATAATTATAAATAAGCCGAGATATATGGCGATTAAAATAATAATTAGAAATAAGCCGAGATATATGGCGATTAAAATAATAATTATAAATAAGCCGAGATATATGGCGATTAAAATAATAATTAGAAATAAGCCGAGATATATGGCGATTAAAATAATAATTAGAAATAAGCCTAGTTATATGGCGATTAAAATAATAATTATAAATAAGCCGAGATATATGGCGATTAAAATAATAATTAGAAATAAGCCGAGATACATGGCGATTAAAATAATAATTAGAAATTAGCCGAGATATATGGCGATTAAAATAATAATTAGAAATAAGCCGAGATATATGGCGATTAAAATAATATTTAAAAATTCAAGCTTATTTACGCCTCTCTCTTTATGCTGTTTTGTTATGGTTGCCAAGCAAATTAGAAATAGCAGGGAAATAAGCCGAGATATATGGCGATTAAAATGATAATTAAAAATTCAAGCTTATTTCCGCCTCTCTATTTATGCGGTTTCGTTACGTTTGCCAAGAAAAATAGAAATAGCAGAAAAATAAGCCGAGATATATGGCAATTGAAATAATAATTAGAAATAAGCCGAGATATATGGCGATTAAAATAATAATTGGAAATAAGCCGAGATATATGGCGATTAAAATAATATTTAAAAATTCAAGCTTATTTACGCCTCTCTCTTTATGCTGTTTTGTTATGGTTACCAAGCAAATTAGAAATAGCAGGGAAATAAGCCGAGATATATGGCGATTAAAATAATAATTAGAAATAAGCCTAGTTATATGGCGATTAAAATAATAATTATAAATAAGCTGAGATATATGGCGATTAAAATAATAATTATAAATAAGCCGAGATATATGGCGATTAAAATAATAATTAGAAATAAGCCGAGATATATGGCGATTAAAATAATAATTATAAATAAGCCGAGATATATGGCGATTAAAATAATAATTAGAAATAAGCCGAGATATATGGCGATTAAAATCATAATTAGAAATAAGCCTAGTTATATGGCGATTAAAATAATAATTATAAATAAGCCGAGATATATGGCGATTAAAATAATAACTAAAAATTCAAGCTTATTTCCGCCTCTCTCTTTATGCTGTTTTGTTATGGTTGCCAAGCAAATTAGAAATAGCAGGGAAATAAGACGAGATATATGGCGATTAAAATAATAATTAGAAATAAGCCGAGATATATAGCGATTAAAATAATAATTAGAAATAAGCCGAGATATATGGCGATTAAAATAATAATTAGAAATAAGCCGAGATACATGGCGATTAAAATAATAATTAGAAATTAGCCGAGATATATCGCATTTAAAATAATAATTAGAAAGAAGACGAGATATATGGCGATTAAAATAAAAATTAAAAATTCAGGCTTATTTCCGCCTCTCTCTTTATGCGGTTTTGTAACGTTTGCCAAGCAAATTAGAAATAGCAGGGAAATAAGCAGAGATATAGGGCGATTAAAATAATCATTAGAAATAAGCCGAGATAAATGGCGATTAATATAATAATTAAAAATAAGCCGAGATATATGGCGATTAAAATAATATTTAAAAATTCAAGATTATTTCCGCCTCTCTCTTTATGCTGTTTTGTTATGGTTGACAAGCAAATTAGAAATAGCAGGGAAATAAGCTGAGATATATGGCAATTTAAAATAATAATTACAAATTAGCCGAGATATATGGCGATAAAAATAATAATTAGAAATAAGCCGAGATATATGGCGATTAAAATAATAATTAGAAATAAGCCGAGATACATGGCGATTAAAATAATAATTAGAAATTAGCCGAGATATATGGCGATTAAAATAATAATTAAAAATTCAAGCTTATTTCCGCCTCTCTCCTTATGCTGTTTTGTTACGTTTGCCAAGCAAATTAGAAATAGCAGGGAAATAAGCCGAGATCTATGGCGATAGAAATATTCATAAGAAATAAGCCGAGATATATCGCATTTAAAATAATAATTAGAAAGAAGCCGAGATATATGGCGATTAAAATAAAAATTAAAAATTCAGGCTTATTTCCGCCTCTCTCTTTATGCGGTTTTGTAACGTTTGCCAAGCAAATTAGAAATAGCAGGGAAATAAGCAGAGATATAGGGCGATTAAAATAATCATTAGAAATAAGCCGAGATAAATGGCGATTAATATACTAATTAAAAATAAGCCGAGATATATGGCGATTAAAATAATATTTAAAAATTCAAGATTATTTCCGCCTCTCTCTTTATGCTGTTTTGTTATGGTTGACAAGCAAATTAGAAATAGCAGGGAAATAAGCTGAGATATATGGCAATTTAAAATAATAATTACAAATTAGCCGAGATATATGGCGATAAAAATAATAATTAGAAATAAGCCGAGATATATGGCGATTAAAATAATAATTAGAAATAAGCCGAGATACATGGCGATTAAAATAATAATTAGAAATTAGCCGAGATATATGGCGATTAAAATAATAATTAGAAATAAGCCGAGATATATGGCGATTAAAATAATATTTAAAAATTCAAGCTTATTTACGCCTCTCTCTTTATGCTGTTTTGTTATGGTTGCCAAGCAAATTAGAAATAGCAGGGAAATAAGCCGAGATATATGGCGATTAAAATGATAATTAAAAATTCAAGCTTATTTCCGCCTCTCTATTTATGCGGTTTCGTTACGTTTGCCAAGAAAAATAGAAATAGCAGAAAAATAAGCCGAGATATATGGCAATTGAAATAATAATTAGAAATAAGCCGAGATATATGGCGATTAAAATAATAATTGGAAATAAGCCGAGATATATGGCGATTAAAATAATATTTAAAAATTCAAGCTTATTTACGCCTCTCTCTTTATGCTGTTTTGTTATGGTTACCAAGCAAATTAGAAATAGCAGGGAAATAAGCCGAGATATATGGCGATTAAAATAATAATTAAAAATTCAAGTTTATTTCCGCCTCTCTCTTTATGCGGTTTTGTTACGTTTGCCAAGCAAATTAGAAATAGCAGGGAAATAAGCTGAGATATATGGCAATTTAAAATAATAATTACAAATAAGCCGAGATATATGGCGATAAAAATAATAATTAGAAATTATCCGAGATATATGGCGATTAAAAATATAATTGGAAATAAGCCGAGATATATGGCGATAAAAATAATAATTAGAAATAAGCCTAGATATATGGTGATTAAAATAATAATTAGAAATAAGCCGAGATATATGGCGATTAAAATAATAATTAAAAATTCAAGCTTATTTCCGCCTCTCTCCTTATGCTGTTTTGTTACGTTTGCCAAGCAAATTAGAAATAGCAGGGAAATAAGCCGAGATCTATGGCGATAGAAATATTAATAAGAAATAAGCCGAGATATATCGCATTTAAAATAATAATTAGAAAGAAGTCGAGATATATGGCGATTAAAATAAAAATTAAAAATTCAGGCTTATTTCCGCCTCTCTCTTTATGCGGTTTTGTAACGTTTGCCAAGCAAATTAGAAATAGCAGGGAAATAAGCAGAGATATAGGGCGATTAAAATAATCATTAGAAATAAGCCGAGATATATGGCGATTAAAATAATATTTAAAAATTCAAGATTATTTCCGCCTCTCTCTTTATGCTGTTTTGTTATGGTTGACAAGCAAATTAGAAATAGCAGGGAAATAAGCTGAGATATATGGCAATTTAAAATAATAATTACAAATTAGCCGAGATATATGGCGATAAAAATAATAATTAGAAATAAGCCGAGATATATGGCGATTAAAATAATAATTTGAAATAAGCCTAGATATATGGCGATTAAAATAATAATTAGAAATAAGCCGAGATATATGGCGATTAAAATAATAATTGGAAATAAGCCGAGATATATGGCGATTAAAATAATAATTAGAAATAAGCCTAGATATATGGCGATTAATATAATATTTAGAAATAAGCCGAGATATATGACGATTAAAATAATAATTAGATATAAGCCGAGATATATGGCGATTAAAATAATATTTAAAAATTCAAGCTTATTTACGCCTCTCTCTTTATGCTGTTTTGTTATGGTTGCCAAGCAAAGTAGAAATAGCAGGGAAATAAGCCGAGATATATGGCGCTTAAAATAATAATTAAAAATTCAAGCTTATTTCCGCCTCTCTGTTTATGCGGTTTTGTTACGTTTGCCAAGCAAATTAGAAAAAGCAGGGAAATAAGCCGAGATATATGGCAATTTAAAATAATAATTAGAAATAAGCCGAGATATATGGCGATTAATATAATAATTAGAAATAAGCCGAGATATATGGCGATTAAAATAATAATTAGAAATAAGCCGAGATATATGGCGATAAATATAATAATTAGAAATAAGCCGAGATATATGGCGATTAAAATAATAATTAGAAATAAGCCTAGATATATGGCGATTAAAATAATAATTAGAAATAAGCCGAGATATATGGCGATTAAAATAATAATTGGAAATAAGCCGAGATATATGGCGATTAAAATAATAATTAGAAATAAGCCGAGATATATGGCGATTAAAATAATAATTGGAAATAAGCCGAGATATATGGCGATAAAAATAATAATTAGAAATAAGCCGAGATATATGGCGATTAAAATAATAATTAGAAATAAGCCGAGATATATGGCGATTAAAATAATATTTAAAAATTCAAGCTTATTTACGCCTCTCTCTTTATGCTGTTTTGTTATGGTTGCCAAGCAAATTAGAAATAGCAGGGAAATAAGCCGAGATATATGGCGATTAAAATAATAATTAAAAATTCAAGCTTATTTCCGCCTCTCTCTTTATGCTGTTTTTTTTATGGTTGCCAAGCATATTAGAAATAGCAGGGAAATAAGCTGAGATATATGGTGATTAAAATAATAATTAGAAATAAGCTGAGATATATGGCGATTAAAAGAATAATTAGAAATAATCCGAGATAAATGGCGATTAAAATAATAATTAGAAATAAGCCGAGATATATGGCGATTAAAAGAATAATTAGAAATAAGCCGAGATATATGGCGATTAAAATAATAATTAGAAATAAGACGAGATATATGGCGATAAAAAAATAATTAGAAATAAGCCGAGATATATGGCGATTAAAATAATATTTAAAAATTCAAGATAATTTTCGCCTCTCTCTTTATGCTGTTTTGTTATGGTTGCCAAGCAAATTAGAAATAGCAGGGAAATAAGCTGAGATATATGGCAATTTAAAATAATAATTACAAATAAGCCGAGATATATGGCGATAAAAATAATAATTAAAAATTCAAGCTTATTTCCGCCTCTCTCTTTATGCTGTTTTTTTATGGTTGCCAAGCATATTAGAAATAGCAGGGAAATAAGCTGAGATATATGGCGATTAAAATAATAATTAGAAATAAGCCGAGATATATGGCGATTAAAATAATAATTAGAAATAAGCCGAGATATATGGCGATTAAAATAATAATTAGAAATAAGCTGAGATATATGGCGATTAAAAGAATAATTAGAAATAATCCGAGATAAATGGCGATTAAAATAATAATTTGAAATAAGCCGAGATATATGACGATTAAAATAATAATTAGAAATAAGCCGAGATATATGGCGAGTAAAATAATAATTAGAAATAAGCCGAGATATATGGCGATTAAAATAATAATTAGAAATAAGCCGAGATATATGGCGATAAAAATAATAATTAGAAATAAGCCGAGATATATGGCGATTAAAATAATATTTAAAAATTCAAGATAATTTTCGCCTCTCTCTTTATGCTGTTTTGTTATGGTTGCCGAGCAATTTAGAAATAGCAGGGAAATAAGCTGAGATATATGGCAATTTAAAATAATAATTTCAAATAAGCCGAGATATATGGCGATAAAAATAATAATTAGAAATAAGCCGAGATATATGGCGATTAAAATAATAATTAGAAATAAGCCGAGATATATGGCGATTAAAATAATAATTAGAAATAAGCCCAGATTTATGGCGATTAAAATAATAATTAGAAATAAGCCGAGATATATGGCGATAAAAATAATAATTAGAAATAAGCCGAGATATACAGCGATAAAAAAATAATTAGAAATAAGCCGAGATATATGGCGATTAAAATAATATTTAAAAATTCAAGATTATTTCCGCCTCTCTCTTTATGCTGTTTTGTTATGGTTGCCAAGCAAATTAGAAATAGCAGGGAAATAAGCTGAGATATATGGCAATTTAAAATAATAATTAGAAATAAGCCGAGATATATGGCGATTAAAATAAAAATTGGAAATAAGCCGAGATATATGGCGATTAAAATAATAATTAGAAATAAGACGAGATATATGGCGATAAAAAAATAATTAGAAATAAGCCGAGATATATGGCGATTAAAATAATATTTAAAAATTCAAGATAATTTTCGCCTCTCTCCTTATGCTGTTTTGTTATGGTTGCCAAGCAAATTAGAAATAGCAGGGAAATAAGCTGAGATATATGGCAATTTAAAATAATAATTACAAATAAGCCGAGATATATGGCGATAAAAATAATAATTAAAAATTCAAGCTTATTTCCGCCTCTCTCTTTATGCTGTTTTTTTATGGTTGCCAAGCATATTAGAAATAGCAGGGAAATAAGCTGAGATATATGGCGATTAAAATAATAATTAGAAATAAGCCGAGATATATGGCGATTAAAATAATAATTAGAAATAAGCCGAGATATATGGCGATTAAAATAATAATTAGAAATAAGCTGAGATATATGGCGATTAAAAGAATAATTAGAAATAATCCGAGATAAATGGCGATTAAAATAATAATTTGAAATAAGCCGAGATATATGACGATTAAAATAATAATTAGAAATAAGCCGAGATATATGGCGAGTAAAATAATAATTAGAAATAAGCCGAGATATATGGCGATTAAAATAATAATTAGAAATAAGCCGAGATATATGGCGATAAAAATAATAATTAGAAATAAGCCGAGATATATGGCGATTAAAATAATATTTAAAAATTCAAGATAATTTTCGCCTCTCTCTTTATGCTGTTTTGTTATGGTTGCCAAGCAATTTAGAAATAGCAGGGAAATAAGCTGAGATATATGGCAATTTAAAATAATAATTTCAAATAAGCCGAGATATATGGCGATAAAAATAATAATTAGATATAAGCCGAGATATATGGCGATTAAAATAATAATTAGAAATAAGCCGAGATATATGGCGATTAAAATAATAATTAGAAATAAGCCCAGATATATGGCGATTAAAATAATAATTAGAAATAAGCCGAGATATATGGCGATAAAAATAATAATTAGAAATAAGCCGAGATATACAGCGATAAAAATAATAATTAGAAATAAGCCGAGATATATGGCGATTAAAATAATATTTAAAAATTCAAGATTATTTCCGCCTCTCTCTTTATGCTGTTTTGTTAAGGTTGCCAAGCAAATTAGAAATAGCAGGGAAATAAGCTGAGATATATGGCAATTTAAAATAATAATTAGAAATAAGCCGAGATATATGGCGATTAAAATAAAAATTGGAAATAAGCCGAGATATATGGCGATTAAAATAATTAGAAATAAGCCGAGATATATGGCGATTAAAATAATATTTAAAAATTCAAGCTTATTTACGCCTCTCTCCTTATGCTGTTTTGTTATGGTTGCCAAGCAAATTAGAAATAGCAGGGAAATAAGGCGAGATATATGGCGATTAAAATAATAATTAAAAATTCAAGCTTATTTCCGCCTCTCTCTTTATGCTGTTTTTTATGGTTGCCAAGCATATTAGAAATAGCAGGGAAATAAGTTGAGATATATGGCGAGTAAAATAATAATTAGAAATAAGCCTAGATATATGGCGAGTAAAATAATAATTAGAAATAAGCCTAGATATATGGCGATTAAAATAATAATTAGAAATAAGCCGAGATATATGGCGATTAAAATAATAATTAGAAATAAGCTGAGATATATGGCGATTAAAAGAATAATTAGAAATAATCCGAGATATATGGCGATTAAAATAATAATTAGAAATAAGCCGAGATATATTACGATTAAAATAATAATTAGAAATAAGCCGAGATATATGGCGATTAAAATAATAATTAGAAATAAGCCGAGATATATGACGATTAAAATAATAATTAGAAATAAGCCGAGATATATGGCGATTAAAATAATAATTATAAATAAGCCGAGATATATGGCGATTAAAATAATAATTAGAAATAAGCCGAGATATATGGCGATTAAAATAATAATTAGAAATAAGCCGATATATATGGCGATAAAAATAATAATTAGAAATAAGCCGAGATATATAACGATTAAAATAATAATTAAAAATTCAAGCTTATTTCCACCTCTCTCTTTATGATGTCTTGTTATGGTTGCCAAGCAAACTAGAAATAGCAGGGAAATAAGCCGAGATATATGGCGATTAAAATAATAATTAGAAATAAGCCGAGATATATGGCGATTAAAAGAATAATTAGAAATAAGCCGAGATATATGGCGATTAAAATAATAATTAGAAATAAGCCGAGATATATGGCGATTAAAATAATAATTATAAATAAGACGAGATATATGGCGATTAAAATAATAATTTGAAATAAGCCGAGATATATGGCGATTAAAATAATAATTAGAAATAAGCCCAGATATATGGCGATTAAAATAATAATTAAAAATTCAGCTTATTTCCGCCTCTCTCCTCATGCTGTTTTGTTACGTTTGCCAAGCAAATTAGAAATAGCAGGGAAATAAGCCGAGATATATGGCGATTAAAATAATAATTAGAAATAAGCCGAGATATATAGCGATAAAAATAATAATTAGAAATAAGCCGAGATATATGGCAATAAAAATAATAATTAGAAATAAGCCGAGATATATAGCGATAAAAATAATAATTAGAAATAAGCCGAGATATATGGCGATTAAAATAATATTTAAAAAATCAAGATTATTTCCGCCTCTCTCTTTATGCTGTTTTGTTATGGTTGCCAAGCAAATTAGAAATAGAAGGGAAATAAGCTGAGATATATGGCAATTTAAAATAATAATTACAAATAAGCCGAGATATATAGCGATAAAAATAATAATTAGAAATAAGCCTAGATATATGGCGATTAAAATAATAATTAGAAATAAGCCGAGATATATGGCGATTAAAATAATAATTGGAAATAAGCCGAGATATATGGCGATAAAAATTATAATTAGAAATAAGCCGAGATATATGGCGATTAAAATAATAATTAGAAATAAGCCGAGATATATGGCGATTAAAATAATATTTAAAAATTCAGGCTTATTTACGCCTCTCTCTTTATGCTGTTTTGTTATGGTTGCCAAGCAAATTAGAAATAGCAGGGAAATAAGCCGAGATATATGGCGATTAAAATAATAATTAAAAATTCAAGCTTATTTCCGCCTCTCTCTTTATGCTGTTTTTTTTATGGTTGCCAAGCATATTAGAAACAGCAGGGAAATAAGCTGAGATATATGGCGATTAAAATAATAATTAGAAATAAGCTGAGATATATGGCGATTAAAAGAATAATTAGAAATAATCCGAGATAAATGGCGATTAAAATAATAATTAGAAATAAGCCGAGATATATGGCGATTAAAATAATAATTAGAAATAAGCCGAGATATATGGCGATTAAAATAATAATTAGAAATAAGACGAGATATATGGCGATAAAAAAATAATTAGAAATAAGCCGAGATATATGGCGATTAAAATAATATTTAAAAATTCAAGATAATTTTCGCCTCTCTCTTTATGCTGTTTTGTTATGGTTGCCAAGCAAATTAGAAATAGCAGGGAAATAAGCTGAGATATATGGCAATTTAAAATAATAATTACAAATAAGCCGAGATATATGGCGATAAAAATAATAATTAAAAATTCAAGCTTATTTCCGCCTCTCTCTTTATGCTGTTTTTTTATGGTTGCCAAGCATATTAGAAATAGCAGGGAAATAAGCTGAGATATATGGCGATTAAAATAATAATTAGAAATAAGCCGAGATATATGGCGATTAAAATAATAATTAGAAATAAGCCGAGATATATGGCGATTAAAATAATAATTAGAAATAAGCCGAGATATATGGCGATTAAAAGAATAATTAGAAATAATCCGAGATAAATGGCGATTAAAATAATAATTAGAAATAAGCCGAGATATATGGCGATAAAAATAATAATTAGAAATAAGCCGAGATATATGGCGATTAAAATAATATTTAAAAATTCAAGATAATTTTCGCCTCTCTCTTCATGCTGTTTTGTTATGGTTGCCAAGCAATTTAGAAATAGCAGGGAAATAAGCTGAGATATATGGCAATTTAAAATAATAATTTCAAATAAGCCGAGATATATGGCGATAAAAATAATAATTAGAAATAAGCCGAGATATATGGCGATTAAAATAATAATTTGAAATAAGCCGAGATATATGACGATTAAAATAATAATTAGAAATAAGCCGAGATATATGGCGATTAAAATAATAATTAGAAATAAGCCGAGATATATGGCGATAAAAATAATAATTAGAAATAAGCCGAGATATATGGCGATTAAAATAATATTTAAAAATTCAAGATAATTTTCGCCTCTCTCTTTATGCTGTTTTGTTATGGTTGCCAAGCAATTTAGAAATAGCAGGGAAATAAGCTGAGATATATGGCAATTTAAAATAATAATTTCAAATAAGCCGAGATATATGGCGATAAAAATAATAATTAGAAATAAGCCGAGATATATGGCGATTAAAATAATAATTAGAAATAAGCCGAGATATATGGCGATTAAAATAATAATTAGAAATAAGCCCAGATATATGGCGATTAAAATAATAATTAGAAATAAGCCGAGATATATGGCGATAAAAATAATAATTAGAAATAAGCCGAGATATACAGCGATAAAAATAATAATTAGAAATAAGCCGAGATATATGGCGATTAAAATAATATTTAAAAATTCAAGATTATTTCCGCCTCTCTCTTTATGCTGTTTTGTTATGGTTGCCAAGCAAATTAGAAATAGCAGGGAAATAAGCTGAGATATATGGCAATTTAAAATAATAATTAGAAATAAGCCGAGATATATGGCGATTAAAATAAAAATTGGAAATAAGCCGAGATATATGGCGATAAAAATAATAATTGAAATAAGCCGAGATATATGGCGATTAAAATAAATAGAAATAAGCCGAGATATATGGCGATTAAAATAATATTTAAAAATTCAAGCTTATTTACGCCTCTCTCCTTATGCTGTTTTGTTATGGTTGCCAAGCAAATTAGAAATAGCAGGGAAATAAGCCGAGATATATGGCGATTAAAATAATAATTAAAAATTCAAGCTTATTTCCGCCTCTCTCTTTATGCTGTTTTTTATGGTTGCCAAGCATATTAGAAATAGCAGGGAAATAAGTTGAGATATATGGCGAGTAAAATAATAATTAGAAATAAGCCTAGATATATGGCGAGTAAAATAATAATTAGAAATAAGCCTAGATATATGGCGATTAAAATAATAATTAGAAATAAGCCGAGATATATGGCGATTAAAATAATAATTAGAAATAAGCTGAGATATATGGCGATTAAAAGAATAATTAGAAATAATCCGAGATATATGGCGATTAAAATAATAATTAGAAATAAGCCGAGATATATTACGATTAAAATAATAATTAGAAATAAGCCGAGATATATGGCGATTAAAATAATAATTAGAAATAAGCCGAGATATATGACGATTAAAATAATAATTAGAAATAAGCCGAGATATATGGCGATTAAAATAATAATTATAAATAAGCCGAGATATATGGCGATTAAAATAATAATTAGAAATAAGCCGAGATATATGGCGATTAAAATAATAATTAGAAATAAGCCGATATATATGGCGATAAAAATAATAATTAGAAATAAGCCAAGATATATAACGATTAAAATAATAATTAAAAATTCAAGCTTATTTCCACCTCTCTCTTTATGATGTCTTGTTATGGTTGCCAAGCAAACTAGAAATAGCAGGGAAATAAGCCGAGATATATGGCGATTAAAATAATAATTAGAAATAAGCCGAGATATATGGCGATTAAAAGAATAATTAGAAATAAGCCGAGATATATGGCGATTAAAATAATAATTAGAAATAAGCCGAGATATATGGCGATTAAAATAATAATTATAAATAAGACGAGATATATGGCGATTAAAATAATAATTTGAAATAAGCCGAGATATATGGCGATTAAAATAATAATTAGAAATAAGCCCAGATATATGGCGATTAAAATAATAATTAAAAATTCAGCTTATTTCCGCCTCTCTCCTCATGCTGTTTTGTTACGTTTGCCAAGCAAATTAGAAATAGCAGGGAAATAAGCCGAGATATATGGCGATTAAAATAATAATTAAAAATTCAGCTTATTTCCGCCTCTCTCCTCATGCTGTTTTGTTACGTTTGCCAAGCAAATTAGAAATAGCAGGGAAATAAGCCGAGATATATGGCGATTAAAATAATAATTAGAAATAAGCCGAGATATATAGCGATAAAAATAATAATTAGAAATAAGCCGAGATATATGGCAATAAAAATAATAATTAGAAATAAGCCGAGATATATAGCGATAAAAATAATAATTAGAAATAAGCCGAGATATATGGCGATTAAAATAATATTTAAAAAATCAAGATTATTTCCGCCTCTCTCTTTATGCTGTTTTGTTATGGTTGCCAAGCAAATTAGAAATAGCAGGGAAATAAGCTGAGATATATGGCAATTTAAAATAATAATTACAAATAAGCCGAGATATATGGCGATAAAAATAATAATTAGAAATAAGCCGAGATATATGGCGATTAAAATAATAATTAGAAATAAGCCTAGATATATGGCGATTAAAATAATAATTAGAAATAAGCCGAGATATATGGCGATTAAAATAATAATTGGAAATAAGCCGAGATATATGGCGATAAAAATAATAATTAGAAAAAAGCCGAGATATATGGCGATTAAAATAATATTTAAAAATTCAAGCTTATTTACGCCTCTCTCTTTATGCTGTTTTGTTATGGTTGCCAAGCAAATTAGAAATAGCAGGGAAATAAGCCGAGATATATGGCGATTAAAATAATAATTAAAAATTCAAGCTTATTTCCGCCTCTCTCTTTATGCTGTTTTGTTATGGTTGCCAAGCAAATTAGAAATAGCAGGGAAATAAGCTGAGATATATGGCAATTTAAAATAATAATTACAAATAAGCCGAGATATATGGCGATAAAAATAATAATTAGAAATAAGCCGAGATATATGGCGATTAAAATAATAATTAGAAATAAGCCTAGATATATGGCGATTAAAATAATAATTAGAATTAAGCCGAGATATATGGCGATTAAAATAATAATTGGAAATAAGCCGAGATATATGGCGATAAAAATAATAATTAGAAATAAGCCGAGATATATGGCGATTAAAATAATATTTAAAAATTCAAGCTTATTTACGCCTCTCTCTTTATGCTGTTTTGTTATGGTTGCCAAGCAAATTAGAAATAGCAGGGAAATAAGCCGAGATATATGGCGATTAAAATAATAATTAAAAATTCAAGCTTATTTCCGCCTCTCTCTTTACGCTGTTTTTTTATGGTTGCCAAGCATATTAGAAATAGCAGGGAAATAAGCTGAGATATATGGCGATTAAAATAATAATTAGAAATAAGCCTAGATATATGGCGATTAAAATAATAATTAGAAATGAGCCGAGATATATGGCGATTAAAATAATAATTAGAAATAATCCGAGATATATGGCGATTAAAATAATAATTAGAAATAAGCCGAGATATATTACGATTAAAATATTAATTAGAAATAAGCCGAGATATATGGCGATTAAAATAATAAATAGAAATAAGCCGAGATATATGACGATTCAAATAATAATTAGAAATAAGCCGAGATATATGGCGATTAAAATAATAATTAGAAATAAGCCGAGATATATGGCGATTAAAATAATAATTAGAAATAAGCCGATATATATGGCGATAAAAATAATTATTAGAAATAAGCCGAGATATATAACGATTAAAATAATAATTAAAAATTCAAGCTTTTTTCCACCTCTCTCTTTATGATGTCTTGTTATGGTTGCCAAGCAAACTAGAAATAGCAGGGAAATAAGCCGAGATATATGGCGATTAAAATAATAATTAGAAATAAGCCGAGATATATGGCGATTAAAAGAATAATTAGAAATAAGCCGAGATATATAGCGATTAAAATAATAATTAGAAATAAGCCGAGAAATATGGCGATTAAAATAATAATTATAAATAAGACGAGATATATGGCGATTAAAATAATAATTATAAATAAGCCGAGATATATGGCGATAAAAATAATTAGAAATAAGGCGAGATATATGGCGATTAAAATAATAATTAGAAATAAGCCAGAGATATATGGCGATTATAATAATAATTAAAAATTCAAGCTTATTTCCGCCTCTCTCCTCATGCTGTTTTGTTACGTTTGCCAAGCAAATTAGAAATAACAGGGAAATAAGCCGAGATATAAGCGATTAATATAATAATTAGAAACAAGCCGAGATATATGGCGATTAAAATAATAATTAGAAATAAGCCAAGATATATGGCGATTAAAATAATGTTTAAAAATTCAAGCTTATTTCTGCCTCTCTTTTTATGCTGTTTTTTTATGGTTGCCAAGCAAATTAGAAATAGCTGGGAAATAAGCTGTGATATATGGCGATTACAATAATAATTAGAAATAAGCCGAGATATTTGGCGATTAAAATAATAATTAGAAATAAGCCGAGATATATGGCAATAAAAATAATAATTAGGAATAAGGCGAGATATATGGCGATTAAAATAATAATTAAAAATTCAAGCTTATTTCCGCCTCTCTCTTTATGCTGTTTTTCATGTTTGCCAAGCAAATTAGAAATAGCTGGGAAATAAGCTGTGATATATGGCGATTACAATAATAATTAGAAATAAGCCGAGATATATGGAAATAAAAATAATAATTAGAAATAAGCCGAGATATATGGCGATTAAAATAATAATTAGAAATAAGCCAAGATATATGGCGATTAAAATAATAATTAGAAATAAACCGAGATATATGGCGATAAAAATAATAATTAGAAATAAGCCGAGATATATGGCGATTAAAATAATAATTAGAAATATGCCGAGATATATGACGATTAAAATAATAATTAAAATTCAAGCTTATTTCAGCCTCTCTTTTTATACTGTTTTGTTATGGTTGCCAAGCAAATTAGAAATAGCAGGGAAGTAAGCTGAGATATATGGCGATTAAAATAATAATTAGAAAAAAGCCGAGATATATGGCGATTAAAATAATAATTTGAAATAAGCCGAGATATATGGCGATAAAAATAATAATTAGAAATAAGCCGAGATATATGGCGATTAAAATAATAATTAAAAATTCAAGCTTATTTCCGCCTCTCTCCTTATGCTGTTTTGTTACGTTTGCCAAGCAAATTAGAAATAGCAGGGAAATAAGCCGAGATATATGGCGATTAATATAATAATTAGAAATAAGCCGAGATATATTACGATTAAAATAATAATTAAAAATTCAAGCTTATTTCTGCCTCGCTCCTTAAGCTGTTTTGTTTCGTTTGCCAAGCAAATTAGAAATAGCAGGGAAATAAGCCATGATATATGGCGATTAATATAATAATTAGAAATAAGCCGAGATATATGGCGATTAATATATTAATTAGAAATAAGCCGAGATATATGGCGATTAATATAATAATTAGAGGCGATTAATATATTAATTAGAAATAAACCGAGATATATGGCGATTAATATAATAATTAGAGATAAGCCGAGATATATGGCGATAAAAAAAATAATTAAAAATTCAAGCGCATTTCCGCCTCTCTCCTTATGCTGTTTTGTTACGTTTGCCAAGCAAAATAGAAATAGCAGGGAAATAAGCCGAGATATATGGCGATTGAAATAATAATTAGAAATAAGCCGAGATATATGGCGATTGAAATAATAATTAGAAATCAGCCGAAATATATGGCGATTAATATAATAATTAGAAATAAGCCGAGATATATGGCGATTAAAATAATAATTAGAAATAAGCCGAGATATATGGCGATAAAAATAATAATTAGAAATAAGCCGAGATATATGGTGATTAAAACAATAACTATAAATAAGCCAAGATATATGGCGATTAAAATAATAATTAGAAATAAGCCGAGATATATGGCGTTTAAAATAATAATTAGAAATAAGCCGAGATATATGGCGATTAAAATAATAATTAGAAATAAGCGGAGATATATGACGATTAAAATAATAATTAGAAATAAGCCGAGATATATGGCAATAAAAATAATAATTAGAAATAAGCCGAGATATTGACGATTAAAATAATAATTAAAAATTCAAGCTTATTTCCGCCTCTCTCTTTATGCTGTTTTGTTATGGTTGCCAAGCAAATTAGAAATAGCAGGGAAATAAGACGAGATATATGGCGATTAAAATAATAATTAGAAATAAGCCGAAATATATGGCGATTAATATAATGATTAGAAATAAGCCGGGATATATGGCGATTAAAATAATAATTAGAAATAAGCCGAGATATATGGTGATTAAAATAATAACTAGAAATAAGCCGAGATATATGGCGATTAAAATAATAATTAGAAATAAGCCGAGATATATGGCGATTAAAATAATAATTAGAAATAAGATGAGATATATGGCAATAAAAATAATAATTAGAAATAAGCCGAGATATATGACGATTAAAATAATAATTAAAAATTCAAGCTTATTTCCGCCTCTCTTTTTATGCTGTTTTGTTATGGTTGCCAAGCAAATTAGAAATAGCAGGGAAATAAGACGAAATATATGGCGATTAAAATAATAATTAGAAATAAGCCGAAATAGATGGCGATTAATATAATAATTAGAAATAAGCCGGGATATATGGCGATTAAAAAAATAATTAAAAGTCCATGCTTATTTCCGCCTCTCTCTTTATGCTGTTTTGTTATGGCTGCCAAGAAAACTAGAAATAGCAGGAAAATAAGCCGAGATAAATGGCGATTAAAATAATAATTAGAAATAAGCCAAGATATATGGCGATAAAAATAATAAATAGAAATAAGCCGAGATATATGGCAATAAAAATAATAATTAAAATTAAGCCGAGATATATGACGATTAAAATAATAATTAAAAATTCAAGCTTATTTCCCCCTCTCTCTTTATGCTGTTTTGTTATGGTTGCCAAGCATATTAGAAATAGCAGGGAAATAAGCCGAGATATATGGCGATTAAAATAATAATTAGAAATAAGCCGAGATATATGGCGATTAAAATAATAATTAGAAATAAGCCGAGATATAAGACGATTAAAATAATAATTAAAAATTCAAGCTTATTTCCGCATCTCTCAGGCAGTTTTGTTACGGTTGCCAAGCCAATTAGTAATAGCAGGGAAATAAGCCGAGATATATGGCGATTAAAATAATAATTAGAAATAAGCCGAGATATATGGCAATAAAAATAATAATTAGAAATAAGCCGAGATATATGGCAATAAAAATAATAATTAGAAATAAGCCGAGATATATGGCGATTAAAATAATAATTAAAAATTCAATCTTATATCCGCCTCATTTTATGCTGCTTTGTTATGGTTGCCTAGCAAATAAGAAATAGCAGGGAAATAAGACGAGATATATGGCGATTAAAATAATAATTAGAAATAAGCCGAGATATATGGCGATTAAAATAATATTTAGAAATTCAAGCTTATTTCCGCCTCTCCCTTTATGCTGTTTCGTTATGTATGCCAAGCAAATTAGAAATAGCAGGGAAATAAGCCGAGATATATGGCGATTATAATAATAATTAGAAGTAAGCCGAGATATATGGCGATTAAAATAGTTAGAAATAAGACGAGATAAATGGTGATTAAAATAATAATTAGAAATAAGCCGAGATATATGGCGATTAAAATAATAATTAGAAATAAGCCGAGATATATGGCGATTAAAATAATAATTAAAAATTCAAGCTTATTTCCACCTCTCTCTTTATTCTGTTTTGTTATGGTTGCCAAGCAAACTAGAAAGAGCAGGGAAATAAGCCGAGATATATGGCGATTAAAATAATAATTAGAAATAAGCCGAGATAAATGGCGATTAAAATAATAATTAGAAATTCAAGCTTATTTGCGCCTCTCCCTTTATGCTGTTTCGTTATGGTTGCCAAGCAAATTAGAAATAGCAGGGAAATAAGCCGAGATATATGGCGATTAAAATAATAATTAGAAGTAAGCCGAGATAAATGGTGATTAAAATAATAATTAGAAATAAGCCGAGCTATATGGCGATTAAAATAATAATTTGAAATAAGCCGAGATATATGGCGATTAAAACAATAATTAGAAATAAGCCTAGATATATGGCGATTAAAATAATAATTAAAAATTCAAGCTTATTTCCGTATCTCTCTTTATGCTGTTTTTTTATGGTTGCCAAGCAAACTAGAAATTGCCTGGAAATAAGCCGAGATAAATGGCGATTAAAATAATAATTAGAAATAAGCCGAGATATATGGCGATTAAAATAATAATTAGAAATTCAAGCTTATTTCCGCCTCTCCCTTTATGCTGTTTCGTTATGGTTGCCAAGCAAATTAGAAATTGCAGGGAAATAAACCGAGATAAATGGCGATTAAAATAATAATTAGAAATAAGCCGAGATATATGGCGATAAAAATAATAATTAGAAATAAGCCGAGATATATGGCGATTAAAATAATAATTAAAAATTCAAGCTTATTTTCACCTCTCTCTTTATGCTGTTTTGTTATGGCTGCCATGCAAACTAGAAATAGCAGGGAAATAAGCCGAGATACATGGCGATTAAAATAATAATTATAAATAAGCCGAGATATATGGCGATTAAAATAATAATTAGAAATAAGCCGAGATATATGGCGATTAAAATAATAATTAGAAATAAGTCGAGATATATGACGATTAAAATAATAATTAGAAATAAGCCGAGATATATGGCAATAAAAATAATATTTAGAAAAAAACCGTGATATATGGCGATTAAAATAATAATTAAAAATTCAAGCTTATTTCCATCTCTCTCTTTATGCTGTTTTGTTATGGCTGCCTAGCAAACTAGAAATAGCAGGGAAATAAGCCGAGATACATGGCGATTAAAATAATAATTATAAATAAGCCGAGATATATGGCGATTAAAATAATAATTAGAAATAAGCCGAGATATATGGCGATTAAAATAATAATTAGAAATAAGTCGAGATATATGACGATTAAAATAATAATTAGAAATAAGCCGAGATATATGGCGATTAAAATAATAATTAGAAATAAGCCGAGATATATGACGATTAAAATAATAATTAGAAATAAGCCGAGATATATGGCGATAAAAAAAATAATTAGAAATAAACCGAGATATATGGCGATTAATATAATAAAAAATTCAAGCTTATTTCCGCCTCTCTCCTTATGCTGTTTTGTTACGTTTGCCAAGCAAATTAGAAATAGCAGGGAAATAAGCCGAGATACATGGCGATTAAAATAATAATTAGAAATAAGACGAGATATATGGCGATTAAAATAATAATTAGAAATAAGCCGAGATATATGGCGATTAAAATAATAATTAGAAATAAGCCGAGATATATGTCGATTAAAATAATAATTAAAAATTCAAGCTTATTTCCGCCTCTCTCCTTATGCTGTTTTGTTACGTTTGCCAAGCAAATTAGAAATAGCAGGGAAATAAGCCGAGATACATGGCGATTAAAATAATAATTAGAAATAAGCCGAGATATATGGCGATTAAAATAATAATTAGAAATAAGCCGAGATATATGGCGATTAAAATAATAATTAGAAATAAGCCGAGATATATGTCGATTAAAATAATAATTAAAAATTCAAGCTTATTTCCGCCTCTCTCCTTATGCTGTTTTGTTACGTTTTCCAAGCAAATTAGAAATAGCAGGGAAATAAGCCGAGATATATGGCGATAAAAATAATAATTAGAAATAAGCCGAGATATATGGCGATTAAAATAATAATTAAAAGTTCAAGCTTATTTCCGCCTCTCCTTATGCTGTTTTGTTACGTTTGCCAAGCAAATTAGAAATAGCAGGGAAATAAGCCGAGATATATGGCGATTAAAATAATAATTAGAAATAAGCCGAGATATATGGCGATAAAAATAATAATTAGAAATAAGCCGAGATATATGGCGATTAAAATAATAATTAGAAATAAGCCGAGATACATGGCGATTAAAATAATAATTAGAAATAAGCCGAGATATATGGCGATTAAAATAATAGTTAGAAATAAGACGAGATATATGGCGATTAAAATAATAATTAGAAATAAGCCGAGATATATGGCGATTAAAATAAAAATTAAAAATTCAAGCTTATTTCCACCTTTCTCTTTATGCTGTTTTGTTATGGTTGCCAAGCAAATTAGAAATAGCAGGGAAATAAGCTGAGATATATGGCGATTAAAATAATAATTAGAAATAAGCCGAGATATATGGCGATTAATATAATAATTAGAAATAAGCCGAGATTTATGGCGATTAAAATAATAATTAGAAATAAGCCGAGATATATGGCGATTAAAATAATAATTAGAAATAAGCCGAGATATATGGCAATAACAATAATATTTAGAAATAAGCCGAGATATATGGCGATTAAAATAATAATTAAAAATTCAAGCTTATTTCCACCTCTCTCTTTATGCTCTTTTGTTATGGCTGCCAAGCAAACTAGAAATAGCAGGGAAATAAGCCGAGATATATGGCGATTAAAATAATAATTAGAAATAAGCCGAGATATATGGCGATTAAAATAATTATTAAATATTCAAGCTTATTTCCGCCTCTCTCCTTATGCTGTTTTGTTACGTTTGCCAAGAAAATTAGAAATAGCAGGGAAATAAGCCGAGACACATGGCGATTAAATAATAATTAGAAATAAGCCGAGATACATGGCGATTAAAATAATAATTAGAAATAAGCCGAGATATATGGCGATTAAAATAATAATTAGAAATAAGCCGAGATATATGGCGATAAAAATAATAATTAGAAATAAGCCGAGATATATGGCGATTAAAATAATAATTAAAAGTTCAAGCTTATTTCCGCCTCTCCTTATGCTGTTTTGTTACGTTTGCCAAGCAAATTAGAAATAGCAAGGAAATAAGCCGAGATATATGGCGATTAAAATAATAATTAGAAATAAGCCGAGATACATGGCGATTAAAATAATAATTAGAAATAAGCCGAGATATATGGCGATAAAAATAATAATTCGAAATAAGCCGAGATATATGGCGATTAAAATAATAACTAAAAATTCAAGCTTATTTCCGCCTCTCTCTTTATGCTGTTTTATTATGGTTGCCAAGCAAATTAGAAATAGCAGGGAAATAAGACGAGATATATGGCAATTAAAATAATAATTAGAAATAAGCCGAGATATATGGCAATAAAAATAATAATTAGAAATAAGCCGAGATATATGGCGATTAAAATAATAATTAAAAATTCAAGCTTATTTCCGCCTCTCTCTTTATGCTGTTTTGTTATGGCTGCCAAGCAAACTAGAAATAGCAGGGAAATAAGCCGAGATATATGAAGATTAAAATAATAATTAGAAATAAGCCGAGATATATGGCAATGAAAATAATATTTAGAAATAAGCCGAAATATATGGCGATTAAAATAATAATTAAAAATTCAAGCTTATTTTCACCTCTCTCTTTATGCTGTTTTGTTATGGCTGCCAAGCAAACTAGAAAAAGCAGGGAAATAAGCCGAGATATATGGCGATTAAAATAGTAATTAGAAATAAGCCGAGATATATGGCGATTAAAATAATAATTAGAAATAAGCCGAGATATATGGCGATTAAAATAATAATTAGAAATAAGCCGAGATACATGGCGATTAAAATAATAATTAGAAATAAGCCGAGATATATGGCGATTAAAATAATAGTTAGAAATAAGCCGAGATATATGGCGATTAAAATAATAATTAGAAATAAGCCGAGATATATGGCGATTAAAATAAAAATTAAAAATTCAAGCTTATTTCCACCTTTCTCTTTATGCTGTTTTGTTATGGTTGCCAAGCAAATTAGAAATAGCAGGGAAATAAGCTGAGATATATGGCGATTAAAATAATAATTAGAAATAAGCCGAGATATATGGCGATTAATATAATAATTAGAAATAAGCCGAGATATATGGCGATTAAAATAATAATTAGAAATAAGCCGAGATATATGGCGATTAAAATAATAATTAGAAATAAGCCGAGATATATGGCAATAACAATAATATTTAGAAATAAGCCGAGATATATGGCGATTAAAATAATAATTAAAAATTCAAGCTTATTTCCACCTCTCTCTTTATGCTCTTTTGTTATGGCTGCCAAGCAAACTAGAAATAGCAGGGAAATAAGCCGAGATATATGGCGATTAAAATAATAATTAGAAATAAGCCGAGATATATGGCGATTAAAATAATAATTAGAAATAAGCCGAGATATATGGCGATTAAAATAATTATTAAATATTCAAGCTTATTTCCGCCTCTCTCCTTATGCTGTTTTGTTACGTTTGCCAAGAAAATTAGAAATAGCAGGGAAATAAGCCGAGACACATGGCGATTAAATAATAATTAGAAATAAGCCGAGATATATGGCGATTAAAATAATAATTAGAAATAAGCCGAGATATATGGCGATTAAAATAATAATTAGAAATAAGCTGAGATATATGAAGATTAAAATAATAATTAGAAATTCAAGCTTATTTCCGCCTCTCTCCTTATGCTGTTTTGTTACGTTTGCCAAGCAAATTAGAAATAGCAGGGAAATAATCCGAGATATATGGCGATTAAAATAATAATTAGAAATAAGCCGAGATACATGGCGATTAAAATAATAATTAGAAATAAGCCGAGATATATGGCGATAAAAATAATAATTCGAAATAAGCCGAGATATATGGCGATTAAAATAATAACTAAAAATTCAAGCTTATTTCCGCCTCTCTCTTTATGCTGTTTTATTATGGTTGCCAAGCAAATTAGAAATAGCAGGGAAATAAGACGAGATATATGGCAATTAAAATAATAATTAGAAATAAGCCGAGATATATGGCAATAAAAATAATAATTAGAAATAAGCCAAGATATATGGCGATTAAAATAATAATTAAAAATTCAAGCTTATTTTCACCTCTCTCTTTATGCTGTTTTGTTATGGCTGCCAAGCAAACTAGAAAAAGCAGGGAAATAAGCCGAGATATATGGCGATTAAAATAGTAATTAGAAATAAGCCGAGATATATGGCGATTAAAATAATAATTAAAAATTCAAGCTTATTTCCGCCTCTCTCCTTATGCTGTTTTGTTACGTTTGCCAAGCAAATTAGAAATAGCAGGGAAATAAGCCGAGACACATGGCGATTAAATAATAATTAGAAATAAGCCGAGATATATGACGATTAATATAATAATTAGAAATAAGCCGAGATATATGGCGATTAAAATAATAATTAGAAATAAGCCGAGATATATGGCGATTAAAATAATAATTAGAAATAAGCCGAGATATATGGCGATTAAAATAATAATTAGAAATAAGCCGAGATATATGGCGATTAAAATAATTATTAAATATTCAAGCTTATTTCCGCCTCTCTCCTTATGCTGTTTTGTTACGTTTGCCAAGCAAATTAGAAATAGCAGGGAAATAAGCCGAGACACATGGCGATTAAAATAATAATTAGAAATAAGCCGAGATATATGGCGATTAATATAATAATTAGAAATAAGCCGAGATATATGAAGATTAAAATAATAATTAGAAATAAGCCGAGATATATGAAGATTAAAATAATAATTAGAAATAAGCCGAGATATATGGCAATAAAAATAATATTTAGAAATAAGCCGAGATATATGGCGATTAAAATAATAATTAAAAATTCAAGCTTATTTCCACCTCTCTCTTCATGCTGTTTTGTTAAGGCTGCCAAGCAAACTAGAAATAGCAGGGAAATAAGCCGAGATATATGGCGATTAAAATAATAATTAGAAATAAGCCGAGATACATGGCGATAAAAAAAAAATTAGAAATAAGCCGAGATATATGGCGATAAAAAAAATAATTAGAAATAAGCCGAGATATATGGCGATAAAATTAATATTTGGAAATAAGCCGAGATATATGGCGATTAAAATAATAATTAAAAATTCAAGCTTATTTTCGCCTCTCTCTTTATGCTGTTTTGTTATGGTTGCCAAGCAAACTAGAAATAGCAAGAAAATAAGCTGAGATATATAACTATTAAAATAATAATTAGAAATAAACCGAGATATATGAAGATTAAAATAATAATTAGAAATAAGCCGAGATATATGGCGATAAAAAAAATAATTAGAAATAAGCCGAGATATATGGCGATAAAATTAATATTTGGAAATAAGCCGAGATATATGGCGATTAAAATAATAATTAAAAATTCAAGCTTATTTTCGCCTCTCTCTTTATGCTGTTTTGTTATGGTTGCCAAGCAAACTAGAAATAGCAAGAAAATAAGCTGAGATATATAACTATTAAAATAATAATTAGAAATAAACCGAGATATATGAAGATTAAAATAATAATTAGAAATAAGCCGAGATATATGGCGATAAAAATAATAATTAGAAATAAGCCGAGATATATGCCGATTAAAATAATAATTAAAAATTCAAGCTTATTTCCACCTCTCTCTTTATGCTGTTTTGTTATGGCTGCCAAGCAAACTAGAAATAGCGGGGAAATAAGCCAAGATATATGGCGATTAAAATAATAATTAGAAATAAGCCGAGATATATGGCAATAAAAATAATATTTAGAAATAAGCCGAGATATATGGCAATAAATATAATAATTAGAAATAAGCCGAGATATATGGCGATTAAAATAATAATTAAAAATTCAAGCTTATTTCTGCCTCTCTCTTTATGCTGTTTTGTTATGGCTGCCAAGCAAACTAGAAATAGCAGGGAAATAAGCCGAGATATATGGCGATAAAAATAATAATTAGAAATAAGCCGAGATATATGGCGATAAAAATAATAATTAGAAATAAGAAGAGATATATGGCGATTAAAATAATAATTAAAAATTCAAGCTTATTTCCGCCTCTCTCTTTATGCGGTTTGGTTATGGTTGACAAGCAAACTAGAAAAAGCAGGGAATTAAGCCGAGATATATGGCGATTAAAATAATAAATAGAAATAAGCAGAGATATATGGCGATTAAAATAATAATTAAAAATTCAAGCTTATTTCCGCCTCTCTCTTCATGCTGTTTTGTTAAGGCTGCCAAGCAAACTAGAAATAGCAGGGAAATAAGCCGAGATATATGGCGATTAAAATAATAATTAGAAATAAGCCGAGATACATGGCGATAAAAAAAAAATTAGAAATAAGCCGAGATATATGGCGATAAAAAAAATAATTAGAAATAAGCCGAGATATATGGCGATAAAATTAATATTTAGAAATAAGCCGAGATATATGGCGATTAAAATAATAATTAAAAATTCAAGCTTATTTCCACCTCTCTCTTTATGCTGTTTTGTTATGGTTGACAAGCAAACTAGAAAAAGCAGGGAATTAAGCCGAGATATATGGCGATTAATATAATAATTAGAAATAAGCCGAGATATATGGAGATTAAAATAATAATTAGAAATAAGCCGAGATATATGGCTATTAAAATAATAATTAGAAATAAGCCGAGATATATGACGATTAAAATAATAATTAGAAATAAGCCGAGATATATGGCAATGAAAATAATATTTAGAAATAAGCCGAGATATATGGTGATTAAAATAATAATTAAAAATTCAAGCTTATTTCCGCCTCTCTCCTTATGCTGTTTTGTTACGTTTGCCAAGCAAATTAGAAATAGCAGGGAAATAATTCGAGACACATGGTGATTAAAATAATAATTAGAAATAAGCCGAGATATATGGCGATTAAAATAATAATTAGAAATAAGTCGAGATATATGGCAATAAAAATAATATTTAGAAATAAGCCGAGATATATGGCGATTAAAATAATAATTAAAAATTCAAGCTTATTTCCACCTCTCTCTTTATGCTGTTTTGTTATGGCTGCCAAGCAAATTAGAAACAGCAAGAAAATAAGCTGAGATATATAACTATTAAAATAATAATTAGAAATAAGCCGAGATATATGGCGATAAAAATAATAATTAGAAATAAGCCGAGATATATTTCGATTAAAATAATAATTAAAAATTCAAGCTTATTTCCGCCTCTCTCCTTATGCTGTTTTATTACGTTTGCCAAGCAAATTAGAAATAGCATTGAAATAAGCCGAGATATATGGCGATTAAAATAATAATTAGAAATAAGCCGAGATATATGGCGATAAAAATAATAATTAAAAATTCAAGCTTTTTTCCGCCTCTCTCCTTATGCTGTTTTGTTACGTTTGCCAAGCAAATTAGAAATAGCAGGGAAATAAGCCGAGATACATGGCGATTAAAATAATAATTAGAAATAAGCCGAGATATATGGCGATAAAAATAATAATTAGAAATAAGCCGAGATATATGGCATTAAAAATAATAACTAGAAATAAGCCGAGATATATGGCGATTAAAATAATAATTAAAAATTCAAGCTTATTTCCGCCTATCTCTTTTTGCTGTTTGGTTATGGTTGACAAGCAAACTAGAAATAGCAGGGAAATAAGCCGAGATATATGGCGATTAAAATAATAATTAGAAATAAGCCGAGATATATGCCAATAAAAATAATAATTAGAAATAAGCCGAGATATATGGAAATAAAAATAATAACTAGAAATAAGCCGAGATATATGGCGATTAAAATAATAATTAAAAATTCAAGCTTATTTCTGCCTCTCTCTTTATGCTGTTTTGTTATGGCTGCCAAGCAAACTAGAAATAGCAGGGAAATAAGCCGAGATATATGGCTTAATTCTATACTATAACCTCCCATGGAGAGGAGACGATATCGGCTTTCTCTTAAAGTAAAATTGATTTCGAGGGACCATTATCAATAAGATATTGGGCTACTTCCGATGGGGAACGCAGACGTTTAGAGTTCGGGCCAGGTGGATAATAATAGACACCTAATGAAGGTCCACCAGGCTTAACTGTTTTTCGCTTAATTAGTTTTCTAACCCAGCCTTGCTTAAAAGGTTCCTTATAACGCTCATGTATGGTGCTAATTAGTGTAGGACCAGTAGTATTATCTTCTGCAGAAGATAAGGTAAATAATCTCATATCGTGTTGTGTTCGAAGAAGAACGGGAGGGTCTGAGAATAATTCAAAACCAGGTTCTGAAGTATCGATAAGCGATTCCAACGATGGACTTCGGGTACTATGAGGGGTTTCTGTTGTACCGGCTTCACTTAAGGATCGCAGTTCATTATAATTATCTTGGATTTGGACAGACTGATGATCTAGGATTTCAGAGCCTGTTTGATCAGGAATTTCCTTAGAAAGGGTATTGGGGACGTTAGATGAAGTCTGCGCGCTGATCTCAGCTGTTGAATTCTCAGTAGCTGGTTAATCTGTAACCTCTACTATAAGCCTTTCGTCAAGGAGAACTGTATCATTGTTCCAATACAGTTTAAGTTGAGAAATATGAGTGGTGCCTATAATTTCACCTGTTTCTATGTCTGCTAATCTGTATACTAAAGGAGATTGTTTATCTACTATTTTGTAAGGTCCTTTCCATTTCGGACTTAACTTTGCCATAAAACCTGATGCCGCCTGGGACAAAGGAAAAGTTTCCTTCCAGACAAGGGTTCCAATAATATATTCTATCGGGTCTCGCTTCTGATCATAATAAAGTTTTTGTCTCTTTTGAGCAATCTCTGCTAATTCTTTGGATAATTTAAGTTGATCATGGAGAATTTTAATAGTTTCTGTACGGTCCATATTTTGAGGTATTTCTAATTCATATTCTGGGTCAATTTCCCATGGATTTCGAGGTTCTCTCCCATAATTTAGATAAAACGGTGATCTACCTGTTGTGTCGTGGGGTACTGAATTTATTGCGAATGCTAAAAGTGGTAAATTTAAATCCCATCGTCTGTGGTGTCTACCGACATACATAGAAATGGTTTCGCCTAGTATTCTATTTATTCTTTCTGTCAAAGAACAACAGCAACTCCCCATAAGAGTCTGGGTCCACGTAATGTTAAAAATTTTCGTCTCTTTTATGATAAATTCGTATTATATTATTAAAATAGGGTAGTTGGGGGATAATTTAAAGCTAAAATTCGAGCTCACAACTGTAAATTTTGGGAATTACAACGAATGGAAGGTTTCTTCCATAATGTAAAGAATAGGAAGAATCTATGACTTCCGTGCCGGATATGAAAGCCTTCCCCCACACGAAAATCTTGAACGGTTATTATTTTAGATTCATAATTATGTTAGGAAAATATTAGGAAAGAATTATTTTGTAACTGCCACGGGTATAGTGCTGGCGGCAAAATGAAATTCGTATATTTTTGGTCTACTATGCCTCGAAATCCTCGAAAACGCCTGTAGAAGTGTTCCACTTGTCAAGCATTCATGCAGTAGGCTTTTGCTAGCTTTACAGGGGCCGTGCAAAGACTATATAGCTTACTTGAATAGTCTTTGGTGTATAAGAAACTCGAAAAATAAATAGAGAAATCATACCAATTAGAAGATACTGGAGTAGTATCTTTAATTTTTATTTCATATTAAACAAAACACACTTGTATAAAACGGACAAATTATTCATTTAACGCTAAGGTTTTCTACGTTTAACGTTTGTCTGGTAGTTCAAGCTCAGTGGCATCTTCACACACTACACGCAATTTTGACTGGTACCAACTGCCTCGATCTTCATGGCGACGATAACCAAGATACCAGATTACGCTACTAACGTGAACACAAGTACCTATCGTAAAACTACCACCTTTGCAATTGCAATACCAGCCTTTAATGGCATTTGCACCTGTCCCGTTCGGTACATAATGAATTAGAGCTTGGTGAACAGCTGAGGTGGAAAATTGACCAGGCACGCGTATACGAATTAAGTCATGTTCAACTTTGGACACTTCGACGCTGAAAGAGCCGGATTTCTCTATAGTCAACGCCACATAATATTCAGCGCGTTTCGTTTTAAAGTCGCTCATTACCACCTCACGTACATCACTTTCACGAAGTACAGGGAAGTCTTGAAATTCACTATCCTCAATTCGTTGCCATTTAGGCGGTTTGCGAAGCAGATTATCGCGCTCAACTACTTCCTTAAGAGGATTTTCTTTCGTAGAGACTGCCAGCATTTTTTCGACGGAGTCTTCCCAGGAACCTTTAAGATGTAACTCCGGGTGGTAGGCGTTCAACAGCGCAGCAGCAATTTGAAGAAGTTCCGGAACTAATGGTAACATATGCACAGGTATACGGTTTTGAAAAAAACGATACACCGTCTGCAAATGCCCATTCCTAACTTCAACCGGCCACCTGAGGTACGTTACTTGTCGGGAACGATTAACTTCTTGCGTGTTTACTTGCTTCTCGCCTTTAGACAAGAACGAAGGCATTTGTAAATCCACACCCAGTTCAGTCAGTACGCTGTTGGAGTCTCGAAAACCGCGGTCTGCCAGTACAACGTCACCAACTTGAAAGAAAGACTGGAGTTCTTCTCTCTTTTTGATAGAATGGTTTAAAATGCGCGCGTCGTTATTGCGGCCATTATCAAAGTAGGGTCCGATTATATCTATTATGTAACCCGTAGTTGTTACCATTAACATTGGCTTGAGGATATGCTGGCCTTTGTGCACACAGAAGGATTTGTGAAGAACGGTATAGTCCTTGGATCTTCCAACCTTGATATAGGTGCCATCTACAATGGTAATAAGACAATTAGGCTTGTTGTTAGCAAAGAGTTTTACTGCTGCTCCAGATTGATGGTTTGTTATCAGATTGTCACGTGATAAGTGTTGCAGGCCAAAATGATGTGGCACGAAATGCTCCGATAAAGCCATAATAACCGCTTTTACCGTGTTTGATACCGATCTTTCAGTTAAATGAAATAAAGTTGATAACACCTTATTGGAGATACCCAATCGTAATTTCACCAATAATACTGCTAGAGCTGTCTTCGACGAACAGCATCTGATGGTACGAATAATGTCCTCAATAGTCGAATGCAACTCTAGGAACTCGTGCAGGGACAATGAAGTTAATACTTTACAGTCTTCATCACTTTGTTTGAAATTGTCAAAGCTCGGCGTCCGTAGGTCGTTAACACATTTCCTGAGGTCCTGTAATAGTTGCTCAATGTCCGTGGCAGTCATAATGGTTGATCTAGCGGAAACCTGAATTCCAGCAATTATTTCGGTGGGAAGCTCTCCGTTAACGAGATGCGTGGAGCACATTCGGTTGTCCCGATGAATAAATATGGCTCTTTCCACAAATATACTTGTTCTCACTTCGGCTTTTACCCTGGTTCGTGTACTAACACCGCAAATGAAGCAAGTCTTTGGCAGGGGCCGAACACAACTGTGCTTTATGGCAATAGTGTTTGATGACGTACGCTTTCGTGGTATTTGCGACGTTGATGGCTGAGGTATTGGTGACGGTGATGGATTAGATACTGTGGACTTTGTTGGTTCAGGTACTGTGGACGTTGATGGCTCAGGTACTGTTGACGTTGATGGATTAGATACTTGCGTCATTTGTCTTCGTTTTTGTGGTGAAGACGATGACGTTGAAGAGCCATGATCACTACTGAAGGACGATTTGCTAGCATTTAAGAACGTTTGAAACTTTCGTGACAGACCCGAGCACTTTAAACAAATCTTCGTTGTTTTGCTATTAATTACAAGTGGTAATAACCCTTTACTAAAACGAAGAAAACGAGCAAAGTGATGAAGACTGTAAAGTATTAACTTCATTGTCCCTGCACGAGTTCCTTGAGTTGCATTCGACTATTGAGGACATTATTCGTACCATCAGATGCTGTTCGTCGAAGACAGCTCTAGCAGTATTATTGGTGAAATTACGATTGGGTATCTCCAATAAGGTGTTATCAACTTTATTTCATTTAACTGAAAGATCGGTATCAAACACGGTAAAAGCGGTTATTATGGCTTTATCGGAGCATTTCGTGCCCCATCATTTTGGCCTGCAACACTTATCACGTGACAATCTGATAACAGACCATCAATCTGGAGCAGCAGTAAAACTCTTTGCTAACAACAAGCCTAATTGTCTTATTACCATTGTAGATGGCACCTATATCAAGGTTGGAAGATCCAAGGACTATACCGTTCTTCACAAATCCTTCTGTGTGCACAAAGGCCAGCATATCCTCAAGCCAATGTTAATGGTAACAACTACGGGTTACATAATAGATATAATCAGACCCTACTTTGCTAATGGCCGCAATAACGACGCGCGCATTTTAAACCATTCTATCAAAAAGAGAGAAGAACTCCAGTCTTTCTTTCAAGTTGGTGACGTTGTACTGGCAGACCGCGGTTTTCGAGACTCCAACAGCGTACTGACTGAACTGGGTGTGGATTTACAAATGCCTTCGTTCTTGTCTAAAGGCGAGAAGCAAGCAAACACGCAAGAAGTTAATCGTTCCCGACAAGTAACGTACCTCAGGTGGCCGGTTGAAGTTAGGAATGGGCATTTGCAGACGGTGTATCGTTTTTTTCAAAACCGTATACCTGTGCATATGTTACCATTAGTTCCGGAACTTCTTCAAATTGCTGCTGCGCTGTTGAACGCCTACCACCCGGAGTTACATCTTAAAGGTTCCTGGGAAGACTCCGTCGAAAAAATGCTGGCAGTCTCTACGAAAGAAAATCCTCTTAAGGAAGTAGTTGAGCGCGATAATCTGCTTCGCAAACCGTCTAAATGGCAACGAATTGAGGATAGTGAATTTCAAGACTTCCCTGTACTTCGTGAAAGTGATGTACGTGAGGTGGTAATGAGCGACTTTAAAACGAAATGCGCTGAATCTTATGTGGCGTTGACTATAGAGAAATCCGGCTCTTTCAGCGTCGAAGTGTCCAAAGTTGAACATGACTTAATTCGTATACGCGTACCTGGTCAATTTCCACCTCAGCTGTTCACCAAGCTCTAATTCGTTATGTACCGAACGGTACAGGTGCAAATGCCATTAAAGGCTGGTATTGCAATTGCAAAGGTGGTAGTGTGACGATAGGTACTTGTGTTCACGTTAGCAGCGTAATCTGGTATCTTGGTTATCGTCGCCATGAAGATCGAGGCAGTTGGTACCAGTCAAAATTGCGTGTAGTGTGTGAAGATGCCACTGAGCTTGAACTACCAGACATACGTTAAACGTAGAAAACCTTAGCGTTAAATGAATAATTTGTCCGTTTTATACAAGTGTGTTTTGTTTAATATGAAATAAAAATTAAAGATACTACTCCAGTATCTTCTAATTGGTATGATTTCTCTATTTATTTTTCGAGTTTCTTATACACCAAAGACTATTCAAGTAAGCTATATAGTCTTTGCACGGCCCCTGTAAAGCTAGCAAAAGCCTACTGCATGAATGCTTGACAAGTGGAACACTTCTACAGGCGTTTTCGAGGATTTCGAGGCATAGTAGACCAAAAATATACGAATTTCATTTTGCCGCCAGCACTATACCCGTGGCAGTTACAAAATAATTCTTTCCTAATATTTTCCTAACATAATTATGAATCTAAAATAATAACCGTTCAAGATTTTCGTGTGGGGGAAGGCTTTCATATCCGGCACGGAAGTCATAGATTCTTCCTATTCTTTACATTATGGAAGAAACCTTCCATTCGTTGTAATTCCCAAAATTTACAGTTGTGAGCTCGAATTTTAGCTTTAAATTATCCCCCAACTACCTTTTTTTAATAATATAATACGAATTTATCATAAAAGAGACGAAAATTTTTAACATTACGTGGACCCAGACTCTTATGGGGAGTTGCTGTTGTTCTTTGTCTGTGGATGGTATGGTGTAGTGAAAACAGATTTAATTTTAAAGAGACGACAAGTGTCAGCCCAAAGTTGTGATGTAAACTGGGAACCTTGATCTGATAGGATTTTAACTGGAGCAACCCATCTACAAATTAAGTTTCGAAGAGCTGTAGCACAAGTGCCCGCTGTCACTGATTTTAGGGGTATTAATTCAACATACTTTGTCATATAATTGACAAATACTAATAGATAATTGTTGCTATTGTGACTACGGGGCAAAGGACCCATGATGTCAACTCCGATCATGCTCCATGGAGCGGAAAGCTCTGTAGATATCATCAGACCAGGCTTACGTCTGTTTCTAGATTTGTACTCTTGACAAATTCTACATCCTCTAATGTAATCAGCTACATCCTTATTCTATGAGCTGAAAGAGGGTGATCGTGTACCAATCTCAGAGCTTCCCGTCTGAGAGAAAGAGGTAAATAAATCTGATTTGGTCCTCGTTTAACTGGACGATAATATAAAATGTCATTTGTCAATTCATATAGGCGATTATATGGTGGGTTTTTATCCTTGAGCGTTTCTATAATTGGACTTAGAATCGTATCTTCATGTTGGGCTCGTTGTATATCGGCTCGAGTAAAAACATGAAAATTTGCATGTGGACCAGGGACAAAAGCGTCGATTAGGGATGAACTAACCTCCGTAGAGGAATCAACTACGGATCCACTAGATAAATCTAAACTAGAATTTGTAGATTCAAGGGTGGAAGATCTTTGGTTGATAGATACTCTAGAGATTTGTAATGGTATAGGAGCTCGTGACAATGCGTCAGCAACTACATTTTCCACGCCTTTTTTGTGAACTATCTCGAAATCATGATTGAAGGAATAAAGCCCATCTCATTAGTCGAGAGTTAGGTTCTTTGAGGTTAAACAACCATTTCAAAGCCATATGATCTGTTATGATGGTGAATTTTTTACTTTCTAGATAAGGTCTAAACTTATTGACGGCCCAGAAAACAGCTAAACACTCTTTTTCTGTGGTATTGTAGTGTAATTCGGCTTTTCTCAATGCACGACTAGCATAAGCTAAAGGTTTTTCTACCCAATCTTGTTTCTGACTAAGAAGTGCTCCTAAGCCTGTATCACATGCGTCTGTGGTGAATATACACTGTAATTCTGGACGGTATGAAGCTAAAGGAGTAGCTTCACAAATAGCTTTTATAATATTTTCGAAAGCTTGTTGTTGTTCGTCACCCCAGAAGAATTTAACATCCTTCTTTTTAAGGTGATTTAGGGGAGCAGCTAGTTGAGAAAAATTGGGTATAAACCTGTGGTGCCATCCGGCCATACCAAGGAATCTTTGGACCTTTTTAAGGGTGTTGGGAACAGGAAACTTCTTAATGGCCTCAATTTTAGAGGGATCGATAAAAATTCCTGCCTCATTTATGAGGTGACCAAATATTTGCTTCGTGCTGGGCAAATCTACACTTTTTTAATTGCAACGTTAATCCTGCATCTCGAAGTTTTTGTAAGGTGTAATCTAAAGCAATTTTATGATCTTCCCATGTGGATGATGGAATTAGAATATCATCTAAATATACACATTTGGAAAATTGTTCTCCACCTTCTTGAAATATTTGATCAACTAGCCTTTGAAAGGTACTTGGGGAATTACATAACCCATACGGGAGAACATTAAACTCAAATTTTCCTGCATGTGAGGTAAAAGCAGTTTTCGGTTGACTATTCGGATGAACTTCTATCTGCCAGTATCCTGACTTAAGATCAAGTGCGGTTATATACTTGGGAGATCCTAATTTTCCCAATATTTCATCTATATAAGGGATCGGATATGGATCTTTTATTTTCACTTTATAAAGTTTACGATAGTCAACGCAGAATCGAATTTTATCTCCTTTTTGTTCAACTAAAACTATCGGCGAAGCCCAAGGACTGTTAGAGGGTTTTATCACACCTTCTTTGAGCATGGTTCTTATGTGTTCTTCGATAATTTGTTTCTTAGAAGGACTAACTCTATAAGGGCGAGAATGGATAGGAATTGCTTCTCCTGTATTAATTTCATGCATAATTAAACTCGTATGACCAGTTTTATCAGCAAAAAGATCTGGGTATTTTAGTAATAAACGCCTCAGATCTGAACGTTGGTCGGAAGAGAGTGTAGTGTTGTTTACTACTGTTTCTACGTTCTCAATAACCTGCATATTAAGAATTAATGGTAAAGCTTTGTCTGTCTGAAAACGAAGTCGATTACCATCAATTATGCAATATTTCGATCCATGATCTATGAAAACATTGTGGTCTTCAAGAAAATCAAGACCCAGTATAAAGTCACTAAGTAATGTAGGTACTATTAAGAATTCCTGAGTATAATTATGAGTTAAATTATTATCGAATGTAATTTCAAAGTTTAAAACAGTGGAACCTTTAGAAAAAATATAGCGTTTATCTCCCAAAATGATACATTCAATATCTTGGTCAAGAGGAAGAGCGTCAGGATCATTGCGAGCATGACATATTGCTCTCCATTGTTCCTAACTTATCATAGATAGTTCTGCCCCATTATCTAATTGTGCTTGAAAAGAACCATGTTCAAAATTGAGTGGTATTAATATGGGTTGACGGCGTTGTCTAGTTTGACAACTTATTGACCCTAAAAATGTAGGCTTTGTTCTTAATTGAGGGTTTATTGTTCGTAGTTGCAGGAGGCTGCGACTCCCTCGCTTCGTAGTCTCCCTGTTTAGGACTTGGACATTCGTTAGCTAAATGACCTTTCCCAGTACAATTGAAACATGTTAGTTCGCTTTTAGGCAAACCAGTAGTTAATTTAGCTTGACCTTGTTGTGACCTCGTATATGAGGAGGAAGGACGAGCTTGAGGTTGAGTCGTAGGAGAGGTACTAGTGAAAGTAGGCCTTGAGCTACTAGTATTTGTGTGAATGCGACTAGATTGTAGTCTAAAAGAACGTGAAACCGATTCAATTGGGGCTTCAGCTGTTTGTCCAGGGAGAGATCTATTAAATCTACTTGTGGTAGAAACGGGGTTTTTGTTGCTAAATGTTCTAGCTTGGAACTATATGTGATTGGTCTATACTCGATATTACTGGGAATTGTTTTTGTTCTCATAGATGGTTGATAGTTTCTCGAGGGAAAGTTGGTTCTAGGTTGGTTTCGATGAGAAGTCCATGATTGGGAGTGGAAGGGATTTGGTGTATCACCTGACCTTCTACGAGGAGGTTTGAGGGCAATTTCTGTTGCCCTACATAACTCTCTTAAACTATGTAAATCTCTGATGCCACTTTTTGCTAAGCCAAATCTATATTCTGGAAGTAGATTTGTTTTAAATATTCTAACAAGTTTTTCTTCCGAAAAAGGCTCTTCTAAATTATTATTTAGTTTGATAACATCATTTATAAATGTATCAACCTCCTCAGAGGGTACTTGCATTCGTTCATAGATACGTGTTTCTTCGTATGTTTCAGGCGCAGGGTCACTAAATCTTTCTTTTAAGTTATGTTCAAAGTGACCTAAATTAACAAAGGGTTCCGTCTCCCTATACCAGTCCAATGCTATTCCACTTAAAACCAAAGGAAGGGTCGCTAACGCTTCCTTTGTAGAAAGGTGAGCTAAACTGACAAATTCTCGATAAGATTTTATAAATTCCTGTGGTCGTTCTGTTCTAGCTCCTTTAAAAACTAAGGATACTTGGAGGAATTATAGGCTTTCAAGGAAAACGAATCGAAGGGGTGTCATGATCAGATTCTCGGGATGATGAGGAAGATTGAGAACGAGCGCTTGCATGTGAGGAAGGAGGTTTAGTTCTATGACTTTGTCTCGGAGAATGATGAGATCCTGCATGCCTAGAGGGTAGTTGACTTGACGGATCAGCTACGCCTGATTGTTGGGTGGTATGGGGATCTACTTGTTTGGGAATAGTTTGTGAATTTTGATTCGACCTGGTCATTGAGGCTCTCATGTCTACCAATTCTGTTTGTAATAGATGAATAACTTCCTCTAAATGACGTATATATAATAATTGTAGACCTAATTGTTGTTGATAGGGATTTGATTGTGTATTTGAACTCTGTACTGGTTGTGTTTGAGTAGGATTAGCTTGAATCCCAGTCGAAATCTCAGTTACGATTGCTGAAGTCCGACCAATAGTGCCTAATATCGGAGCTCTACTAACGGTTTGTGTGGTCTGGGAACTAGTTGTGGTATCGAGTGTGGATTGTCGTGGAAATATAGGCGTACTTAAATCACTAAATAATAAATCATCTAGTATGGAACTGTTGTCGTTAATGGACGTTCAAAAGTTTGTGTGAAACTAGTACGGGTAGACGTAGTTATTCTATTGTCTAAACTAGTTTCTTTTAAAGCTTCATGAAATGATTCGAACACAGTTCTGGTATGGGGTGGATGTTGATAAACACGCCCAGATCTAGTTCTCGCTAGATCAGGTTGTGGATAAGGATGACCAATCCCCATCCTGGCTAGTTCGGGTCCCATAATAGAATAATCCTCACCATGAGGCGGTACCTCATCGTTAGGAGGATGTCGATGAGCCATGTTATATTTTATAGTTAATATAATATTATAAGATTAATATATAATTGTCATATTATGAATTTTAATTTAGTAAAAAGAGGAATCCAATAACCTCATTCTGAGGACTAAAGTCCTCAATAGAAGAAAACAATCTCTAACCCTTGGCGATAATTAAAACCATTGTGATCTGAACAGATGGTGCTTCTGGACAGATGGTGCTTCTAACATCTAATTTAACAATGAATTAATTCCACTTCGAGCCCCACGTTGGGCGCCAAAAATTGTAACCGATTTACAATTTTTAAAGTAAGAGAGGGTATGAGGGTTCTCGATAAAGCGAATTAAGATTCACAGTGGAATTTAGGCTAAGGCTTAGTAATAATCAAGAACAAATCACTTGATGCTTAATGATTTTAATTATCGCCCTTTTGAAAAATGAGTACATTCTTACCCTGAGTCCAGGAATTTACTTTACAAAAAAAGAAAAATCTTAATTAACAGAACTTCGGAGGTTGGAGATTATCACGTTATAGTTTCGTCACGTTGACTCGTTGAGATCCAAAATGAGAGTGGGCCGTACTGGGTTTTTTCTTGTGTCCTTTCAAGAAAATTGTTATCCGCGCGTTCGTACAGTCGTACCGCGTTGTCGGTTCCTCTTGAACCGAAAGAATGGTTAATTTTAAGAGGGAGAGTCGAACACAAAGAGACCCACGACTGGTTCTATATGTGTAGCGTCTTCTACACTCGGGCGATCTTTTGTGTCCGGTTCTCCCTACCGACATAACCGTTCGCGACCTCAGGGACTATAATATGGGGTATTAAATATAAATGCACCAACGGGTGCAAGGTTAGGTTTGTCCCTACAAATATATGGTAAACTGCGCAAATAAAAATTACGCAAATGTAAATCAGCAAAATTGAAACTGCGCATATTAAAATGAGAAAATTCGAAACTGCTCAAATGAAAATAAGCAAATGGGAAACTGAGCAAATGGAAAAATAAGCGCAAATGAAAACTACGCAAATGAAAATGAGCAAATGTGAAACTGCGAAAATGAAAATAAGCAAAGAGAAACTGCGCAAATGGAAAATTGCGCAAACGAAAATGAGCAAATGGTAAACACGCAAATGAAAAGTGTGCAAATGAAAATGATCAAATAAGAATCAGCGTATGTGGACCCTAATCAAATTTTATACCTCTGACGGTTGACGAGTAACGAAAAAATTTTCAAAATGAAAAAGTGAAAAAAAATGTGTATGTAATTTTATATATATATATATATTCTTGAAAATGTAATTGACATTCTTATAGCGGGTTATACCTGATACATTAAAGAAAGAGCATTAATTACACGATCTCGATCGTATCCGGCTATGCATATAGAGTACGTGTGTTCCTTAATTTAATTCAGTTCCTTATCATTCAACTGTTTAAGAAATAAAATTTTTGTTTATCATTTTGAAGCAATTAATAAAGCTCGGCTAAGCTTATGATTTCACAATTTTGTAACCAATTCACGCACCTTACTTTCTATTACTTCACATAATAATATATTATTTAAATCTGTGTTTAACTAGAGATACTCTCGTACCCGAAAGAAGTCTTATCGAATTTTGTCGAAGTACCTTTGTCTGTATTAATTCCAATTCAGTGGACGGTGGGATCTTGGATACCCTTTAATTAGATTCTTCAATCCACCCCAAGTTTGCAGCAAGCCTAAGCCTATACTACCCGTTATACATTTGCTTTTTTGACTAAATTATTTATATGGAAAATAGTTTAGCGCGTGCTGCCAACCCAAGCTGGTATTAAACGGTCACATTTCTTTAAAATTTTGGACAATTTCTTAAATATCTTCTAAACTATCTCGAATTTTAAATTGATTTTTCAACTGAATTATTAATTAGATTAAGTTTAACCATTTTGATATTTTTAATTATAAAATAAATTAATATTGCTAGTAAGGCCCGCTGAGATCGGAAACTGGTGTGGGGATGGTCGTAGTGATGTCCCTTTGCTTATAATCACCTTCAACTGTCCAGCGTAAAGGTTTGACCGTAAAGTGGATGGTGGAAGGCGATAATATCCAGTGGAAGGCGATAATATCCAATGGGAGACGTCCTGTTGTATATAATTGCACGACACCTGAAACTCAATGTGGCCGCCACGCTTAAAGGAGGTAATTCCCGATTACGTCTATTGACTTTTGGCTCCACGATCCAGGTCACGTGATATCCGGTTACGGCGGAAGTGACAAACACACACCCAGACACGACCAGTGTAAAACCTCCCCCTGAACTGAAGTTCAGTCGGGGAAAATGTAACAGATGCACCCCCTACCAACCTTGCGTCACAGAGAGACAAACCCCCTCCCCCTAAATTGTGTGACGTAGTTTATGGACATTTCTCAATGAGAATGCGTAGACGCGGGAGAAGGAGCCATGCTTTTGCCAGGGTCCGCTGTTTCGGGTTGCAACACGATCAGGAGCTTAGAAAAAATATCCCTTCTACTACGGCAATTAGTTTTTACCATCCATCCCATAATAATGGCGCTGTAGTAGCGCTAATAAGTAGTTAAATTTCCTGCATTTCACTGATAAAGTGGGTAAATTTTCGAAGCTCCTGTTCTTGCGTAATTAGACACAAGTTGGGAAATCAAAATAACACCTCGCCGACACCCATGTGATGTAACCTAACCTAAAATATTAAAATTTATGGCATTGGTTGAAGACGAAGATTCGAAGCAAAAATTAAATATCTCAATTAAACACTGTATCTATTAAACCAAATATTCATATCAAAAACATACTTCTTACCAAGATAAAGTTGAATGCAAAAGCATCACACTTAATTAAAGATTCCAACGAGGTTACGAATTTTTTGAGAGAGTCAGCAAAAATTTGCTTTTTAATGAATTAATTTCAATATACCTTCGTCTCCTTCCATTTTTTTAAATATTTCAATTTTCAATGTAAATAAAACACCAACTCAATAATAAATAACCCAAACTAATTTTGAATAAATTCAACGCAGCAATCTCAGGATTGTGCTTTATAACTCTTAACACACAAAAAATACTAAAAAATAAAAAAAAAACTAGGAAATATTCGAAGTATAAAGCTCATGAAGTCGGTAACCAAAATATATCAGAAAATAAATCGGTATGTCGTAAAATAACTTTTTTAAGAAAGCTATAAATGAGTACAGAGAAAAATGAATTATAAAATACCTTTTGATTTTCAAACTAATATTTCAGTCACAATTCAGTAACAAAAATAAGAACTCAAGTCATTGAAAATATACAAAAAATGTCCAAATAACAATATTTCAAACAAATAATAAACGCATGAAACAAATAATTCAAATTCAAAATTAATACCTTACAAATTAATTGTATTCAAATCAAACTTAATTTGAAATTTCAGCAAGCCAATATATATAACCAGCAAAAGCGAAAGATTTCAAAAGAATGAAGTGATTTCAAGTTCAAAATAAAAATTAGATAAGGAAGGTCAAGGTCCCTCCGTAAAAACATATGGCGTTAAGAAAAGTCTAGAGTATTTTAGACCAAGTAACGCCATTAGATATATAAGCCCACTTCTAAAACACGTTTTTTGTGGTATAATGAACTGTGAATGAAGAACGGATGTTTCTTTTTTGGCCCCACAAGAAATTTTTTATACGTTTTTTCAGACAGGGCGGACCTTAGTAAAAATATACCAAGTTGTGAAACAAACGTCATTATACGTGACTCCACACGTAACCAAAAATACACAACAGTAGGCATTAAAAGAATGGTTCTACTATACTTAATTGGGATTAACATTAAATTCATGTATGGAAAAGTGTGATACTAAAAGTAGCAGTCATCACGAGATCCAATCACATGATTATTTTCCCCACTCGGTCTACATTTCACTCTATCACATATACCAAATGTAATTTCAATGTGAATCCGGTTTAAGAAAGTTCGACAACTGAGGAGTGACTAGCCTGCTTCGATCTGCGCTTGCGCGCACGCAACAATTCCGCGCAATTTGGTGCAAAATACATTTGCAAAACGCGCGAGAATTATAAAAAATTAATTTGAAAGCCCGTGCTAGTTATTAAAACCAATTCTTACGCTACTTATCGCAAATTTGCTAGAAGATTACAGTATCTCCCCATACATAAAGGTGATTCTCCCAATTTAATATTACTTTTCTTTAGCAAGGCTTGAACTTTATTGTTTAAAAATTCAGTCCCACTATCACTATAGATGGCGCGCGGGACGCTATCGGCGAAAATCTCCTTCAGACCCCGAACGACCTCATCTTCGCTCTTCCTCTTTAAAGGGATACTGTTGGCTTTTCGCGAGAAGCAATCGATACCCATTAGCAAATATTTAAAGGAATCATTATATTTTGCTAATGACTGCATGTCAGCCAGGTCAATTTCAAACCTATCGCCAATATTGGTGACGGGAATTTTTCTTCGCTTAAATTTCTTTCACAGCCTCCCTCGAAATACCCTTATCTTTAACGGCCTGGTATAATGATTCGATACTCGAAAATGACGCCGGATTACTTTCATCAAAATAAATTCCTTCTAGGGTGTTGATTTGGTCGTTTTGAACGTTAGCCATTCTTGGGAGTTGGGGCTTTTATTTGATAGACCGAGCCGTTTTCTAATTGTGTTTACAGTTTTGCTGGTAATTTTCGTGGGCGGCTTTTTCGCTTTGCGTAATCTTAATTTTAAGGGCGTCAGTGTTGCGAGGGGCGACGGGCGTACGGGGGTGGTAACGACGGAGTGTTGCGGTAAAAACGTCTTAACAAAAGGCGCGAATTCGACCCAGCCTACGGGTTGAGTTCCGAGGCTTTTGCCCTCGCTAAGTTTAATCGTATGAAAAATTAATTCGCTGATATCAGAATCTTTAACGGCGTGACCGTCGATGACGATGTTATTGTAGACCACGTTACTCTGTTATCGCTTTCTGTCAAATGATCGAAAATTTTACGGGCGAGCCCCCTATATTTGAGCGGAAATAAATTTAACCAACGTTCATAGGGTAATTTACTAATTTCTTTCTTAGTTATATTTTGGGCTCTTTGTAAAATTTGACTGTATTGTATCCATTTGGTCCTCGCGTCAAGATCGCGATCATCTAATATATTTCGCATTTCAGACTCGAGGGTATTTAAAACAGCTTTTTCTTTCGGCACGGCCCCTCCGGCCAGTGAGGCGGAATTTTCTGAAGGGTTGGCCCCGCTAACATTCTCGGAATTTAGGGGAGTCCGGGATATAGGAACAAGGTGCATTTTTAACGAATTGTTTCATTGTCCTACGAGACTCCCAAGGATATTGGCGGCGAGCGGTAAAAGTAACGAGAAGAAGCCACTACCTTTCTGGTTAATTAATAGATGTTTCTTTTTACCACTCCAATCTGACGTAGATTTTTCTTATGTCGGGCTAGTTGTAAGGTATTTTTAGGACTTAAATTTAGATTACCACTTAATGCGTTTAAAGCTACTTCGCTCAGGGCCTCGATCAATTCTTTGGGAGCAGATTTTAATATACTAAGCCTTTGGCTACGCTTAACACGACCTAAGGCTGATATAAGGTCGGCGTTACGTTTCGCAAGACTCGAGCGAGTTTTCGTTGTTCGCGCTTTGGGGGCCATACCACTAATGATGGGATTACCGAGGGGGATGAAGAGTTTTATTGTTTTCGGGGGGTGTATACTGTTAGAGTTTCGTTGGGGAAAACATTCGTTCTTAATCTCCACTCTTCGGGGATTGTTTGCGAAAGGTCGTATAAGATATACGTATGAGGTTGGGACGTAGCATCTAAGTAGCTATCCAGAATGAATTTTGAGTTACTAGGACATAATTGGCGCGCTAGAATATTGATTTGATTTAAGTCTCGTGTTTGCTTGAAAAGTATTATATAAGTCGCGTTTAACGAGATTTCTCGGATACTTTTATTAAAAAGATTTTGAACAATGAAAAGTAAGGACAAAGACTTATGATGTGAATATTTAGTGAAAATATCAGCAATCAATCCCCCTTTATTTTGACTCATAAGATCATCGATAACTAACAAGACATTTCGGGAACCATCATAAATTGATACTTCGGGTAACCCTTCTAAAAACTTTACGCCTAATTTCTTGATATCGTCGTAGATTGGTTGCCAAACAGAGTAATACTAGTCAACTTGAGCTATGGGGGATCAAACATTGAAGCCCGCTCTTTTATTATCCTCTGACACAACATAGTTTTCCCACTACCGGAGCTACCGACCACCAGGGTACCGGAAGGATGATTGAATCGTAACATGACAACTCCAAAACTCAAACTCTAATGATTCTAATTTCGAAAAGACATTTAATTTTATAGGTATTATATCGCGATTCGCGGTGACAGTCCACACCCCTTCGCGCGCGCGGTTTTTCGCGGTCGCGTTTTTCTCGTTTCGCGGCTGTTGTTTACGCGGTAATTAAGCCTATACTAATAATTATTATTTAAACATTAAATAATGTTCGTTTTTCGGGAGCTTGCTATATGACTTTGTAAAACTTTATATTTTCGGCGGGAAAAGCTGGGTCTATAGAAATAAGAGAACATCTTTCTTTCCTAAAAATGGGAAGGACCTTTCTCACGATAAATTGTCAATCAAAAATAGCGATCTTAAAAAAAAGACGGATAGGTAGTTGAACCCCCAAGTCAAAAAAAGGGTAGGAACAACCCGTGGTTCAGAAGCCATGATGGGCCAACCTCGGTGGGCCTACAAACTAGTGGTCCATACCCACGGTAAAGAAAACCAGGCTTCAATAGTGGAAAGATAATTGGTCCTTGCTGAAAGATGAATGGCCATCGGTGGAATTTTGGCCAGTTATTTCACACGTTTGTAAGCGTTCGCTAGCTAAGGTGTGGTAGTTCGTTGGGGGGGGGGGCGTTAGGTGAAGATTCTTGAACCTTAGCTGACCATTGGAGGGTCGCGATGGCCCAGGGATATGGGGGTAAAATTATCTCGCGGGTTGCCTGTACAATTTTTTAAGATAAAACGCTTAAATTTTTAACCAAGACTACCATTCTGCTCTCATCTTACGAGCCCTAGACAACAGAACTAAACCCTAGAAAATAAGATGGCTTCAAGAATTCCCGATTTGACGTAAGTACTTTAAGAATAGAAAATCTCTGTACTTTAAGTTGGATATATTTTTAGAAAATAACTTGGTTTAATTTCGGGACATTTTAGAAATAACTTTTTGAGTTTTCAACCCTATTTTAGAATTAACTTTGTTTAATTGCGGCTCGTTTTTAATAAACAACTGCCCGGATATATTTAGAAATATAGTTTTAGAAATTGATTACACTCTAGGTTAAGGGGTCTAAAACATATTCCAACTTGAAGTACCGAGATTTTCAAAACCTTATATTTTGGAGATATTTAAATATTTTTTTATAATAGCCGTGTAAAGCTGGAGGCCCCTGCCTCAACCCCCGGAAGCTCGGCGTACTCGCCGCGCCGGTCTCCGGACCGACGTTGGATGGCGAGGTCACCTAGGGGGACCCCCCGAGCCGCTCGACACCCCGCCAGAGCTCGGCGCGCTCTTTTCGGAGCTGGGGCGCCCGAAGCCGGGGTTCGACGCCTGCCGCGTCGCCCGTCTCCGCCGCCATCACCGTTTTGGGAGGAAGGGAATCCCGCAGCGAGCAGCGTCAGATGGAGTAACCGCTCCTCCGGAGAGGGACACTGTCACCGCCACCCGCTGCCCACCGTCGTCATTTCGCGGAGGGGTACGCGGTCATTGACGCCCCGCACCGAACAGGATACCCCTGGCTCGCCCCTCCGCACACCCCCGCCCCGGACGCCCACTCAGTCGTGTAAGTTTCACCAGCTTCTCAAAGTCAAATAGTCGTAATTTTACATTTATAATTTATATATAAATTTTTCTAGCATCCTCGCCCACTTCCTCCACCTTGCCGCCCGCTATCAGATACGGTACGGGGAGTACCCGGCCGCTGCCATGGCCAAGTTTCAGGCGGTCGTGCGGAACAACAAGGTTCCGGCGGCCGCCTTGTACTCCTACGACGTTTGGGGTGGACGGTACGTGACTAACGAACTCTTACTCAACCCTTATTGTAACTTACTAAATTATTATTATTATAAAAAGGGTACTCGCCGAACTGGACCAACTTGGCCATTGGCGGGCGGCCACCGCGCCTCCGATGGATGCCGCCGAGATCGAGACCTTCATCGAGAAGGAGAGGGTCATAATCTCGGGGGCCCAAGACATCGTGAGGCGCGCAACGTGCCCCCCACCGCCATATCTTACAAGCGGTGTAGGCCGCGCCACAATTTGTATTTTTTTTTAATTAAATAAATGTTTTTTAAAAGTAATTTCCTTGAATTTGTTTTATTTACTTTTACAGGCCTACCTGTACATAGTCTAAACCCATAAACGTAAATATTATTTTAGTTTAATTGTAAGGATATTATTCTATTTAGTTTTGGGGTTTATTTAGATGGTTTCAGGTTATAAAGTTGCACTGTACGCCAAAGTTTCAACGTTCATGAATGGGGATAGCTTACAGGTCCCCTGTCGACACCTATCGTGAAAATCAGCTACTAGAGTTTATTTAGTCAATGTTATTATTTTTTACACCACCACATAATAAATTTTTAGTGTCTATTTAAGGTACTTTAATTGCTAGGTTAGTATTATTCCATTTAGTTTGGGATTTATTACTTAAATGTACTGGTTTCAAATTATACGGCAACTAGGTGGCGCTAATGTTTCAGCGTTCACGGACTGTGTTAGCTTATGCACCCTTCGTTTGTAATACAATTTCCTTAAATCTATGTTGGGTTGTTTTTTTACCCAAGTACCTGATAATGAACTAGACGCTATTTAGAGGTTATACGGATTCATATTTGCTTAAGTAGCACTGTGACGCTAATGGAAGGTATAGGCTTAACTTCGAAAAATAGTAAAAAACAATTTCAGAGCAGATTTTTAGATTTTATTAAAAACAAATTATGCAACACGCTCTAAACATTTTTTAAGTTGGACCAATTGACCACTAATTATCGAAAACAAATTGTAGGCCCTAAAGTCGCTTTTCAGGCCTTTAGTTTTTAGATTTTCCTCAAAGGTGGAAATAATCGTGAAAGGGCTCACGAAGCAAGTGTAATATTAATAGACGGCATCGAACTTTTCCGTTTGGTCGTCCTCGAAGAATAGGGACATGGTATTTCTGTCGTTGAACGACTGGTCCCGAATTTGAATTAAGTACTCGGCGATTGTATGGTACATCTCCTCGAATACCGTCCGATGGTTATTTAGGTGACCCAGGTGGGCCGTAACACTGGGGCAAACCCTGTGTAACTCGGTAGCCTCTGTCGACGTCAGTGTGATGTCCTTCTCCGCTACGGAATAGCTGGTCAGTCGCAGGATATCGCTCATGGCCGTTGCTTTCAGAGTGATCACGCAGTTCTCGCTAATGGTGACTACGAAAGGTGTCTCCTCGCGACCAAGGGTCCATATAGCTAAAGGGCCAAGACGGAGGGCCAGGGTCGCCATTCCGCAGGCGTGATACTGAATCCTGACAGAGAATCTTTCGAAATTATTCGAATCTCAATGTCGAAGGTCCCATGGGCAAACCCAAACGTTAAGTAACGCTGTTCGCTAAGTTGAATCCTATGATTTAGCTTCCTACCACTTGCAAAAGCTGGAATTTTGCGCCGGTAGCCGGTAGCCGGATCGACAACGACAACTGAAAAAAGAGAGAGGGCCCCGCGTAAATTCAAAGTCTAAAAAATTTTACCAAGTCCGCGGCAGAAAATAGCATAAGGTACTTACGGGGTAGCTTGGTTGTTGGTGGGTTCATCTTGGAATCTTGGGAAGCAACTGATAACTCGACCCAGCACGGTCCGCTATTTATACCCTTAAAATCGAATGGGGTCCCCCGAATTTAGACACCCCTAAAAACTCAGGAATGTTAAATTTGAACAAAAGAAAATAAGCTTCACAAGACCATTTATTTTCTAAGGCTGTCAGTCCCATTCAAGGCAGACCGCATGCTGATTTTTATGTCGAATTTCTGAAAACAGATTTATCGTTTCTAAAGCGGCCAATACTAAAATTACACACAAAACCATAAGAATGTTCTTGGGTTTCTTCTGTAAGAAACTTATCAGCGAACGGGTTCCGACCTGTCCTTCCATTGTAAGGCCTACGAGTTTACTATCAGGTCAATCCATTTACGTGCCAATATAAGTACCTCTATTCAACTCATTTCTAGGTGCGGCGAAAGTTACGCCTTTATGAGTGACATAAATTGACCCCGTCATGACCTCTGTACCTATTATTCATATATTCAACAAAAAGCTTACGCCCTTGTGTTGGTGGCCTGCTGTGACTTATTTGAACCTGCTCCAGCCAGGGTTTCCCACGCCCCATTGACGCGTTTGGACCCATTGTACTCGTTTACGCGAGCCTTGAAGGCATGAACATTCCTGAGAACTCTTTTGTTGCAACAACCTGACAGGTCTACTTTACCCCCTACATCGAATTTTTCATTCTAGGGAGGGAACTAGAAAAACACATTCCTAAGATTCCTTTGTTGAAACAACGTGACAGGCCGACTTTAAGCCTACCCATAGTGCCTTTCATACCGTGCAACCCAGGGAGTCATGAAAGGTCCTCGTATTTCACCATTGTAATTATTGTGTAGGGTTTATCAGGCCGGTAGAAAAATCCCACGCTTGGGTGGTATTTAAAGTTGGGAGGGGCCAGAGGATTTTGTGGGTATAAATACGAAGGTTGGTCGAATCACAAAATCAGTTCAAACTTTAACATCTACACGGCTCATCATGGACGGGGAATCTTTAACATGGTTTCTCGAGGAAATGGCTGTTTTTAGACCGTGGCCCCTGAAGAATATCTACGAGTTTTATTTCTGGTTGGGTTTCTTGCTCAACGTCAATCCGACCGACGTTCCCACAACGCTGCCGACCTTCCTCCGACATGTGAGTTTTAACCTCATTGAAACTTTCTTGGATCTTGTGGGGTACATGAAGCAGGCCCCAAAGAGCCCCGAAGAGTGTCAGACCATCGAACAACTAAATCTTTTCTGGAGTCTCCTCCCCGAGCGGCTAAGACCCCCGTACATGCTCCGAATGGAAAAACGGACTGATGAGTTAAAGACCTCTATAGATGAAGAGATCAAGCTCTTGGAAGACTTCATGAGGTCCCAGCACGATCGGGATATGACCCGGTTTTTGGACGATCTTGAGGGGAGTACGGGGTCTGAGGAGGCTATGAACTCTGGGGGGACTACGGACCCTATCATGGACCTCCCCATACCCACGGACTGGGACTATTCAGACCTGAGCGAGGAAGAAGGGGACCAAACCGGGGGTGGCGACCCGCAACCACCAATAACTGTTGACGCCGGAACCTGCAACCCCCCACACCCCACACATCTTGATTCCATACCCGACTGTGAAATCATGAACAACGGTGAAAAATTCTACGAAAAGTTTAATTTATTCGCTCGCGAGATCACCCTACAATTAACAGACAATATCGAAACCGGTGTCTGTAACGTTACAGCGGCAGTATTGGAACAGTTTGAACCGTCAGACTTGGTAATTGCCGTGAGTGCTTCAAATTAGTTGACTTTGATCGCAGCGTGAAATCCATACGTGTGGTGAAATATACTGTACGGTCTGTAAAAAGTACGTACACTCAGACCATTTGTGTTACGTACAGCTAATCAAAGAAACACCCAAATTACCCCCGAAAAGACAAAAAACAAATGTGCCCCCATACATGGTGATCTTTTTTGACTTTGAATCAATTCAAAACAAGAGGCGACCTGAAAAAGCGTATGCTTTTGAGCACGAGGCAATTCTTTGCATCAGTGAAACTGTTTGCGAAGATTGTATTGACCAAGTAGGTCCCGACGTCGTCTGCAACAGATGTTCAATGTTCGGACCGCGGTTGAACCGCTTCGCGGGCGGGGCACCTGTTAAATCTTTTTTATATTATCTCCAAACACTACACGCCGTTAAAAGTGTCGTCCTATTGTCACACAACGGGTCGAATTACGACAACCAACTCTTGATTCGAAAAATTATGGAAAAAGACTGGACCCCAGAACTTATCGTCAATGGGACCAAGATCCTCAAGATGAAACTTTCCAACCTTTTGTTTCTTGACTCTTGCAGTTTCATCCCTACAGCTCTATCGAAGTTTCCAGCCACCTTTGGGTTGAAGGATAACGCTAAAGGGTACTTCCCCACTTCCTCTTTAACGTGGTAAACCACGAATATAACCTCAAACGCCAGTCGGAATGTAACTACGTTTTAGAAAAGACGTTACCCCCGCCGGAAGCTTACGGCTATCAATACTTTGATCGCGCAGCCCAATCCAAATTTTTGAAATGGTATGATGCGGAAACCCTAGCGGGCAAAGGTTTCAATTTCTTGGCCGAACTTGATTTTTACTGTAAAAATGACGTCGCCCTCCTTAAGGCCGGCTGCCTAGCATACCTTCGAATGTTGTTAAACATCGCTGACGTTGATCCCTTTGCATGCGGGGCGATAACCCTACCGGGGGTTTGCTTGTACGTGTTTCGCAAAAAATATTTAAATAAAGATTCGATAGGGATTTTACCCACGAACAATTACAGGCTTAAAGAAAACCAAAGCCATGTGGCCATTCAGTGGCTCGAGTGGATCGCATATCAACGGGGTATTGTCATTCAATCGGCCTATAACGGCAAAGAAGCTAGAATAAACAAGTTAAAAGTCGACGGCTTATACGAGCAGGAAATATTCGAATTTATGGGGTGCTATTATCATGGGTGTACCACTTGTTTCAAAGTTAACCGTCAGCAAACGTTACAGGGGGACCTAATCAGACCATGACCACCAGATACATACGAACCGAAAAAACTATTGATAAGCTGAAATCTCTCGGGTACAAAGTCACGGTAATTTGGGAATGTGAATGGACTATCCAAAAGAAAAACAATCCCGAAATCGACGCTTTTTTAGCACAAGAGGACATAAAAATCAAAGTTATGAGCCCCTTAAACCCACGCGACGCATTTTACATTGGCCGTACAAATGCCTTAAAGTTGCACCACCATGTAGAAGGCGCTGACAAGTTGTTATATCTTGACGTAACAAGTTTGTACCCATTCATAAACTAGACGGGTAAAACCCCCATAGGCCATCCGCAGATCCTGTTGAACAATATACCCGATATATTTTCCTTTGACGGTTTATTAAAATGCGAGGTCCTCCCCCCCAAAAAAATTTATACCACCCCGTGCTTCCCGCAAAAATCAACGGTAAACTAGTGTTTACACTATGATACACGTGCGCCGCAACTAAATACCAAGGTGACTGCGACCATACCGATGATTTGAGGAAATTAACGGGGGTATGGGTCATTGACGAGCTTAGACACGCGGTCAAAAGAAATTACGTCATTCTCCGATCGTTTGAAGCTTGGTCGTACCAGGTGACTCGGTATGACAAGGAAACGGCGTGGCGGGTTGTTTAAAGATTATATAGACTCGTTTCTAGTGTATAAAACTCAGGCGAGCGGGTTCCCCGCAGAGTGCGTCAGTCGGGAAGACAAAGAAAAATACGTGAAATTGTACATTGACAATGAAGGCATCCAGTTAGATATAGACCAGATAGCCAAGAATGAGGGTATGAGGAGCTTATCAAAATTCCTTTTGGGGGAAGCTAGGCCAGCGTGTGCTTTCCCCCCGCACGGAGATAATAAAAGAGCCTAACAAGCTATACGAGCTACTTTTGAACCCGGACATCGAGGTGAAATCAATTCTTCCCATAAATGATGAAACTATCCTCATCAAGTATGAACCCACTATCGAAAATGAGGGAACCCTTAATCACGGCAGCGTAACTTTATCCGCCTACACTACAGCCCTTGCACGCCTCGAGTTGCTCAAATACCTCGAGATGGTCGGCAGACACGCGTTTTATTGCGACACTGACTCCCTTATATTCTTAGCTCCCGGTGGAGAGTCGGTATTAAAGACTGGTGATTATTTAGGGGAGATGAAGAACGAACTTGAGGGGTACGGTCCTCGCGCCTACATTAGCGAACTCGTATGTGGTGGGCCCAAGAACTATTCCACTCGCATTCACAACCCCGACACCGGTGAATACCACGACGTCACTAAAATCAAAGGGTCCAGGATTAATAGCTCCAACGAAAAAATTATAAACTTTGATAATTTGAAACGTTTGGTAGGAGTTGGGGGCGAGAAGGTAGATGGATACCAAATTCCTATACCCAAACAAATTAGGCGATTGAATGACCATACGCTGATTTCACGAGACGAGACTAAAATTTACAGAACCGTAATTGACAAGGTTCGAGTCCTACCGAACTTTGAAACGGTACCCTACGGATACGCTGGCTAGCTTCAAAAGAGTAATAATTGTAAACTAAATAGAATAAATGTACAAATCTGTAATAACATGGGTAAAATAATCTGTAATAAAATGTATATATAATAACTTTAAATGTTTACAACAATAAAAATTGATTTTTTTACGAGACTTTGGCTTTGAAACTGTGGTTTTATTTATGTTGAACCCTATCTTTTTCTAGATCGAGACAATCCTCACTACCTCACACCCACATACACAACTTTGAGTGTTTACAACAATAAAAATTGATTTTGTGAGACTTTGTCTTTGAAACTGTGGTTTTTATTTATGTTGAAGCCTATCTTTTAAACCTAACTTACAGAATCTCAAAGGTTGGGAAGGCCCTACATACCAGTGATGCGAAAGTGTAAGGGAACCAATCTTCTAACCCCCTCCGTAGAGGGGGAGGGGGTATGTGGAGGGATTTGGCGGATTCAGAGGGGGGAAGGGGGTGAAAAGGGTCTGGTCCTCGACGATTTTAAGGGGGGAGGGGGAGGGGGGATGCAGGGGTTTGATGGATTCGGAGAATCCATCAAACCCCTGCCTCTTCTCTCAAGCTGCTACCCAAAATAAACGGTTATATCCTATTGGATCGAATCCCATTTGGATAGAATTGATAAAACAAGAAATTCAGCCAAAATAGGAAGTTTTTAAAGCTAATTGGCGATTTTTGATTTAACGGGACGTGATTCAACGACTTTCTACTGTCGCCTTATTTATTCATTGGGATTCGGTCGAATGGGACAGGTTATTGAAGTTTATACACGAACATTTTGGTTAAATCTTTGAGCTCTAGTGACCTTGAATGGAGCGCGAACGTCAAGTGTTTTTTATCGATTCATCTTATAAATATATTACCTATCTGCGTAAGTAGTCATTCAAGGAATTCATGCCAATGATATTAAAAAATCAAAATAGATCTGGATGTCACTGATCTTTTCAACTGATCCCCTCTAACCAATCTAGCGAACAAAATTTTCGTGGCACGCATTATGTCGCACGCCACGATTCTCACATCGGACGCATTATTTATAACGTCTCGCGCTATAATTGTACTCGAGATAGCGCTTACCACGAGTATTTTATTCGCTGGAAGGCAAGGCGCTACCTGTATCTATTTTGATTTTTAAAATCGTTGGGATATATTTCCTACGATGCGAATAGGTCTTATTATTAGTAGAACGATCGCAATAAAAAAAATCTCTTCACCCTCCCTTTTAGAAATAATGATATGGCTTAGTAGCGATTCAATGATTTTATTTGTTTTGTAGAACATTTTCTAAACAAGTGAACAAAATTAAACATTAACATGTATATTTTGGGCCACAAGGTCAAGAAGAGCAATTAAACACTCCAATCTATTTTTATTGGGATAAGCAATTACTTCTTGGTAGGTATTGACTGCGCTTTATTATCGCTCGTTAAATTCCAGTTTCCTGTTACGGTTTTCTATTTGGATATCTTTCAACACGTCAATCAACTTGTACAAGGATGGTTTTCGGTTGATTTTTTGGTTTAATCTGTGGTGGAATCCTTCCGAGTGGTTGTTTGTACGCATTTCGTAGCAAGTATAATGATTCCACATTTCAGGAGGATAAAGGTAATTTTCGAACCAAGTATCGGTGACGTAATCCAAGAAGTTTCGAATATTTGGCAACTGATCCGGGAGCGTTTCTTGAATTTTCAGCCAAGCATTATCTAGTTCTTCATATGGTAGAAAGACAACGACATTATTCGACGAATCATGATGCGAACGTCACTATTTTTGTGGTATAATGAGGACAGGTCTTTTTTGTTTGCAGCTCGCCATATTGACTGTGTGAAATGAAACCAACATCCCTTAAAGGTCACATCCAGCAAAACACAATAAGCTTACATATTGATAGATTATGCTTCTAAGTACTGTTAAAAAATAAAATAAAAAATAAATATTGCTATCTTAATTGATATTTAGCAATTAAAAACCCGATTTCTAGCAGTCGACGCTATTTTCCAAAAAACGCAGTGAAACGAGATCACGTGAGGCTCTGACGTCACGAAAGGGAAATTTCACCATGCGTTCCATTCTTGTTTAGCCTAGACTCCATTGCTAAAAGAGCGTTTACCCTAAGCGGTTTAGGCAATTTATTTTAGTTTTTAAGCCGTTTTTTTTAAATGAGCCTTAGAGAAGTACAGCCATACCTATTTGAGCCTGAACATTCCGATTCTGGAAGTGGCTCTTCGGACGAAAGCCTTTTTAATGCCTCAGATGGAGGGGCATCTGATTCCTCAATGGAATCAGATGATGGGAGAATGGAGAATGTAGCTAATTGGTAAGTTATTAAATGTGAATCAAGTCTATTAAATTATAGTATAACATGGAATTATTTTAAGGTGCACTTGCAACCATTGTGCGATCCTAGTCTCGGAGGAGGAGTGTGTGTGTTGTCGGGAGCAGGACCGGGTTGTGGCTAGAATGCAGGAGGTTGAAGGAACTGGATGCGTAACTCAGCACCCAGATTTCTTCAACATTTGCATTAATTTAAATGCGTTGGAGACAGCCCGGGGCCTGTATGCCCGGCGAACCATGAGGCGGCTCGGTATCAATTTACTTGATCGCAAAAAAAAATATTCCTTTAATATCAAGGTTACATTTGTACGCTTATATACTAATATTGCAATGCTTTTTCCCTTACAAACTCCATTTTTCAGTCAATATAGATACATTGCTTACAGGCAATTTATTGGATTTGTTTACCGCATCCTCGGCGAAAGAGTCCGAATGGTGATTCCCTCGTGCGCTGTTTCAACAATAAGAAATGCCTATCCGTCGGAGAGTGGAATATATACAGGTTTTATTTACGGATAAAAAATGTATATATTCTACCTAATAGATCTCTTTCACCATAGAAAATGGGGTAGGCAACCTTTAGTATTAGACATGCAAAGGGAGATGACACATCGCCGTTACTGCGCATGAGCTCATGCATAATAACCGCGTTGTATCATCTCCCTTTGCATGTCCAATACTAAAGGTTGCCTACCCCATTTTCTATGGTGAAAGAGGTCTATTGTCTCCGTAATTAATTTAATTGTCTCCCTAATTTGTCTCCCTAATTTAATTGTCTCCCTAAATTAATTGTCTCCGTAATTCAATTGTCTCCGTAATTCAATTGTCTCCGTAATTCAATTGTCTCCGTAATTCAATTGTCTCCGCAATTCAATTGTCTCCGTAATTCATTTGTCTCCGTAATTCATTTGTCTCCGTAATTCAAATGTCTCCGTAATTCAAATGTCTCCGTATTTCAAATGTCTCCGTATTTTAACAAATTGTCTAGATGATTATGAATGCGTCCCATATCGAAACTGAATGGCTTGATGACTTTAATAAACAAAAAGCATTTATTTCATTGTATAAAGGTTTATTTCAATTTAATTTTAAGGGAGTATAATTTTTGGGAAATGTGGCTTAATGGTTCATTTTTCCTTTAAATTGTTTTAAAATTTTTAATTAATTCTTCTTTGGTAGGACGTTGAAACGAAGAGGAAAGAGGAGGGGGGGATTAGTTCTTTCTCCAGCGATTTAGAAGCTAGGATATATATCCCGTCTTTTAAGAGTTTCTTAAATTAATTCTTGAACATAGTCTATAAAAAATTTAAGTGTTCATATTATTGACGCTATTGCACCATTTTGTTCGTTCTTACTGTAAGTAGCTGTTTCCTTCCTAAAAACTAATACACACTCTCCTTTTTTTGGCTTTGGGGATCATCTAGGTCGATATCATCACTGTAATACGAAAACTCAATGTTATATATTTATGACAGATAAGATTCTGAAATACTTACTCTGTCTCCAAGTCGGAGGAGGGTTCGTAAAAAGAAGAATTTTGGATCTTCTGAAAGCGGCCAGTCTTCCTCAATGTCAGTTACGTAATACTGAGTATGCTTTTCGACATAAATTTTAAAAGTTTCTTTTTGAACGTTTTTCAAATCATCTGGAATTATCATATATATAAAACAAACATCCACACTAACTTGGACGAATGACTTACCAGAGACGGGTGACACGCTAGAAGTGTAGGCATCTTTAGTCTGGGTACCCTTTGATCGATACTTTGTTGTTCTTTTAGTTTGCGACGCTTGAGTTTTGGTGTCAATTACTGTACTATGGGTTAAGATGGGTGATTCAGTAGCTTTTAGATCCATGGATGAATTTCCATCCAACTCTTCAATAATCTTACTGGTTGCGGAATCATTTTCAGTAGAACAATTTTTAATATCTAATTGGCATTCAAGAATCTCAGATATAACCTAGAAATTATTAAGATAAGATATAGTTCTAAGGGAAATCACAATATAAGCGAAGCATAAATAATAGAAATTAAAAAACTAAAACTTACACGTTTCATTTGCCTTTTGCTTGCAGCTGATCTTGGTTGTTTTTTTCTTTTGTATACGAAAATATAGTTGGCACCGCGTCCGATTTTAATCTTGGTATAGTTATGCTTAAACTGTTAACTCCAATTAACTCGAGAAAAGCGCTTTTACCTCTTAAAAGAAAACAATCACTTTCGAAGTGTTGATGACAGAGCGAAGAATATTTACTAGGATCAAAGGCTTCACGCTTAACATTTTGAACCCATTGCTTTAATAGTCGTGGATTTTTAACAGGAAATTTAAAAAAACTGTTCCCAGGAGTAGCACTAGAAGCCTTACAACCATACGCGCAACAATAATTAACCATAGTTTAATCTTAAAAACTAAGAATTAAAAACAAATTTCGTATGTATGCCAACTAACAAACCACAGTCTATGCCTATAGACTATGTACTAGACGACGGCGCGTGTTTCTACGAAAACTCTCTCCCTTCCGTGACGTCACGCTCTCGAAATTGGGAGGAGTCTCCGGGACGATCGTTTCTCGCCTAAGGAGATGTTTTCGAGTGCATTCCAGGGAAGCACGACATACCTGGATGTGACCTTTAATCGCGGAAGATGGAAATAGGTTTTTAATGGTTAATATCATGGCGGCTTCAAAATCTATTTGAAACTGCTTCGGCGAAAAGGTCAGCCTCTTCTCAGTAACGGCTTGTTCAATGAGATTAAACATGCGTGTGTATACATTTTTTGAATGTGCAGGAAGTAAAGCGTATAGGCACTTAATGATTATTCCTCTGTAAGGGACACGAAGAACGTACCATTGGGAAAACTGATTCGGGCAAGCAAAATGGGTCCCTTCCATGAAGACAATTTCGGATTGGCAGAGACTGTGAAGAAATTCATCTGTTGCAAAAAGTAGAATTTTATCATCTTCACCATCAGCAATCAAAAGGAAGGTTTCTTTCGGATCATCGATACACGTCCAGTTTCCTACCAATAGGATGTCTTTTCGATGCAATGAATTTTTTGGATAATGCTTATTCTGATGCCTATATAGCGTAGAACGAAGTGAATTGAATTCTGGTAGCATTGAGTGAATTTTTAACTCGTCATGTTCGTTTGAGAGTGCCAGCCGCTTTTCTTCTTTGCAAACATCGGTGAAAACGTCACGAACTCGTTTTTTTCCCTTGTTGTGGTCAACTTCCACTATCATTATTCTTTGGATCTAAGCTTTACGATGATTTCGGTGTCGGGCTTATGCGATGGATGTACGTTTATAGCTTTTTTACTAATATTCCCGTTGAAAAAAACTATCGTAATTTTACAACTTTTATTCCTACATACGTAGTAACTGGTTTTATCCTTAATTTTATTTTGTCTAAACAAGTAGTTTCGATAAACGTAGAAGAAACCTGCTTTATTAGCTATTTTTTCTATTACGACAGAAACGATATTCACAATCGTTGTAAAAGAACCTTGTTGATTGAGAAGAATTTATACCAGTTTTAAAAAACTAACTAAGTCGGTGCAGGAAGTAAAAACTGTTGATGAAAAATATGTCTAATTCTCTATTCGATAACATTTTGGTGAGTGACCTTTGAACCAAAAATCTACTTTTATAACTATTTTTACATAGTGATATGTTTTACTACACAATCGATTATATTTTTTAAAATTGAACAGTAAAAATATAGCATCAAATTTTTAGGAATTTATATTTGATAAATTATTTTGGCTATTTGGTACTTTGGGAACTCCAATATAATTTAAGGTATAATTGTAAATGATCAAAATTTAAGCCTGCATATATATCGATTTGGACTTTTATAATATAGGGTGAAAAATACCAAGGCAAGATGAAGGTGGAAATTAAATTTTGTGAAAATAATAGTAATTTAATACAATTTATTCAATAATGAGTATAGAAGTAGCGAAATCAAGGGAAAAGTCGATTTCAGAGCCACTGTGACTTAAGTTATATTATTGAGTCTGAAATTAGTTGTGGTAGAAGCAATTATCATAGAACTAATTCTGTTTCTATAAACCTATCAAAACTCAAAGGTTTTCCGATAATATAAAATTAATAAGCAAAGGCCAGAATTAGTCTCAGTTATCCTAAATCCACTTAGAATCGTTTTGACTGACTAATACTATGATAATTACTTCTACCACCACTAATTTCAGACTCAATAATATAACTTTAATATCAATGGCTCTGAAATTGACTTTTCCCTTGATTTCTTGATTTCGCTACTTCTATACTCATTGAATAAATTGTCTTAAATTACTATTATTTTCACAAAATTTACTTTTCACCTTCACCTTGCCTTGGTCTTTTTAACCATCAGTTCGTCTTGGTCTTTTTAACCATCAGTTCGTCTTGGTCTTTTTCACCCTGAGTTCGTTTTGGTCTTTTTCACCCTCTTTTTAGTCCTTCTCACGCATGCTACCCTTGTCGTTCCCGGTATCCCATTTCTATAGTCTAATGTGGGTAATAACGATCTTTGCCATTTTTGCGTTCCCAATCCCAGGTAAAGTAAAGGAAACGCCGTTATCGGGCTAAGAAATAGTTAGCTAAACAGATACACAGAAATTTGGTACTGATACCGTTTAAATATCATACAATAGTGGCCCTTGAACCAAAATTTAACTTTTGTGCGTGTGCTGTTTCTAACATAATTTCCTTTGGTTCAAAGACTAACTCTCATTTCTCATTGACAAGAGCAATCGACTCTTTTTGGAAAAAGTCAGAAATTTATATGAGCTTAATTTCTTTTATTTAATTTTTATCCACTAATTTCTTCTTTTTCTGGAGTTTTGATAAGGTAAAGAATTTGACTAAATAATAATCGGCAATTCCCTTTGTTAAGTTAAATTTCAGGGATTTAAAAACATTTTTCTGTTCTAAACTATAATTTTTGCTTACTAATTTACAAAATATTTGGGTGTAGTGCATCATCTAGCCATCAAATTATTATAAATCAATCAAATCTTTTCCTGGCAAAGATATAATCTTTGCGTTCCCGGGAATTTAGTTTATAAAAATTCATCGGGTATATTTAAGCAAAGATTTTCGTCCCAATGGACCGAATGCTAAACTGGGATAAGTACGCGGTTTTCGATCCACTGGGACTGTCCCATTAGATCGAATCCCATTGGGCAGAATCCAAAATCCGCCAAAGTGCGGTTTTTTCGGTCGAATGGGATTGCGTTCGGTCGATTGTGATTCGACCCAATGGAATATAAGCAAATAACCCTAGACAAAATACCCCTCCCCCGGAAATAGTCTCACCAAAAAGCTTTGTCGGATGAAATCCCCCCGTCAAAAGAAAAATCCCCCATCAAACGAAAAAATCCCACGTCAAAAGAAAAAATTCCTGCTCCCCAGTAAAAAAATATTTAAAGAAAATATTTGAAAAACAAGAGTTGAAAAACATTTGATAGTGCAAATAGTTCTAAAATTTTGTACACCTGATTTCGCGATTGTCTGCCTCTTCCGGGTTTATAATAGATGGGAGAGCTGTTTTATGGTTTTCTATTACCATCTAAACCTACTTAAAAATAAGAGTATAATTATCTAGGCTATTCTAGAACTCGCTTAGTAGTTTTTCTGCGAATAAGAACAAACACTTTTTATGAAGACAAAGTTTTGAAGTTGGCGCCTTTACTTTAATGAAAAAATATAATCTTTTGATAGTGTAAACTTGCCTCATTAATTTCAAAAAAACTCTCGGTTATCAGCTGATTGGCAGTTTCCTACAGCTGTAGCACGAAAATACGATGATTGTTTTTTAGAATTAGGCTGCGCCCCGAAGATTCCCTCTTATCTGATTATATTTGAAAGAAATCAAGTTTTTCAAAAACAATATTTATTAGTATTGCCATTCTTATGAATTTGCGGTGATCTTGTTATTTACCTCCTTTTTTTCAACTTTTTTCATCTTGTAAATTTGACCGTTGTTTAAATTAACATGTTAACTATGAAACCAAATGGTCACGTTGCCTCATACACAATCCTGTTCTTTATATCGCCTCGGAAGCCCAACAAATAAGAAATTTTAACGAAATAATAATGCGTTAATATTTATTAGAATAGATTTATAAACAAGTTGGAGACTCCCGATATAATAATATTTTTCGGCACGTGTTCTAAGTTACGTCGGAACAATTAAACTCGGGTGTCGTCAAATTATTAGAACCCAACGATTTTGTTTTCGAAAATATAAAGCCGAGTTCGCACTAGAGACTTTCAAATCGTTTTTAACCTTTCGAAAAAATCAAACTGCAAAATTTTGAGCTCAATATTTTTTTAAAATATTGAATTATTAGCTTAAAAATATTTTTCGAAAATTCCATAACTGTTTGGAAACGGTTCCTAAGTCTTGTAGCTTAAGAATATTCAGGCCCATATAGGAACGTTTTCGATTGTGGGTATACAGTGTAGATTTCATTTTGGCGACTCATTGCACTGATAAGCTTTGCCCGGTATCAAAGCTATTTAATGGGGTATATTTTACCCCTGTACCACCCTTCCGCTCCAATGCCACTGAGAATATTCCAAGGAACTTTACCATCGCTGAACGGAGTCTACCCATTCAACCGAATACCGTTGGATCGAATCAAATTCGTCCGAAAATTTTTAGAAAGTATTTTAAAATCTAGCCCAATGGCGGCTTTCTATTCAATGTGAATATTTTCCCATTCAACCGAAAACTTCAATCTAGTATTATAAAGTCAAATTCCATCAAAAAAGCTCAAATAAATATAATAGATTTCGTTGGGGTTTTTGTCTCACCGTGGTCTAGTGGTAAAGCGTTGGACTGTCACAGAAAATCTTGGATCGGGTCTCGTCTCGGGAAGGTAAGTTTACTAAAATTACGTTATAAATCTTGTGAATAAACTTTAATTATCAAAATTTATTTCGTGGCAAGTGCTGAATTTAGAAGAGGATTTTAAAATTCAATAATATTGCGGAACCCGCAAAGAAAAGTATTAAGTTGAGGATAATAATATAAGCTAACCATGGTTTGAAATTGGGTGTTTTAATCGGGATATTTTACTTTTGGTTACTTTTGTGTTTCTCTAAGCGGGACTTCAGTTAATAATATTGGTTTTGGGTGGGCAAGAATTAATTTAAGGGGATGAGAAATTTAATGGAGTTTCTTCTTTGGGAATCCCACTATTTAGAACGGATTAGAAAATTTACGTTAGGTTAAATAAGGGTTCTTTGGCTTTGGTTCCGTTGTGTTGGGTTCGGGTGGGTTAGGTTATGTTAGGTTAGGCTAAGTTAGGTAAGGTTAGGTTAGTAAAAGTAAAAACTTTTTCCTTGTAGCAATATCGGATGTCTATCACTGTATTATTCTAAAGCTATACCATTATTTTCGTCATTGGTCATCTTTAAATTTGGCGGGGGAAAAAACTACTATATTCCTACTAATTCTACTATCCTACCAAAAAAAATGACGTAATTAACGGCCTCGCTTCTAGGAAAAAATCCCACAATTTTTAGACACTTTTTGGTGATTAAATTAATTAAAAGTCTGGTAAAATTTGAATATTTATATATATAATAGTGCGGTTTTAGATTACAATATTTAACCGACCAATTTGGCTACATTTCGGTAGAATGGGATTCTGTCGAATGGGCCCGGAGCCTTTGAACGAGCCGAAATTTCAAGGGAATTCGTGGCATTTTAGGATAAATGCGACTTTATGAAAATTTAAGCTATTACTAAATTTAGATTAAAAATGATTGAACATGGATAAATTAGGCGTTAAGAGTTCCAAATTGGTAATATACAATGGTAATTTAATTCGGTAAAAAACCAAGGTAATGGTAATTTACGATTTGGTTCGGTAAAATTTGCAAAATATTCATTTATAATTTAAAACTTTTTGGATTAAAAATTAACTAATTTCTAAAAATGCTTTAAATAGTTTACTAAATATATTCGTGTTTGGCGTCTATAAGGACGTCCAAAAGTCTATCAATTTATTCGATAAAAGAAAACAGCATCCCGTAGCTAAATAATATGAGCAAAAGCCGAGGTTCCAAAAAACGGGAAAAAAACGACCTAGGTTTTTACAACGTCGTCTTTTATCAGTTTTTTGGAAAATATTTTATAATAATAAAATCTTTGGAGTAGTAGACTAAATCTACTAACTATAATTTTACAGATATTTAATTGCTCTTTCTCTAACATTTAATTTGTGTCCCTTCACAGGTTTGATTCGAGTTAGATAAGGGCCTTTTTAAGGGTGCGAAGCAACCTCTTTTTTGTATAATTTCTGTCCTTTTTTACCAAAATTATACACCTTTTCACAATTTCACTATTTTGAATTATAGGTATTTTGAATCTTAATTCTTACTAATGCTGAATAAAAATTATAGCATTTATATGAGGCTTCAATCCATACGTAATTAAGAGTATGGTACAAATTTCGAACGACAGAGATTAACTAATCTAACCTTACCTAAAGCAGTAAAAGAGGCATGGGATATTTCGAGGGATTAACTAGCCTAACCGAACCTTACCTAAAAGAATACCAGATGGACGGGGTAGCACGAGGGATTAACTAACCTAACCTAATATATGGCAAGAGAGACTGGTCAGCCCGAGCTAGGGATTAACTTATTAATGTGACGGGCTAGTTCGTGCGATTAACTGACCTAACCTAACCGTACCTACATAGTTAGAAGAGGGACGGGCGATCTCGAGTGATTACATAATCTAATCTTAAAGAAGACCCACAACACTAGGTAGACCTTTGGGTCAAGTAATGTAATTCCGGAACTTTCTATACAATTCCGGAACTTTCTAGAAAATTACGGAACTTTCTTTAAAATTCTGGAACATTCTAGAAAATTCCGGAACTTTATAGAAATTCTAAAAATTTTCTAGACAATTTTGAAAAATTCTAGAAAATTCTGGACAAATTCATTTTTATTATAAAAGCGTAACATGCCCGACTGATATCTAATTACCACTAATGTCTTTCGCTCAATAACATGGCATCGGACAAGTGCTACTCGTGCAATAGAAAGGTTAATAAAGCATCAAGTCGGTATCTAAATCAGCGGGAATTGACGAGATATGCGTATTTTATGCGTTTTAACAAGGGTCTTCCGGCTCTTGGGATAATACCTAATAGCACGAAGATTTCTTTTAAATGCTTCGCGTCATCCAAGAGGTTTGTCGCATTTGTCAAAACCTGCAAAGCAGCCGTCAGTGACAATGACGAGTCCGCGCAAATGTCGGCATCGTCCGCTTCAACATCTGAATCATTGCCGACGGAAGAACCACAACCCGGAACTCCGGTCATTGATTTGCAAATAGACTGTCTTGTGTCAAGTTCAAGGACGTGTTTCGTATGCAAAACTCATACACGCACGCGAATCAGAAACAACGTCCGCTATGAGATATGGTTACGTAAGTCCATCTTTGTAAATAACGACACCAGAATGTGCAGCAGTCATCTAGTCAATGACGAACTTGATGACGTTATTGACAATATAAGTGATGTTAATAGTTCCGTATCTCTTAGTTCAACTGACATTGAGAATTTTATTAAAGGTCTTAGCACGTACATTGAAGACCGCAGAAGGCGTGTTATCGAATCGTTTATCACAAGTGACAATGACTCCAAGGTGCTCATGTCCCTCTCGCAAGACCAGTTCCGCGATTTACATTCCACCGTCGAAGATAAGCTGAAGACCATTAGATCATGTTCCTCAAAGACGGCTGTAGCCTTACTACTGATAAAACTACGTATCGGTTTGTCCAACGCAGTATTATCCGTTCTATTTCAAATGAAAGAGTCCACAGTCATGAACATTATTAAATTGGTATTTGCAGCATTAGAAGAACGTTTCGTACCGCTACATTACGGTCTTCACCATATTTCAAGAGAAGAATTGATCGCCAACCACCAATCACCTGCAGCAGTAAGACTATTTGCAAGCAATAATGCGGAATGTCTTATCACCATCGTTGATGGTACTTATATCCGAGTTGCTCGATCCAGTGATTATACAGTCCTACAAAGTTCATTTTGCGTGCACAAAGGCCAGCATATCTTCAAGCCGATGCTACTTGTCACCACTACCGGCTATATCATTGAAATTATTGGTCCATACTTTGCCAATGGTCGAAACAACGACGCGCGTATTCTCAACCATGCGGTCAAAACTAGAGACGACCTAAAGAAGTTCATTAAGGAAAATGATATTGTTCTGGCTGACCGAGGTTTTCGGGACTCCAACACCATATTTTCAGATCTCGGAGTAAACTGGCAAATGCCGTCATTTCTGTCCAAAGGCGAAAAGCAAGTTGGCACTGACGAAGTAAACCGTTCACGAAAGGTAACATCCCTAAGATGGCCCGTTGAAGTCAAAAATGGCCACCTGCAAAGTATCTTTAGGTTTTTTCAGCACCGGATACATGTCCCGATGATACCCTATGTCCCAGAACTTCTCCACGTCTGAGCTTCCCTTATTAACGCGTACCATCCAGAATTGAACATTAAAGGTCAATGGGAAAGAGTGGTGGAAAAAATAGAAGCCACCTCGCACGTGGTAAATCCCCTTAAAGAACTTGTCGAACGGCAAGGGATCCTGCGTAAACCTTCTCAATGGAAGAAACTGGACGACATTAGCCTGGAAGACTTCCCGGTCCTTAGCGAGGAAGACGTTCAGGGTATTGTTTTGAGTGATTTTAAATGCAGACGTGCCGAGTCCTACGTCGCCTTAACAATTGAGAAAACCGGGTCGTTTGACGTTGAATTGTGCAAAGTAGATCATGACCTCTTGCGTGTACGTGTCCAAAGTCAATTTTCATCGGCGGCTGTTTATCAAGCCCTTATTCGATACGTACCACATGGAATTGGATTAGACGCGATCTCGCAATGGTATTGCAATTGTAAAGGGGTGCCTTAACTGTGGGTACTTGTGCTCACGTTAGCAGCCTCATCTGGCACCTTGGCTATCGACGGCACGAGGAACGTGGAAACTGGTATCAATCTAAATTGCGCCAAGTTTGCGAAGATGCAGCCCAATTGGATAATTTACCCAACATAGTTTAAATATTTGTATACTTTTGTAAGAACCTATAAGTGTTATAAAGTTACCACTCCAATTACGTACAGCGTTGTTATTGCTCCTAGTTTCTTGACGTACTTCCGTAAAGCAAAGACTATCAAATGAAGCTGTACAATAGCTGTATAGTCTTTGCACAGCCCCTAGAATATTTTTTTCTGCACAGCAAAGGTGCCCGAGACATAAAACACTTTAACAGGCGGTTTCTACTGTTTTTGGCATATTATTCACATAGTTTACCTCGTCGTACGCGCCAATCCCGTGGCAGTTACAAAACGAAACTTTCCCAGAATCATCATTTACCCTTTATACATCTTTGTTCCAAGTTTCAGCGTGATTCGTGTGGGGGATAATAGTCTAATCAGACTTTGAAGCCGACATGTCCTCCTATCTCTAGCATTACGGAAGAAATCCTCCAACCTTTGTAGTCCGGAGGTTATTGATATTAATGAACAGATTTCGCGCTAAAAGAGCGTAAATACTATCAGAGATGACAACCGAACCAAAAATTTGGAAATTTTAAGAAGTTTATTTTTAACATTACTTGACCCAAAGGTCTACCTAGTGTTGTGGGTCTTCTTTTATAATATTGAATCGCATCGACAAATAATGGACATGGAAGGCAGAACAATTCTTTAAAGCATTAGAACATAATTCAGGAGACCAGAAATATGTGACGTTTTTTTAACTCGTTGATATCAACTTCCGTTTCGCCTATCCTATTTTACATTATATATCTTTATTTTTTAATATACTTGAAATCCGCGACTATCATGCGCTTTAGATCCAGACTTTAATAATTGACCAACGTCCTTACGTAGTAGAAATGACGTAGGCCAGGCGTTAGGTATTTTTGAGATGAAAAAAATGTTGGAGAAGATTTTTTTTTTAAACCTTTATTGGGTTATACTTGATAAAACGCCAAGTTTGCCCCCTCCCCCGACGTGAGCTTCGCACCCCACGATGACGCAGTGGTATCAAAAAAACCGCTATTGGCACATAACACGTTTTTGGTTCATCTTATAGAAAAATTGTCAATATACAAATTAATGCTTGGGGTATTCTCTACAACAAGCTTTTATGCATATTTGTCCACAGACGAATATTTCGCCCTCTATCGGCCATTGTTTTTTTGGTAAAATACTGAAATGCCCGTTAGAAGGTTAAATATTAATTTTAGGCACATCTGGCGCAAGTGATTTCTCGTATTAAATTTAATTATATTTAAATAGGTATATTAAGTGTGTCTGTATCATCAAGATTAAACGAGATATTTTCAATTTGGCGTGTTTTTTAAAGTGACGCGTACGAGGTGCAGACACTCGCGAACTCAGGTGTACAAAATTTTAGAACTCTTCGCACTATCAAAGCTGAACTCAGAGTTCATAAGAGTTCGAAATCAAAGCACTGTCAAAGCTGGACTCAGGTGTACAGTCAACTCAGGTGTACAGTGAATTCAAGAGTATCTGACCCCTCAGACGCATACGACCTCACTTTTTTACTTTTTATTCCAAATTAATCTGTTTTAGTCTTCGGGCTCGTCACATTCAGTTGCAAGGTGTTCTAAAACCATATCAATTTGGTCATCGTAATCTTCATTGTCTTCTTGAATATCCACATATTGGGGGTCTTCTTGAATATCCACATATTGGGGAACAACGAAGTCCAGCCTTTCTGCACACGCAAGCGACTTTTCAACCCTTCGTACATTTGCAAGAGATCGTCTTTAAAAGATCTTGCGGAACCGCCTCTTTCAAAGTAGTAATTGGTGTCAATCCATGTGGTGTAGTCTTATTTCCCCATTTTAATGGGTTCATGCTATTTCCATATCATAGTTGGATTTGATGATAGCTTCTCATCAATGCTGTCGGGCAGCTACTTCCGTTGGTGGCAATGATGCTAGATTGCAAGCGCTTTTACAACTAATTTTGTGAAATTTTTAAAACGGCTGTGGTTTAACGATATTTTTTCACCGGTAAAGAGCTTTGATGACTAATATCCCAGCACTCTTGATTAAATCTGGGGACGAATCAGCAACTTTAAAGATTTTTACTGTTTTTCACAAAATTAGTGCTAAAAGCGCTTGCAATCTAGCATTATTGCCACCAACGGAAGTAGCTGCCCGACAGCATTCCTTGAGAAGACATCATCAAATACAACTATGGTATGGAAATAGTATGAACCCATTAAAATGGGGATGGAAGACTACACCAAATGGATTGACACCAGTTACTACTTTGAAAGAGGCTACTCCGCAAGATCTATTAAAAGGCGATTTCTTGGTTGAAAAGTCGCTTGCGGGTGCAGAAAGACTGGACTTCGTTGTTTCCCAATATGTGGATATTCAAGAAGACAATGAAGATTACGATGACCAAATTGATATTAATATTTAACCTTCTAACGGGCATTTCAGTGTATTTTACCAAAAAAAAAGAACAATGGCCGATAGAGGGCGAAATATTCGTCTGTGGACAAATATGCGTAAAAGCAATGTTGTAGAGAATAACCCAAGCATTAATTTGTATATTTACAGTTTTTCTGTAGGATGAGCCAAAAACGTGTTAAGTGCCAATAACGCTTTTTTGATACCATTGCGTCATCGTGGGGGGCGAAGCTCACGTCGGGGGAGGGGGCAAACTGGGAGTTTTATCAAGTATAACCCAATAAAGGTTTAATAAAAAAAATCTTCTCCAACATTTTTTTAAATTATTCCGAACTTTTTGTACTTGGCCTGGCCAACGGTGCTATTAAGTAGTTTGCCAATTATTAAAGTCTGGATCTAAAGCACATTCTAGTCGCAAAACTCAAGTATATTAAAAAATAAAGTGGAGATTGAGAACGTTTAACTTTAAATTTCATATGTAATTGAGAACTTGCCATGATATGAAGTCCAACTCAAGTGATATTTATTCCCTAGGCCTTTCATTGTGTAATGTTCTTACACAGACATAATGGATTAGCCACATTTCTAAGTAATGCGATTTAAGTTCAATCGCCTCGGTTTATTCAAGTACTTTACCCAAAAGATCGTGAGAAAGAGATCTATTATCACCGAAATATAGGTGAGAATTGATTGCCATAACAATCGAAGACGACAACATCGCGCTAGCGAGAGGGTTCACCACAATTCTAAACGTTAAAATAATCCACCCATTGGTGAAGTGCATCTATGAGTATCGAATCTGTAAATCTCACTTATATAGGCCGAGACGAGATAAAATATTCAAGTTAAATGATAAGAAAACCTTGTCTACTTCTTAATTACGGTGAATTAAGGTGACTTTAATGGGATAATCATGATATAATACAATAGTCAAAAATAAACGGCTGAAGAGGGCTACCCGAGTAGAAGAACCCAGTGAATGTAATTTTCTGTTACCGATAAAAAATACCATTAAAAAAAGCTTATCTTCTGTTTAATAAATTAAATAAATTTAGGTTTATCAATTTAGAACCACTTAATAAAGCTCGGCTAGGTTTATGTTTTAACCTTTTCGTTACCCATATATAGGTGAGAATTGATTGCCATAACAATCGAAGACGACAACAACGCGCTAGCGAGAGGGTTCACCACAATTCTAAACGTTAAAATAATCCACCCATTGGTGAAGTGCATCTATGAGTATCGAATCTGTAAATCTCACTTATATAGGCCGAGACGAGATAAAATATTCAAGTTAAATGATAAGAAAACCTTGTCTACTTCTTAATTACGGTGAATTAAGGTGACTTTAATGGGATAATCATGATATAATACAATAGTCAAAAATAAACGGCTGAAGAGGGCTACCCGAGTAGAAGAACCCAGTGAATGTAATTTTCTGTTACCGATAAAAAATACCATTAAAAAAAGCTTATCTTCTGTTTAATAAATTAAATAAATTTAGGTTTATCAATTTAGAACCACTTAATAAAGCTCGGCTAGGTTTATGTTTTAACCTTTTCGTTACCCATATATAGGTGAGAATTGATTGCCATAACAATCGAAGACGACAACATCGCGCTAGCGAGAGGGTTCACCACAATTCTAAACGTTAAAATAATCCACCCATTGGTGAAGTGCATCTATGAGTAGCGAATCTGTAAATCTCACTTATATAGGCCGAGACGAGATAAAATATTCAAGTTAAATGATAAGAAAACCTTGTCTACTTCTTAATTACGGTGAATTAAGGTGACTTTAATGGGATAATCATGATATAATACAATAGTCAAAAATAAACGGCTGAAGAGGGCTACCCGAGTAGAAGAACCCAGTGAATGTAATTTTCTGTTACCGATAAAAAATACCATTAAAAAAAGCTTATCTTCTGTTTAATAAATTAAATAAATTTAGGTTTATCAATTTAGAACCACTTAATAAAGCTCGGCTAGGTTTATGTTTTAACCTTTTCGTTACCCATATATAGGTGAGAATTGATTGCCATAACAATCGAAGACGACAACATCGCGCTAGCGAGAGGGTTCACCACAATTCTAAACGTTAAAATAATCCACCCATTGGTAAAGTGCATCTATGAGTATCGAATCTGTAAATCTCACTTATACAGGGTGGAAACCTTCGCCGGCGTCCAGTCGAGATACTTCCCCTTACGCATTGTTGTTATTCAGTGAAATGTTAAGGGATTTACAGGCGCTATTGGGATTAGTTCACTTCAGTTCCACTTAATAATCAAAGGTTTCAGTTTTAATGTAGAGAAATGAAATGCATAAGTGAAATCAATGACGGATTTAATTTAATTAGGAAAGAAAAGATGTCACTTGCGGAAACCAAATAGCCCAAATTGAAGTTAATCAAACATTTCCAAATCTAAACATTAAACTCTTCAAATTTAATAACAAAGCATTACATTAAATGTTCAAAATGTCTTCCGTCGACATTGACACATTGCCGACAACGGACTTGCCAGTTTTCTCTTTCGCGAGTTAACATCTCGGGAGAAACGAGAGCATCCGCTTGCTGAATTCGGTCTCGAAGGCTATCAAGTGTTGGTGGCTCAGTGGCGTACACAAGGCTTTGTACATACCCCCAAAAGAAAAAATCCACTGGCGTTAAATCTGGCGAACGAGGTGGCCAAGCGACTGGACCACCACGACCTATCCATTGGGGACCGAATTCCGCGTCTAGCCAATCCCGAGAAACACGTGCAAAATGCGGTGGTGCACCATGGTGCTGGTACCAGACTCGTCTTCGTTCTGCTAAGGGAAGATCGTCTAGGGCATCGGACACTACGGTGTTTAAGAGATCTCCGTTTAGATGTTCTTCGAGAAAAACAGGTTCAATTACCCGATCACCTAACAATCCACACCAAACGTTTATCCTCCAGTTTTCTTGGTGATGATTCGCCCTTAGCCAATGGGGATTTTCCCTCGACCAGTAGTGCATGTTGTGGCGGTTAACTGTACCGTCCCGGTAAAACGTACACTCATCACTCGTAATTACGTGGTTTAGGAAATTTCCATCAACTTCAATTTGGTCCAATACCCATCGGCAAAACTCTACGCGTGGTCCAAAGTCTTGCGGTTTAAGATGTTGGTGAAGATGAATTTTGTAGGGGTGAAATCCTTCACCACGAAGAATTTTTAAGACCGTTGTATGAGAACAATTTAATTCCGCTCCGATTGCACGTGAACTGGTGTGGGGGTGTTCTACGATACGCCTTACTACTTCGTTTCGTCTGCCCGCCCCGTGTCCACCTCCTTGTAATACTGGCGGATGATGTTGATGTCGCACTGGTGCATTACGTCGAATCACCGTGCCTCTTTCAAGGAATCGGGTTATTGCGTTTAAAATTACTTGATGCCCCGGATGTGGCCGGTTCGGAAACCTTTCTGCAAACGTCCTAGCAGCTAACCTTGCGTTTCTCTGACACTCTCCGTAAATGAAAAACATTTCAAGGTAATCCTCAAAACTGTACAAATCAATTTCAGCCATGTTTTACCAGATGTAAGCTAGAAAACGGACTGCTTTCTTCAATTAGAAACATGTAGCCTTTGTTTCGCATTTACTGTCTTGGTTTTTTATTGTTTCAAAAAATAAGAATTTTGTTTTGCATGACTTAGACTGCGAAACAAAGGTTAAATGTTTCTCATTGAAGAAAGCAGTCCGTTTTTTGTTGTTTGATTATGACTGTTTTGTCGAATCACCGTGCCTCTTTCAAGAAATCGGGTTTTTACAAAACAGTCTAGGTCATAATCGCCAGATTTAACGCCGGTGGATTTTTTCTTTTGGGGGTATGTTTGATTAACTTCAATTTGGGCTATTTGGTTTCCGCAAGTGACATCTTTTCTTTCCTAATTAAATTAAATCCGTCATTGATTTCACTTATGCATTTCATTTCTCTACATTAAAACTGAAACCTTTGATTATGAAGTGGAACTGAAGTGAACTGATCCCAATAGCGCCTGTAAATCCCTTAACATTTCACTGAATAACAACAATGCGTAAGGGGAAGTATCTCAACTGGACGCCGGCGAAGGTTTCCACCCTGTATAGGCCGAGACGAGATAAAATATTCAAGTTAAATGATAAGAAAACCTTGTCTACTTCTTAATTACGGTGAATTAAGGTGACTTTAATGGGATAATCATGATATAATACAATAGTCAAAAATAAACGGCTGAAGAGGGCTACCCGAGTAGAAGAACCCAGTGAATGTAATTTTCTGTTACCGATAAAAAATACCATTAAAAAAAGCTTATCTACTGTTTAATAAATTAAATAAATTTAGGTTTATCAATTTAGAACCACTTAATAAAGCTCGGCTAGGTTTATGTTTTAACCTTTTCGTTACCCATTAAGGCACCTTTCTCTCTATTACTTCATATACCTTATCAATCTATCATTATTGAAATCTTTGTTTAACCAAGTGAAGCACTTGTACTCAATAAACTATACTTTCTCTCTATTAACTCTAATTCAATGGATATTACTTTTCATTCTACTGTTTAAGAAATAAAGTGTTTGTTAACCATTATGAAGCAATTAATAAAACTCGGCTAAACTTAAGATTTCACCCTTTTGTAGATCATTCTGGCACCTTTCTCTCTATTAACTCGAATTCTATGGATATACCTTATCATTTCACTGTTTAAGAAATAAAATTTTTGTTTTTCATTTTGAAGTAATTAATAAAGCTCAGCTAAGCTTATGTTTTCACCCTTTTGTAACACATTCAGGCACCTTACTTTCTATTACTTCATACACTTTATCAATATTTCATTATTGAAGTCTGTGTTTAACTTGTACCCGAACTAAGTCTTATCAAATTTTTTCAAAATTTCCTTTGTCTGTATTAATTCTAATTCAGTGGACAGTGGGGAAAGGAATACGACGACGACGAGAAGTTCAGTTATCAAGCGCCGCGGGTCTATTGGAAAAGACATTACCGTTTCTGATGAAATTCGAGTTTAGATTCGAGTGTTTTTACCTCCCCGACTGAACTTTAGGGGGAGGTTTTACACTGGTCGTGTGTGTGTGTGTCTGTGTGTCACTTCCTGTGTAAGCGGATATCCTGTGTAAGCGGATATCACGTGACCGAGCTCGTGGAGCCAAAAGTCTAGAGACATTATCATACCCGCTTATCGTTCAATTCCCTTTAACGAGAATTACCTCCTTTAAGCGTGGCTGCAACATTAAGTTTCAAGTTTCGTGCAATGATATGCAACAGGACGTCTCCAATTGCATATTATCACCTTCCACCATCCACTTTACGGTCAAACCTCGATGTTGGACAGTTGAAGGCGATTATACGCAATGGGACGTCTCCCACTGTTATAATCACCTCCGACCATCCCCACATCAAGGTCCAACCTCCAGTGTCCGATCTCAGCGGGCCATACTAGCGAGGCGTCCCTCACTAATATTGTCCACATCGATCTTCCACTCTCCAAACATCGCCCCACCAATGGGTAAATTAACATTGCGAACCAAGCGCCTAGAGATCAAGGATTTCGAACGGTTTATATACTACCTTTTTGGAGTGAATGCAAATGAGCCTTATGGTGTGATATCGTTTAGGGTAATGAATCCCAATATTAATTTATTTTATAATTAAAAATATCAAAATGGTTAAACTTAATCTAATTAATAATTCAGTTGAAAAATCTATTTAAAATTCGAGATAGTTTAGAAGATATTTAAGAAATTGTCCAAAAATTTTGTGAAATTTGACCGTTTAATACCAGCTTGAGTTGACAACACGCGCTAAGCTGTTTTCCATATATCATTTAGTCCAAAAAGCAAAGGTATAACGGGCAGTATAGGCTAAGGCTTTCTGCAAACTTGGGGTGGATTGAAGAATCTAAATAAAGGTACGTTTACACGGGCATCCAAGATAGAAATGATATAAGATTTAAAGCTGAGGCGGATTGATACAAAATGTTAAACCTCTTAAGAAAAATGATAGTGGTGAAAACTCTCCTTGAACAAAAGCACAGTAGGTTTCCCGTGTTTAAAAAACAACAATTTTGAAGAAAAAATGGACATCTGATGTTGGAAAAAAAAAAAATAAGCTTCCGTTTTCTCCACTATTCTCCACTATAAAACCAAGAAACATTTCCGATTTTTTTCATAATCGAAATAAGCCGTGTACAGTGATCTTCGAGACGAGACGAGACGAGACGATATCTATATATATATCTATATCTATATATATATATATATATCTAGTATATATCTATATATATCAGTAGTGGTATAGTGTTCGTCTGAGACCATACGCCACCGCCACAAAATGTGGCGGTTTTGTGGCGTATGTTAAATTCCCATAGACCAGCGGCGGAGATAAGGATTCAAGAGCGGCGGAGATAAGGATTCGAGAGCGTTGTTGTAGATATGAATTTGATATCGCACGCTCGTGTTTACTTGTTTGAGTGTATAAGACACGCTTCGGTGGAAACCTTAGTACTGTTAAAGGCTGGGTTATAGAAAATAGATCGCTATAGATATAGAATGTAGTATCCTAGGGCGTATTTATTGCAGTTAAAGTCTGGAAAATAGATCTCATAGCAGCCATGTTCGATTAATAACAATTTCACGGTCTGTCATATTGACGTAGCCCTACATGGTAGACCCCTGTCATGGCGGATCCCCTGCCATGGCGTAGCCCTACACGGTGGATCCCCTGTCATGGCGGATCTCTGTCATGGCGCATCATACCCTGGAAATAGGACCACAAAACCGCCACAAAATGCGGTGGTTTTGTGGCGTATGTTAAATTCTCATAGAAGAGTGGCGTATGTTAAATTCTCATAGAAGAGTGGCGTATGTTAATTCTCCATAGAAGAGTGGCGTATGTTAATTCTCCATAGAAGAGTGGCGTATGTTAATTCTCCATAGAAGAGTGGCGTATGTTAATTCTCCATAGAAGAGTGGCGTATGTTAATTCTCCATAGAAGAGTGGCGTATGTTAATTCTCCATAGAAGAGTGGCGTATGTTAATTCTCCATAGAAGAGTGGCGTATGTTAATTCTCCATAGAAGAGTGGCGTATGTTAATTCTCCATAGAAGAGTGGCGTATGTTAATTCTCCATAGAAGAGTGGCGTATGTTAATTCTCCATAGACGCATAGTGTTTAAGACCAGCGGCGGAGTTATTGCAGTTAAAGTTTGTAAAATAGATCTCGTAGCAACCATGTTCGATTAATAACAATTTCACGGTCTGTCATATTGACGTAGCCCTACATGGCAGACCCCTGTCATGGCGGATCCCCTGTCATGGCTGATCTCTGTCATGGCGGATCTCTGTCATGGCGCATCATCTCCTGGAAATATGTATTCGAGGTGGCGGAGATAAGAATTTGATATCACACGCTCGGGTTTACTTGTTCAAGAGAAGTGTATAAACAAGCTTCGGTGGGGGATATGGATTCAAGGTGGTGGAGATAAAAATTTGTATTTAAGAGATGTATATAAGACATGCATCAATGGAAACCAAACATTGTAAACGTTGTTTGTCTATTTGTAGAAATTACTATAGATATAGAACGTAGGATCCTATAATCATGGGAAAAACTGTGAGATTTGGTATTTCCACTGTTTACGAAATTCCATACGAAGATAGGGTTAACTATGAATTTCGTCAATCATGTATGTTCAGATTGCGAATTAAATATGTGTACGAACCAATACTAAACGCTGTCTTAAAACGAAAACTTGAAACAATGAGTAACGAGCATTTGAATTCGTAAGTAAGCCGATGACGTTTTCAACACAGACCGTATCTCAAAACCTCTGGAGGGAAAATATCTCTATTGTGATAATGTGGAATGTGTACATTCGGGAACGGCGGTATATTACATAAAATTAGACGTTGTATTCGTATGTTCAGGGCATGGCACCGAATATCCATTGTATTATTCTAGCCCCTAAACATACGAATACAACGCCTAATTTTATGTAATATACCTTAACCAAATATTCTGTTATCAATAAAAAATGTTTCAAAGATATTTTATTTAATTTTTATTTTATTTTATTTCAATTTCAAAGTGAAAAATGATCAATCAACGTAATTTTTATTCCTACATTTCGGTGAATCTAGATTAGATTCTAGAAAGACTCTTTTTCAGTTGAATGTTACGTCGTAGACGACGCGTTCCGTGGAAAAAAAAACACAATTTTACAGGTTAAACCTATGAGACTTTAGAATTATGAAATCATGATTAATTGGGAGCCTATCCTTACACAAAAAGACGTTTTCGTAGAAATTATTGTTAGACATTCCTAAAGAATCGAGTGTGAAAAATGATCAATCAACGAAATTTTTATTCCTACATTTCAGTGAATCTAGATTAGATTCTAGAAAGACTCTTTTTCAGTTGAATGTTACGTCGTAGACGACGCGTTCCGTGGAAAAAAAACACAATTTTACAGGTTAAACCTATGAGACTTTAGGATTATGAAATTACGATTATTTGGGAGCCTATCCTTACACAAAAAGACGTTTTCGTAGAAATTATTTTTAGACATTCCTAAAGAATCGAGTGTGAAAAATGATCAATCAACGAAATTTTTATTCCTACATTTCAGTGAATCTAGATTAGATTCTAGAAAGACTCTTTTTCAGTTGAATGTTACGTCGTAGACGACGCGTTCAGTGGAAAAAAAAACACAATTTTACAGGTTAAACCTATGAGACTTTAGAATTATGAAATCATGATTAATTGGGAGCCTATCCTTACACAAAAAGACGTTTTCGTAGAAATTATTGTTAGACATTCCTAAAGAATCGAGTGTGAAAAATGATCAATCAACGAAATTTTTATTCCTACATTTCAGTGAATCTAGATTAGATTCTAGAAAGACTCTTTTTCAGTTGAATGTTACGTCGTAGACGACGCGTTCCGTGGAAAAAAAAACACAATTTTACAGGTTAAACCTATGAGACTTTAGAATTATGAAATCATGATTAATTGGGAGCCTATCCTTACACAAAAAGACGTTTTCGTAGAAATTATTTTTAGACATTCCTAAAGAATCGAGTGTGAAAAATGATCAATCAACGAAATTTTTATTCCTACATTTCAGTGAATCTAGATTAGATTCTAGAAAGACTCTTTTTCAGTTGAATGTTACGTCGTAGACGACGCGTTCCGTGGAAAAAAAAACACAATTTTACAGGTTAAACCTATGAGACTTTAGAATTATGAAATCATGATTAATTGGGAGCCTATCCTTACACAAAAAGACGTTTTCGTAGAAATTATTGTTAGACATTCCTAAAGAATCGAGTGTGAAAAATGATCAATCAACGAAATTTTTATTCCTACATTTCAGTGAATCTAGATTAGATTCTAGAAAGACTCTTTTTCAGTTGAATGTTACGTCGTAGACGACGCGTTCCGTGGAAAAAAAACACAATTTTACAGGTTAAACCTATGAGACTTTAGGATTATGAAATTACGATTATTTGGGAGCCTATCCTTACACAAAAAGACGTTTTCGTAGAAATTATTTTTAGACATTCCTAAAGAATCGAGTGTGAAAAATGATCAATCAACGAAATTTTTATTCCTACATTTCAGTGAATCTAGATTAGATTCTAGAAAGACTCTTTTTCAGTTGAATGTTACGTCGTAGACGACGCGTTCCGTGGAAAAAAAAAACACAATTTTACAGGTTAAACCTATGAGACTTTAGAATTATGAAATCATGATTAATTGGGAGCCTATCCTTACACAAAAAGACGTTTTCGTAGAAATTATTTTTAGACATTCCTAAAGAATCGAGTGTGAAAAATGATCAATCAACGAAATTTTTATTCCTACATTTCAGTGAATCTAGATTAGATTCTAGAAAGACTCTTTTTCAGTTGAATGTTACGTCGTAGACGACGCGTTCCGTGGAAAAAAAAACACAATTTTACAGGTTAAACCTATGAGACTTTAGAATTATGAAATCATGATTAATTGGGAGCCTATCCTTACACAAAAAGACGTTTTCGTAGAAATTATTGTTAGACATTCCTAAAGAATCGAGTGTGAAAAATGATCAATCAACGAAATTTTTATTCCTACATTTCAGTGAATCTAGATTAGATTCTAGAAAGACTCTTTTTCAGTTGAATGTTACGTCGTAGACGACGCGTTCCGTGGAAAAAAAAACACAATTTTACAGGTTAAACCTATGAGACTTTAGGATTATGAAATTACGATTATTTGGGAGCCTATCCTTACACAAAAAGACGTTTTCGTAGAAATTATTTTTAGACATTCCTAAAGAATCGAGTGTGAAAAATGATCAATCAACGAAATTTTTATTCCTACATTTCAGTGAATCTAGATTAGATTCTAGAAAGACTCTTTTTCAGTTGAATGTTACGTCGTAGACGACGCGTTCCGTGAAAAAAAAAAAAACACAATTTTACAGGTTAAACCTATGAGACTTTAGAATTATGAAATCATGATTATTTGGGAGCCTATCCTTACACAAAAAGACGTTTTCGTAGAAATTATTTTTAGACATTCCTAAAGAATTGAGTGTGAAAGATCTTTATGATCCCTCGTTTTCGATCAAAGTACCATCATCTCATCTGAAGGATGGAGTTTTAACACATACATATATATGAGAAGTAGACGGATTGACCCTTCTTTTTCAACACCCAGCCCTCCTAACAGCTTGTCATGATTCCACTTTATCACCCTTTTAACGCCATCTTAGCCGGACCCTCTCAGTCGGGCAAAACGGAACTAGTTTTGAAACTGCTCAAACATAAAAGCGTAATGTTCGTACCACAATTTAGTGAAATCCACTGGTATTATGGTGAATGGCAACCTTTCTTTAACACTTTGAAAGAAAAAGTAGTTTTCAAAGCAGGTTTACCTGATCTAGACGAGTATGACGGAAGACGTTCTTGCTTATTAATTATTGATGATCTAATGACTGATAACAGGGGGCAAGTAGGGTCTCTTTTTACCAAAGGAACTCATCATAGGAATCTAAGTGTTATTTTCATAACACAAAACTTATTTCACAAATCAAAAGACTTGAGGGACATATCTCTGAATGCACATTACCTAATCTTGATGAAATCACCTCGAGACAAACAACAGTTGGCAACTATAGCTCGTCAAATGTTCCCAGATAGTTGGCGTTTCGTGGTGGACGCGTATCGTGACGCAACAAGCCAACCTTTTGGATACCTGTTTCTGGATATGAAGCAACAATGTCCGGAGAACCAACGTGTTAGAACGTTAATATTTCCAGACAACGACTCAATCGTCTACGTACCCAAGGTATAAAAGCCAGAGTGGACCTCATAATTCTTCACAAGTTCAGAATGCCCTACGCTGTAAAGTCACAAAGAGACCTACTCTCGGTATTAGCGCGATCAAAAAGAGATCAACGAAGAGTTTTACTGAAGAAAGCTAAGAAATCATTAATCGACGCCACAGCCGAGTGTGTATACAATACTTTGTACGGAAACGTTAAATTAAACAAGACTCAAATAGCTAAATTGAGCAAAAATTCGACACAATTAAGGAAGATTGCCAATAAGAAGATTGCCTGGAAAGTTAAAAGGGACATCCTGGTTCAAGAGGGGGGGAGGGTTTTTCTCATTTTTGTTCCCCATCGTTTCATCACTTATTGGCTCACTCGTGGGGAATCAATCTTAAACATGCAGTACGCGCGAAAAATGATGCTGGTGCCTAGTTCAACCTTGAAAAATGATCCCTTCCCCCACCCTCAAAAACAAGTCGTCTCAGAGATGGATGGTGAAATGAATTCCATATTGAGTAGAAAAGATTTGGATGACAGTTCAAAATGGAGTTTGTATGAACAAGCGTTACAACGACATACGAAGCTCCACGATATAGCAAGAAAACCAAAACAAATTATAATCGAGAGTGTACCCCATAAGGGGTCGAACATGGCTTGGTTAGACGATATACCGCTCAGATATATACACAGTGTGCAAAATATTGTAGACCAGATTGAAAAAATTCCTGAGAAGATCAGTTGGTCAGATGATGGTGAAGTAACCGTGAATAATTCATTAGTTCCAGGTTCAAACATTAGAGACATTGGGTTAGAGTTTGTCAAGCCTTCATCAAACGACGCTACGAAACCGAGAGGATTCTACGCAGTAACAAACTTGTTAGTGAAGCTCTACCCATCAGCCCTCAGCTCCTTAAAAATACAACCTATAACTCTTCAGAAAGCTGCTCGTAAACGAGCTTCACCTTCGAGAAAAAAGGTTACAGCACCCCCGCTTAGTAAATGGCATCCATACAATTCGACTACACGACCTAAGCTGGAAGGGTATACGTCACAATATTCTAAACTGTTAAACACCTCCCGTCACGAAACACCTTATAGCGATTAGAATATGGTTAACGATCTAATGGTCTCCAAGATCCTAGAAGATATTTATTTTAAACCTTCCCACGAAGCTAGCTTCGGGGGAGTAGAAAAGTTATTTGAGGCGGTAAAGGCTTTTGGAATTACCCGAGATCAAGTTGAGGAATGGTTAAAGAGTCAAGAAACGTACACGTTACACAAGAAGGTTTTTAAAAGGTTGAAACGTAACAAAGTGATGGTGTTTAATATAGGTCATCAGTACCAAGCAGATTTAAATGACATGCGATCATTATCGTCACTTAATGACGGATACAACTATATTTTGACAGTTATCGATTGTTTTAGTCGAAAAGCTTGGGCGATACCTCTGAAAACTAAAACCGGTGTGGAGGTGGTGGAGGCGTTCAAAAAGGTGTTTAGCGATAATATCCCCCTAAAACTACAAACCGATAAGGGGACGGAGTTTAAGAATAAACAATTTCAGAACTATTTAAAAGAAAAGGGGGTAAAGTTTTTCACTACCGAGATGATATTAAGGCGTGCATGGTGGAAAGATTAAACCAAACTCTAAAAGGGAGGATGTACCGATATTTTACCAAAAACAACACCAAGAGATACATTGATATTTTAGACGACCTTGTTCAAGCCTACAATAATTCGAAACACTCGACAATAAAAATGGCCCCCGCTGATGTTACAGATATGAATATTCCTAAAGTTTTTAATAATATATATGGGAAGTATTTCAGGGAGAAAAGATTATTGGAAGAAGACGGGAAAGCTAAATCAAAGGGGTTGGGAGGTTACGTCCGCGTTAGTCGGAACAAGATGATTTTTGAAAAGGGGTATGATGAAAACTGGACGTTAGAGATCTTTAAACTGGTAGGGTTGGAAGACAGGTATCCGACGGTTTATAAATTGGAAGATTTAGCGGGGGAACCTATAAAAGGGGTGTTCTACAAACAGGAACTTCAGTTGGTGGATAGACCTGAGACTTATAAGATAGAAAAAGTTTTACGTAAACGTACACGCAAAGGTCAAAAAGAGCTATTCGTAAAGTGGTTAGGTTACCCCGAATCCATGTCTAGTTGGATTTCATCTCAAGATGTCTTCTCCCTTTTACCTAACTCTTCCTAGTAATGCTAGTATGAAAATTTACGCTGATAATACTACCGCTCGCTACACAACTAAACTATCAAAAGCTATACAATTGGAGGGGGATGATTGGGAGGTGGCCTTAGTTGAGATTATATACCCCTTATCCTTTCACAATATTAGGGAAGGCGATGGTTATGTACAGCTAACGGTGACTGAGCCCGGTCCTCCAGCCGGTCCCCCAAAAACCGGAAGCGCAGTAAGAAACGGTGGTGCCGCCACGTACGTAGAGACTCCACCCAACCACCCCATAGTAGGCCACACTTTTACTATCCCAGGAGGTTATTATGCGAGTTTACCTATATTAGTAAAACAACTATACACAGGTCTTGAAACGTGGAAATACGGTAATCGGTTTTCTTTCCTTAATGATCCTATTTCTAATCACACGAACATATTTGTCAGACATTTTTCAAAACTAGCTTTTTCCCCAGTTCTTGGTAGGTTATTAGGGTTCAAGGATGAGTTTAAGACCTTTATTTGTACATCTGACAAGTCTGAGTTAAGTTTTAGAAGCGATGTTCCTGCTAGATTAAATTACTTTATTCCTGATCAACTGTTTGTTTACTCTGATATTGTAAACAATGAACTAATAGGCGACACGGTAGCCCCCCTACTCAGGATCGTTAGTGTGGAGGATAGACCTCATGGCTCGGTAATTACTAAAACATTCGATTCACCTCACTACGTCAAAGTTGCTAAACGCTATTTCGATACGTTGGAAATGGATATAAGGACAGGTTTGGGACAAGCTGCCCCATTTGAGTTCGGTCAGAGCACTTGTAAACTACACTTTAGACCATGCCCAAACCACACGTTTTAGAATCACGTACTTGTGAGTATAAGGAGTACTATTTAGATCAGGCAGGTGGAGGTGTTTCTAGAGTATTTGTTGGCACGCCTAATCAAAAAGGTCATGGATTTGGTAGTATGCTTAAAGGGTTGTTTCGATGGGCGAGACCTCTATTGGTTAGAGGAGCTAAACATTTAGGTGTCAAGGCTGCTACGACTGGTTATAAAATTCTTGGTGATGTGGCTGAAGGACAGAATGTGAAAACGGCTGCCAAACATCGCTTTGTTGAAACTATGGATGAAATTACCAACTCTCAAGCTGGTTCGGGGCTTATAAAGAGACCTAAGCTGACTCCGCGATCAGTTACTAACGTGAAGGCAAAGAAGACACCTCACGACATATTCTCACCACGATAAACAACACAAAAAAAAAATGTTATCAGTTGAAGCTCTAAAGAGTGAACTAGATGTTTTCAAAGCTACCCCAACCCAGACAAGTATTGAACACGCACAATGTACTTGGTATAAACCACTGTCAGTCCTCAATGATAGCTCTACTGTGGAATACCATATTCCTGGAAATGGAGATTGTTATACCGATTTGGCTCACACCATGCACTATACCCGCCTCCGTGTTACCAAGGAAGATGGAAGCGCGCTACCAGCTGATGCGGTCATTGGTCTTGTGAACAATGCTGCCCATTCAATGTGGAGAACATGTGAAGTATACTTGGGATCGACTCTCGTAACCCCAGCTGCTAACAACTACTCTTATCGCGCATACTTGGAAACTCTCTTAAACTATGGTGGCGCGGCTAAACAAAGTCATCTAACATGTGCTGGATGGTATAAGGATAAAGCGGGCAAGATGGATGTCATGGGTGATGATAACACTGGTTTTCTGATTAGGAAGAAGTGTATTGCGAAATCTGTTGAACTTGAATTTTATACACCACTGTTTTGCGATGTTTTTAACATTCCTGAATATCTCTTAAACGGTGTTGATATTAGAGTGTGCTTCGCCAAAAACAAGGATGAATTTACTTTAATGCTAACTGAGACTGCTACTCTCAAGAGTTGTAAAATAAGTCATGTAGAGGACGGACTTAATGTACGAAAAGTTAAACTCAGTCCTAAAATATTATTGGCTCATGAGGCCGCTCTTGCTCAAAGTGCGGCACAGTATAACTTCACACGAACTGAGATCAAGACAAAAACCCTAGCGGCTGGCACACTAAGCCAGAGTTTTGACAATATATACCTTGGCCCTCTGCCCACGAGAGTTATTATTGGTCTGGTGTCTAACCAAGCGTTCAAAGGAGGCTATGCGTATAATCCTTTCAACTTTAAAAACTACAACTTGAATCATCTGGCTGTATACGTTGATAACGACCAAGTTCCATCAAAAGCTTTAGCCCCAAATTTTGATAAAAATTTGTATATTAGAGAGTACCACACTCTTTTTTCCGGTTGTGGAATTCACTACGGTGATGATGGGAATGACATTTCACCACTAGACTACGCAAATGGATATACTCTTTTCGCCTTCGATTTAACACCGGATATATCCGCTAATAATGCAAATCATTGGAATCCAATTAAACATGGTCAATTACGTTTAGACCTTGGTTTCACAGACGTGTTACCCGAGTCAGTAGTTTGTATGGTATATGCCGAGTTTCAAAGTCTGATTCAGATTGATAAAAACAGAAACGTGATTATTGATTACTAATGGCCGCCACAAATACTCATGACTTAAGTATGGCGCTGGCTAAAACACGGGGCTTCACAGGTGTTTTCCCCTCGGACAAGCTACCCCATAGGATAACCAAATATCCAGCAGCACTTGTTATAAACTTTGATCAACAAGGATCTGAGGGATCTCACTGGGTCGCTGTGTTCATAGATGGTGTACGTAACGGCTACTACTTTGATAGTTTCGGTCTACCACCATTCCTACCCGATATATGCAAATTTCTAAATGGCAATTGTAAGAAATGGAAATACGGAAGAAGACGGTTACAGAGTACAACAAGCAACGTTTGTGGACAATTCAGCGCTCTATATCTCATTCACCGAAGTAAAAATAAAAGCACTAGATCCTTTTTAAAATGATTCTCAAAGAATCATGAACTAAATGACTTAAAGATTGTTGAAAGGTTCTCTAAACATATCCAACGTTAAACCATGTGTGTATGTGTGTGTGTGAAAGTGTCTTTAAATTTATATTGAAGTAAAAAGAAAAGCACTAGATTAAAATAATAAAGGATTGAAAAATAAAGGATTGATGAAACGTTATTGGGAGTTTATTACAAATACGTGTAAATGTTTTTTTTCTTTAAATGTATAGTTTTGGAGACTGAAATAAAAATAAAATATCTTTGAACACTTCTCTTGAACAAGTAAACCCGAGCGTGTGATATCAAATTCTTATCTCCGCCACCTCGAATACATATTTCCAGGAGATGATGCGCCATGACAGAGATCTGCCATGACAGGGGATCCGCCATGACAGGGGTCTGCCATGTAGGGCTACGTCAATATGACAGACCGTGAAATTGTTATTAATCGAACATGGTTGCTACGAGATCTATTTTCCAAACTTTAACTGCAATAACTCCGCCGCTGGTCTTAAACACTATGCGTCTATGGAGAATTAACATACGCCACTCTTCTATGGAGAATTAACATACGCCACTCTTCTATGGAGAATTAACATACGCCACTCTTCTATGGAGAATTAACATACGCCACTCTTCTATGGAGAATTAACATACGCCACTCTTCTATGGAGAATTAACATACGCCACTCTTCTATGGAGAATTAACATACGCCACTCTTCTATGGAGAATTAACATACGCCACTCTTCTATGGAGAATTAACATACGCCACTCTTCTATGGAGAATTAACATACGCCACTCTTCTATGGAGAATTAACATACGCCACTCTTCTATGGAGAATTAACATACGCCACTCTTCTATGGAGAATTAACATACGCCACTCTTCTATGGAGAATTAACATACGCCACTCTTCTATGGAGAATTAACATACGCCACTCTTCTATGAGAATTTAACATACGCCACTCTTCTATGAGAATTTAACATACGCCACAAAACCACCGCATTTTGTGGCGGTTTTGTGGTCCTATTTCCAGGGTATGATGCGCCATGACAGAGATCCGCCATGACAGGGGATCCACCGTGTAGGGCTACGCCATGACAGGGGATCCGCCATGACAGGGGTCTACCATGTAGGGCTACGTCAATATGACAGACCGTGAAATTGTTATTAATCGAACATGGCTGCTATGAGATCTATTTTCCAGACTTTAACTGCAATAAATACGCCCTAGGATACTACATTCTATATCTATAGCGATCTGTTTTCTATAACCCAGCCTTTAACAGTACTAAGGTTTCCACCGAAGCGTGTCTTATACACTCAAACAAGTAAACACGAGCGCGCGATATCAAATTCATATCTACAACAACGCTCTCGAATCCTTATCTCCGCCGCTCTCGAATCCTTATCTCCGCCGCTGGTCTATGGGAATTTAACATACGCCACAAAACCGCCACATTTTGTGGCGGTGGCGTATGGTCTCAGACGAACACTATACCACTACTTATATCTAGTATATATCTATATATATCTAGTATATATCTATATATATCTAGTATATATCTATATATATCTAGTATATATCTATATATATATATATATATCTAGTATATATCTATATATATCTAGTATATATCTATATATATCTAGTATATATCTATATATATCTAGTATATATCTCTATCTCTATATCTATATATATAAGGGTATTCTATTTTTCGACGTTAAGTTCATTCACCGGGATTTAAGTATAATATTTTAGACCTATTTTCTTATTCTTACTTTGAATTACTAGTTGTAAAAGTCCACCCGCTATCCCGATTAACTTTAAAAAGATCTTGATTGATGTCCTCGATATGTAAACAAGGTTGTGAGATAAGAGACTTTAAAGTTACTATACTTTATTTAACTTTATGTAATTGGATTAATATTTATAGGGGGAGGAAAAGGGGAAGGCACGGATTTCTCGCTCTGCAGGTGGAAGTGCTACATGTTGGCGGATTTTAAGGGGGTAGAGAGGGAGACGAAATTTATAGGGGGAGGAAAAGGGGGAAGGCACAGATTTCTCGCCCTGCCTATTTGTAGCCCCTTCTCTGGTGTGATTCTTTTTCATTCGGCTATATCTTGGTAAGAAGTATATTTTTGATTTGAATTATTGGTTAAATATATTTAGTGTTTAAATGAGATATTATTTATTTTTGCTTCCAATCTTCGTCTTCCACCAATGCCATAAATTTTAATATTTTAGGTAAGGTTAGGTTAGTTTACATCACTTGGTTGTCGGGGAGGTTTTATCTTGGTTTCCGAACTTCTAATTACTAGTAAAAAAAGCCCACTCGCTATCCTGAAATCTGGGATTACTAAATGTTGTTCTAGTGGAGTATGTAGAGGGTTTGACATTCGGGTGGTCTCGGCATTTTCGGCTGCCTAGTAGTTCCTCTAAAGACAATATTTGCTCTAGAAAGAGTACTTTTAAAAAATATCTTGGTTGATGTCTGCGATGTGTAAACAAGATCGTTAGATAAAGGGTCTCTGCGCAAATCAGGGATACCTTCTTTAAATATATGCTAGAGAGCGGATTTCCTTCCATCTATGATTGAGGAATACTCGTATACCAACCTTTTAAATCTGATAAGACTACTTTGCCAATCAGCCTCGACTTTAGTCTAAGAAATTCGTTCATTTTATATTATGAATACTGAAATAAGGATGTTATTATGGGGAATAAAAATCCTCCGTATTTTAGTCTTAATTTAGGTTGCGAATGACTAAAATAACCAAACATTTTGTATTTAAGAATTTTTTTGCTAATTAGTGGCCCCTTAAGGGAATCACGAATTATGTTTTTTTCTGATAATTTGAAAAATTACAATGATCAAATGGGAGAAATTCGTCTGTTATGTTTTTTCTTAAATATTTCCGAGTGAATAAAATCAGTTGCTTTGAAATTAGAAAGTCTACATCCTGTCAAATCGTGAAGATTGTGATTATACAGGGTGGTAAAGATCAGACGAACACCTATCTTTGTGGACGTCCAATGCCGTCGGATGACGTCACTATACTTCAGTGTAGACCTCGTATACAGGGTGTAAGTAAATACGTGTCATTGTAATCCAATGAGATCTTTCTATGGGTTTAACAGGGTAAATGCCTGTTGGCTAGAAACATTGCAGTGGCACAGATCACAGCCTCGTAATTCACTAGACTTAACTCCGAGACAATTAATTTAACATCTTTAATAATTAGCTAATGATTGAATTGAATCGAAGCGAGACATGAAACGCCAAAACTGAATCCGTACGGCAGGCACATCAGAGTGAATGTTCAATGTGTCTACCATCGTGGTGTAGGTACTCTTTGAGGAGACTTTCCAGGTCTTGCAATGCATTTGCCAGCATTTGAGGAGTGATTACGTTGATAGCGGCTCGAATTCGGTCCTTAAAGTCTTCTGCGTCCATCGGATCTGTTTCGTAAACGACGGCCTTATCATTTCTCAATAGGAAGAAATGAAGCGGGGTAAGGTCAGGAAATCGTGCTGGCCACGGAATTGGTCCACGTCTACCTATCCAACGGTTGGGGGAAGTGGTCCTTCAGCCATTGACGAACATTGACTACCCATTGTCGTGGAGCTCCATCCTGTTGGAACCACATGTTGCGAATCACTGCTAATGGCAATGCGTCTATCGCGTCACTAAACTCGTGACGCAGAAAGTCCAAGTACAATTCTCCAGTAATGTTCGCATCGAAGAAAAAGGGACCGATAATTCGGTTTCCAAGAATGCCAACCTTCCATCGAATTTGATGGTAATGGTGTCGTAGCCAATAGGGATTGCGATTGGTCAGTAATGCGTATTATAATGGTTTACTGTACCATCCCTGTGAATTGTAGCCTCGTCCGAAAACAGAACCTTGGCAAAAATAGTGGATCGGCTGCAATTAGGTCTTGCCATCTTAGGTAATCCTCGTCTCTTAAGACTTGATGGAGGTGGATATGATAGGGCCGGTAGTGCTGGCGATGTAAAATAGCAACAACAGTAGCATGGCTTAGTCCAGTTACCTCGTGTGCGACCGATCTACTGGTATGAGGATTGGCTTCAAAACGTGCTACAATATCCACTTCTCGGTCTTCATTACCGAGTACACGGTCTCGCCTACGTTCCCGGTCCTTCATGACTAACCCACCGAACTGGATAAGGTTGTCTCTAATGTCGGTGAAGGTGCTTCGAATCGGATGGCGTCGGTGGGGGCAATGTTCTGCAAAAAGCACTGCCGCTCGACGTACGTTACCCAAATTAAACATCATGTCCAATCTTTCCAGGTTGGAATAGGCTGGCATTCGACTACAACACGAGTCTTACTACGGTAAGACGAACTTAGATGGTACCTCAGGGCGCACACGTTTAATTAAAAAAAAATTCTCCGCGTCAAAGGGAACTTTGGCCTTCTAATTCAAAAGTCTTTCTAACGAAACCTCGTATGGATTCCTTAACTGCACCAAACGTGTTTTATTATTGGTCACCGTATGGTAAACCGTTATAACATGCATTACTGACCCATCACAATCCCTATTCGTTACGACACCATTACCATCAAATTCGATGGAAAATAAATGTCTGGGATTGCATTCCTGGGAACCGAATTATCGGTCCCATTTTTCTTCGATGCGAACATCACTAGAAAACTGTATTTGGACTTCCTGCTTTACGAGATAGACACATTGGCATTAGCAGTGATTCGCAACATGTTAAAACAGGATGGAGCCCCACCACATTTGGGCGGTCAATGTTCGTCAATGGCTGAACCACCACTTTCCCACACATCGAGCATTTACGCTCGCATCGATTCAATTCAATCATGATCTTATTATGATAGTTGTTAAATAAATTGTCTCGGAGTTAAGTCTAGTGAATTACGAGGCTGAGATCTGTGCCACTGCAATGTTTCTAGCCATCAGGCATTTACCCTATTTAACCCATAGAAAAATCCCATTTGGTTACAATGACACGTATTTACTTACACCCTGTATACGAGGTCTACACTGTTGTATAGTGACGTCATCCGACGGCATTATTGGGGGACGTCCATAAAGAGAGGTGTTGGTCTGATCTTTACCACCCTGTATTTAAATTCAACGTTTCAAACATTTAAATTTAATATCTGTCACTTCAGCAATCCGAAATCACAACACGTCCTTCTGAGTCTTTGTTCACAAAGACCTTTTTAATTTCACGCGGAAATTTTTTACAGTGAAATTTATAAAAACGACGTAAAAATCTAGGTCAAAACGCGTTCCAAGGCCGGACATTTGGGCGCCGCCACTTGGGCGCCGGACATTTGGACGCCTGGACATTTGGACGCCGAGCCATTTGGGCGCCGGGACATTTGGACGCCGGAACATTTGAAAGCCGTGTCATGTGGGCGCCGGGACATTTAGACCCTGAGCCATTTGGGCGCCGGGACATTTAGGTGCCGGGACATTTGAGCCACATTTTAGGTTAGGCTAAGGAAAGATTATAACCACTGAGCAGGTTTTTCTATCGAATGGGACTCGGCCCAATGTCTCCCAATAATGTTTACCTCCCCGACTGAACTTTAGTTGAGTCAGTAAGGCTAAGTTTGGTAAGATTACGTTTTCGTCAGGGATTTAATATTTTGGTTTCGAACTTGTTAATAAACTTTCTTGTAACCTTTTAGGTAAGGTTAGGTTAGATAATTACACAAACTAGCCCGTTCATCCAACTAGATAATATCTTCGGCTAGCCCGTTCGTCTTGTAATATTTTAGGTTAGGTTAGGTTAGATAATTACACGAACTAGCCCGTTCATCCAACTAGATAATATCTTCGGCTAGCCCGTTCGTCTTGCAATATATTAGGTTAGGTTGGCGTAAAGCGCATTAGGCGGCACTCAGCGGAGCCTGACCATGAGTAGGGAAGGCGCCGTTAAGCGCTCGGGTAAGGATACTATACGATCGGGTGCCCAAATGTCGTTCACGTTTTTCCGACTATTGCGCCCAAATGTCTCGGCGCCACAATGTCTCGGCGCCCAATTGTCCCGGCGCCCAAATGTCGAGAATCGTTATTCTTACGCTATTGAAATCCATAATAATCATGAATAGATTATCGAAAATTAAGAAACTGTGGAAACACTTTTATAATTTTTTTGTAATTAATCTTTTTTATTCCCTTCACCGTGTGGTTTTAATACTGAACTCTGCTCATTTAGTCAATTACTATAAAATATTTACCGTTAAGTAAGGTTATAAGTAAGATTTGTAGGAAAATAATGCATGCGCCATATATCTATAGAGTAATTTTAAATTTAGCGAGCTTGGGCCTGAGCTAGAACTCATTGGCACGATTGGATGATTGTAAAGGAAGTAAACGGAGGATGAAAACAACAAAAATGTAAAAAAGTTATGGAAATTTTCCTTATTTTCTATAGGTAGCGACATCTATATTTCATAGTCAACCCTTAAGTAACTTTATACGAATAATTCTTTAATATATGAAAATAAAGGAGGGAGAAAACACCGCAGATCACCCCACCCATATATTTAAGGCTAATCTAAAAATGTTATTTTTTGTTGAGTTAGGTTAGGTTTAAGTTTATGGTGATCAGTCTTCCTTTTTTAATTATGAGAGTTACGGCAACTATTGGTTTCAAAGATGAAGCTATAATAAAACTCACGCTTTTTAAAGGGTGTAAACCGCTTAATATCTCATCGAGTGTGTTTAGGAAACCGTTCTTTTGAGACACTGCTATTTTGGGAACCGCTATGTTGAGGCGCCGCTGTTTTGGGATGTCGCTGTTTTGGGATCTGCTATTTTGGGACGCCTGTTTTGGGAACTGCTCTTTTGGGAATAGCGGTTTTGGGACTTCGCTGTTTTGGGAACTGCTCTTTTGGTAATTGATATTTTGAAAACTGCTCAACTGGCAGTAGACCGCTGTTCTTATTAAAATTGGTGGAAAAGGACTTTTTGTCGAAGTGGATGAAACATATTTGACAAAGCGAAAATACAATAAGGGTAAGAAACTTGCGGGAGAATCAATATGCATCTTCGGAATTTTTTGTCGGGATACGAAAGAAGGGGTTTTTATAAAAGTCAAAGGCAAATCTCGCGCGGTTCTTTGGAGCCAAATGGCAAAATATATCGTCCCAGGTTCTATTATCTTTTGTGATGGCGCTCCAATGTACAGAAATTGCACTAAACTAGGATTTTCCGAACATCTTCGAGTTATTCACGAAGTTGAATACGTGAACAGGTTGGACCCTAGAGCCCACACTAAAAACGTGGAAAACCGTAATCGCTATGTAAGGGAGGCTATTAAATCTTTCCGGAGTGATCGATCATTGGCTTCATACATGGCTACATATTGGTACAAGTGTCTCTTCTTTAAAAATCAGAACGATAAATGGCTATCACCTGGAGAAACAAAGACCCAGAAGGACACGTTATGATTTCGGATGGCTGAAGGGATAGATATGTTAAATTTTCTTTTATTTTAACGTAAAATTTAATTATAATCGCAATCTAACAGGATTTAGAGACTAATTTCAAAACAACTGATTTTATTCACTCGCAAATATTTAAGAAAAAACGTAACAGATGATTTTCTCTCATTGACCCTTAACATTTTAGCTTAATTATTTTTCAGGGAAAACGTGTATTGAACTGTTTTTCTTTAGTATAATGCTAGTTCACTTTTTGTTTTCTTAAAGCCCGAATTGTCAATACTATCGTTAAAAATACTCGCCGGTCTAAAAGAATGGATATCTTACAAGGACTGTTTGCATTTTTAAAGTCCCTTTATACTCACCTTGTTTTCTAGCTTAGAAGACGACGTTGACCGTAACAAATTGAGCAGTCAAATGAGGATCTTAAAGGGGGTAAATTTCAGAAAAGATAGGCCTTTTAAGTTATTCGTAGTTATTTTTCTTCGAGGAAAACCTTATAATTTTGTTTTATGATTCCCTTGAAAGAGACCACTTGTTAGCGCTAAAACTTAAATACACAATGATTGGTTTTGGAAATTCGCAACCTAAATTGGGACTAAAATACGGCGAATTTTTATTCTGTATAAACTAATTATTTCAGCACGCATAATGCAATATGAACGAATTGCCTGACTAAAGTCGAGGAGTTATAATAAAACATTTATTTAAGTAGTTTTAACGGATTTTAATGGTCGGTATTCGAGTATTCGTCAATTACAAATTTAAGAATATTAATTATCCAAATACATATAGTTAAAGAAAGTATCCATGATTAGCGTATAGCCCCTTTAAAGCCACATATCTCACAACCTTGGTTGGTTTACATATCGAGTACATAAAGAGCTTTTTAATAGTACTCATTCTAGAGCAGATATGGCCTTTGAAACGACGACGTTGAGTAATCCCTGGTTTCGGGATAGCGTGTGGTCTTTTACGAATAGTAATTCAAAGTAAGAATAACAAAAATGTGTCTGAAATATCCCCTGCAGCAAAAATCGGTCAATCCGACAGTGCCGAATATTAGTCGGCCGGACGGTCTTTCGGCACACACAAATTGTGTCCTGCGACTATACCCCAAAGTGTTACAATGTCCGCCCGAGATAGTGTCCAGCTATCCCGAAATTTAAAGAGCATAATGATGAGTATATCAGACATGAGACTAATTGGGTCGGTCTTCCGAGGCTAAATGGGACATTGTTCGACACTAAATTGTCCTTCGTTCCGACACTTAGTTGGTCGTCAATCCGACACTAAATTATTTGGTAGCCCTACACAATATGGTACGGTAACCCATAGCCTCCTCGATCACGGGCTTCGGCTGCGCTCGCGCTATAGAAGCCCCGGCAAAGAAAAAAATTAACATGTGTTTGAGAGAATAAATGGAAAATTAAAAAGACACCAAAAGACGGCGCGAAAAAGCACTAAAATGTAGGGGGGAAAAGTCGTGGCGAGATACAAGTTCTTGTCTAAAGTTTTAAGTTCACGCTCCAGATTCCTGATTTTTTAACAACATCTAACTAAGTATTAATTATCCAAATACATATAGTTAAAGAAAGTATCCATGATTAGCGTATAGCCCCTTTAAAGCCACATATCTCACAACCTTGGTTGGTTTACATATCGAGTACATAAAGAGCTTTTTAATAGTACTCATTCTAGAGCAGATATGGCCTTTGAAACGACGACGTTGAGTAATCCCTGGTTTCGGGATAGCGTGTGGTCTTTTACGAATAGTAATTCAAAGTAAGAATAACAAAAATGTGTCTGAAATATCCCCTGCAGCAAAAATCGGTCAATCCGACAGTGCCGAATATTAGTCGGCCGGACGGTCTTTCGGCACACACAAATTGTGTCCTGCGACTATACCCCAAAGTGTTACAATGTCCGCCCGAGATAGTGTCCAGCTATCCCGAAATTTAAAGAGCATAATGATGAGTATATCAGACATGAGACTAATTGGGTCGGTCTTCCGAGGCTAAATGGGACATTGTTCGACACTAAATTGTCCTTCGTTCCGACACTTAGTTGGTCGTCAATCCGACACTAAATTATTTGGTAGCCCTACACAATATGGTACGGTAACCCATAGCCTCCTCGATCACGGGCTTCGGCTGCGCTCGCGCTATAGAAGCCCCGGCAAAGAAAAAAATTAACATGTGTTTGAGAGAATAAATGGAAAATTAAAAAGACACCAAAAGACGGCGCGAAAAAGCACTAAAATGTAGGGGGGAAAAGTCGTGGCGAGATACAAGTTCTTGTCTAAAGTTTTAAGTTCACGCTCCAGATTCCTGATTTTTTAACAACATCTAACTAAGTATGTACGGATAATTAACAAATTAATTCCGAACCTTTGAGAATTACAGATTTTGTGTCAATAATTGTTGAAACTAGCGAACCTATAACTTTTCTCTCCGGACGGAGCTTTTTGCGGTTTTCACCTATTGCGCGGGTTTTTTTTTAAATCTCAAGCCTTGATCAATTTTTACCGGTACTGTAGACACGCTAGATACTATTTATAAACTTATATTCTAATTTTACCCTCTGCTTTGATTTTATTCTTTGGGAATATACAACTCTACTCCAAAACAACTCATTTGCGAAAAATTAGTCCCTATATTAATTAATAACGTACCGAGAAATACTTCAGCCCGGTACGAAAAAGTTAAATCACTCGTTAACAAACCTCTTTCTAGAAAAGTTCATAAAAAATGAACCTTCAATTTTCCTCATTTCTGACGGTTTCTCCATACATAAATTGTTGTTAGTCATCTCAAAAAAATATGTTGCAATTAAAGATATTTTTTTTCACCTAAATAGTCCATTCTTGCATTGGGATTAAGTATGACTTTATCATTTTGAAACTGGTTTGAATAATCATGACTAATAAATCAATTTCTACGCTTAAAATTGTCTTTTAAATTAGGCTCTTATAAGCGTATAAATATACCACCTAATTTAGCACTATCATTATCGTTTTTAAACTTGAATAAAAATTTAATAACAAATTATATGTGATTAAGCTTTACACACGCTACCAACTTAAGTTGATTACCATTTTTTAACTTTAAAACTTCTTACCCTAAAACTAATTTGCAAAATATATATTTTAATCGTGGCTTTTAAAAATCATTAAAGTCCTGAAAAGGGCAAAACCCTTCAAATTTGGTCAGTTCCCCCTTTGATACGTGCATCAGTTTGTGTTTTTTTGTAAATCTCGAGAATTCATTTATTCGCGATTTTCGGCCGATTGACGGGGCTTCTATAGCGCGAGCGCAGCCGAAGCGCGTGATCGAGAAGGCTATGGGTAACCTGACACTAAATGGGACGGTGACCCGACACTAAAAGGGAGGCAACCCGACACTAAATGGGACGGTAACCCAGGAATAAAAGCGGCCGTCTGTTCGACACTTATTGAGTCGACGTTAAAGGTCGTTCCTTAAAATTTATCTCCACTATAATAAAAAAAATATATATTATATGTATACGCGTGAGACCAAAAAATGAATCTAAAAATATTTATTTGAGGTTTTTAAACTTTGAGCCAAAGCTACTTAACAAACAAATCACAGATTCTTTTATGAGATCAAGGCATTTTTTAGTAAAATTTAACTGATTTTACTGGAGGGATTAAGATTAATGTTTTATAAAATTTCCAAGTGTTCTATTCAAGTTCTTTTATATCAAATGGGCCGTTAAACCTTATATTTACCTGTGTTTTTTTATATTAATAATCTATAAACTTAAAAGGATATGTTAATTATTTACTGATTTAAGTCCTTCTTAAAGCCATATACTCTGAAAACAAAATATTTTAATTTGTTCTCAGACCATATATCCCTTTGAAATGTTTAAAAACTGAAAATATAATTTTATCATTAAGGATTATAACAAAAAAAACACAGAAACGTAAGAAAAAAGAATGGTTTTAAATTTACAATTCATATAGAAACAAACAATTGGAAAGGGCCTAGCCGGATAAGATAGTGAAAATTGCCTTTGAACGAATCGAAACAAAAAAATAGTCCCATAATAAGTGTGACTAATGGTGGTCATGTGCAAGTTTTCAGCTCAAACACATAACCTCAAAAACACATATGTGTTTTTTCATTTTTTTGGCGATATCTCAGCCAAATTTTCACCAAATCGAATATCCTTTTTTTTTAAATTAAAGGTCTCTTGAAGCCCTACAAGGTGGTATTTTAAAAAAAATTCACGCTCATAAGCAAATTTTTTGCAAGTGAATTAAAATTTGAAAATTTATTTAAAAACCAAAAATAAGGCCTCCTCGAAAAAAAATATAATGTGTATTTTGGGTCAAAGTTGACCCCTGAATTTTTTCAGATTTTTAAAATTGGTGGAACAATGTCAAAACAAATAAAAACTGAATTTTCGGCCATATTTAAAATACGAGACGGTCATACGTATTTATCATTTATTCATAGGAAGGCGGATTTTAACGCGCCATCCTTTTTCATCGCGCGCGCCACTTACCTTATTTTTACATTACTAAAGTTTGGTTCGTGAGAATCGGCCTTCCTATGAATAAATTATAAATACGTATGACCAAAAAAATGTATCGCCAAAAAAATGAAAAAACACATATGTGTTTTTGAGGTTATAGTGCGCATCTTTTGAGCTGAAAACTTGCACATGACCACCATTAGTCATGCTCATTATGGAACTATTTTTTTGTTTCTATTCGTTCAAAGGCAATTTTCACCATCTTATCCGGCTAGGTCCTTTGATAAGTTTCTTTAGCACACTTTTATTTTTAGTTAAACATTGTTTTAAAGTTATTTTAATTTTAACTAAGGGTATAAATGAACATGTGTTTATAGGGAGAGTGAAACCTGACATCAAGTGATTTTTAATTAATTTCTTATCCTAAAATTATGCCTAATTCTGTCTTAATTTTTTTACAAACAAATATTTATTAAAAAATATTAAAGCTTACTCGGAAAGTAGGCTTAGCTGGGATTTTTGGGGGATATACTTAAATTGAACTCTCCCAGATTCAAGTTCGATGATAATTGGTAGGGGCATCCCCGAGATATATCCCTATGAATCCCAGCTCAGCGTATACTTTCCGAGTAGGTTTGAAATTTATTTCTAATTAAATATTTGATTGTAAAAAATTGGACTACTGATTAAGGCCTAATTTTAGGATAAGGAATCATTAAAAAAAATCACTTTTCTCATATGCTTCACTCTCGCATTAAAAGGGTTACTTTTTTAACAAATAAGAATAAAAATTAACTTTAAAATGACGAGATCATATGTTGAGATCTAATAAAAGCTTAAGTTCCAAAACTTTCGTCACTGTCAGCGATAATACGTCTTCTCAGTTCACTTTAAAATGACGATATGTTGAGATCTAATAAAAGCTAAAGTTCCAAAACCTTTTTGGAAAAGCTTGAATTGTTTTAACACCTAGGTAATGAATGATCACTTTCATCACTGTCAGCAATAATACGTCTTCTCAATTCATTGGTCTTATGAAGTTTTACCCGCCTTTGACTTTCATTATCTTGAATTTTATAGCCCTCGCTACGCTCATGACCACCACCCTGGTCACGCTCGTGACGACCTTGATTACCTACTAGCTCCCTTGTAACTTCCTTGACTAGTTTCCTCGTGACGCGCTTGACTACATCCTTGACGCCCTTTACGACCCTCGCGCACAGGCCCAATAACGTTTAGTACATCTTGATGCCTCTCTCTTCTCGTATTCAATCTTTCAAGTTCTCGAAATTGAAGTATTGTAGGTCTTCTAACGCTGGTATTATTCGGTCTTTCTTTTTTTCTTATGGTTCTGCAGAATACCTCAGCCAACTTTGCATTTTCTGTTCGATATCATATTCTTTAGCCAGTCTCAATTTTGTCTGTCTGTGTGTGTCAATTCCTGTGTAAACGGATATCACGTGACCTAGCTCGTGGAGCAAAAAGTCTAGAGACGTAATCATGTAAGGTTATCGTTCAATTCCGTTTAACGGGAATTACCTCCTTTAAGCGTGGCTGCCACATTTAGTTTCAGGTTGGATATTATTGCCCTCCACCATCTACTTTACGATTGCTAAGCAATGGGACGTCTCCCACTGTTTCCGATATTAGCGAGGCGTCCCTCTCTAATATGGTCCACATCGACCTTCCACTCCACTCCTCCCTATACGGGTCTTTGTGGTGCAGTTACCGAATGCTTATGGTTACGAGGAACGTCTAGACGTTGAGAAGGGGGGGGGGGGGGTTCCCCAAATCTTCTTGGCTACTCGCTCGATGAATAAAGGTCCGCGAAAGCTATATATACCCCATGCCCTAACTATTTTGGCGTTATGCCGCGATAACTTTTAGTGAATGGAAGCGTATAATGCATTTAAATTTTAATTTAAAATAATAATATTGTTTAACCGAATCTAATTAATAACGAAGCTGAAAAATCAATTTAATATTCGAGATAGAAGATATTTAAGAAATTGTGCAAAAAAAAGTGACCGTTTAATACCAGCTTGAGTTGGCTGCATGCGCTAAGCTATTTTGCATATATATCATTTAGCCAAAAAGAAAAGGTATAACGAATAGTATTGGCTTAGGCTTAATGCAAACTTGGGTGGATTTAAGAATCTAAATAAAGGTGCGTTTACACGGTTATCCAAGATAGAAACTACATAATTTAGATAAGAGATAAAGGCGCGCTCACAGGGATATAGAGATGATTATATTATTACTATTTTTTTTTTTTTTTTTCATTTCGGCTTAATACTGAGAGAATCCGCTATATGCACCGGGGTGAACTGTTACCTTCTAGCGAACTTGGAAACAGTGTATTTTGACTTGCTTTTAATTTCTCCGAATATCTAAAATAAATTAGTGGGTGTAAAACCCGCTAAGCTTCAATTTTGAAAAGCTTTTAAGCATAATAACGTCATTTAATCAAAGGAGGATAAGTGTATTTGTGACACGCATAAAATCGAGTTCGCCAGCACGCGAGTATGTGTAGCCTACTAAATCTGAAGTCTGAAATCACTTTACGCATGGAAAATATAATGCAATTTTGATATTCTTGTGAGAATCAGCTTTATGTATGGAGAAATACTGTAATCTTATGGCAAACTTGCGAAAAGTAGCGTAAGAATTGACTAAAATAACTAGCAATGGCTTTCAAATTAAGTGTTTAGAATTTTCGCTCGTTTCGCAAATGTATTTCGATCGAAACTGTTGCGTGTGTGCATGCGCAGAACGAACCAGGTTATTCATGCCACAATTTAAAGTTGACGAATTTTATTAAACCGGATTGACATTGAAATTTAAGAAATTATTAAAAAACTTAAAGAAATGTGACCGTTTCATAACAGCTTCAGTTGGCAGCACGCGCTAAGCTGCTTTCCATATATCATTTAGTCCAAAAAGCAAAGGTACAACGGGCAGTAAAGACTTAGTCCTGCTGCAAACTTGTGATAGATTGAAGAATCTAAATAAAGGTGCGTTTAGACGGGTATCCAAGATCCCACCGTCCACTGAATTCGCATTAATACAGACAAGGTACTATGACAAAATTTGATAAGACTTCTTTCAGGTACGAGAGTATTTCTAGTTAAATACAGATTTAAATAATGAAATATTGATAAAGTACATAAAGTAATAGAAAGTAAGGTGCCAGAATTGGTTACATAAGGGTGAAATGATAAGCATAGAAGAGCTTTATTAATTGCTTCATAATGGTAAACAAAAATTTTATTTCTTAAACAGGAGAATGATAAGGAATATCCATTGAGCTCGAGTTAGAGAAAAAGTTTAGTTTACGACTTCTTCTCTTGGTTAAACAAAGATGTCAATAATGAAACATTGATAAGATATATGAAGTAATAGTGAGAAAACTTGCTGAATGGGTTACGAAAAGGTTAAAACATAAACCTAGCGAGCTTTATTAAGTGGTTCTAAATTGACGAACAAAAATTTAATTTAATAAACAGTAGATAAGCTATTTTAATGGTATTTTTTATCGATAACTGAAAATTACTTTCACTGGGTTCTTCTACTCGGGTAGCCCTCTTCTGCCCTTTAATTTTGACTATTATATTATATCATGAGTATCCCATTAAATTCATCTTAATTCATAGTAATTAAAAAGAAGGCAAGATTTTCTTATCATTTGATTTTTTAACTTTAATAATATATCACTTCTCGGCCTATATAAACGAGATTTACAAATTCAGTACTCAAATATTAATACTCATATACTGCACCAATAGGCGGTTTACGTTACCCTTTAGAATTGTGGTGAGCCCTCTCGCTTGCGCGATGGTGTTGTCTTCGATTGTTTGGCAATCGTTTCTCGCCTATATTTCGGTGATAAGAGGCCTCTTTCTCACGATCTTTTGGGTAGAGTACTCGAATAAACCGAGGCGAATGAATTTAAATAGCATTACTTAGAAATGTGGCTAATTTAATCTATAATGTCTCTGTAAGAACATTACTCAATGAAAGGTTTAGGGATTAAATATCACTTGCGTGTTAAATACTAGCTTGTGTGTTCAAGCGACAGTAGTGTAACCTTAGGCTTTCTACAATATCAATGTGGTTTGGATCATCTAAGGACAATTCTACTACTATACTCTAGTTGATATATCGATTATACTCGGATTATTTAAATATAACCAGCTCAAGCGGAATTGGAGTATAAAAGAACAACAGCAACTCCCCATAAGAGTCTGGGTCCACGTAATGATAAAAATTTTCGTCTCTTTTATGATAAATTCGTATTATATTATTAAAATAGGGTAGTTGGGGGATAATTTAAAGCTAAAATTCGAGCTCACAACTGTAAATTTTGGGAATTACAACGAATGGAAGGTTTCTTCCATAATGTAAAGAATAGGAAGAATCTATGACTTCCGTGCCGGATATGAAAGCCTTCCCCCACACGAAAATCTTGAACGGTTATTATTTTAGATTCATAATTATGTTAGGAAAATATTAGGAAAGAATTATTTTGTAACTGCCACGGGTATAGTGCTGGCGGCAAAATGAAATTCGTATATTTTTGGTCTACTATGCCTCGAAATCCTCGAAAACGCCTGTAGAAGTGTTCCACTTGTCAAGCATTCATGCAGTAGGCTTTTGCTAGCTTTACAGGGGCCGTGCAAAGACTATATAGCTTACTTGAATAGTCTTTGGTGTATAAGAAACTCGAAAAATAAATAGAGAAATCATACCAATTAGAAGATACTGGAGTAGTATCTTTAATTTTTATTTCATATTAAACAAAACACACTTGTATAAAACGGACAAATTATTCATTTAACGCTAAGGTTTTCTACGTTTAACGTATGTCTGGTAGTTCAAGCTCAGTGGCATCTTCACACACTACATGCAATTTTGACTGGTACCAACTGCCTCGATCTTCATGGCGACGATAACCAAGATACCAGATTACGCTGCTAACGTGAACACAAGTACCTATCGTCAAACTACCACCTTTGCAATTGCAATACCAGCCTTTAATGGCATTTGCACCTGTCCCGTTCGGTACATAACGAATTAGAGCTTGGTGAACAGCTGAGGTGGAAAATTGACCAGGCACGCGTATACGAATTAAGTCATGTTCAACTTTGGACACTTCGACGCTGAAAGAGCCGGATTTCTCTATAGTCAACGCCACATAAGATTCAGCGCGTTTCGTTTTAAAGTCGCTCATTACCACCTCACGTACATCACTTTCACGAAGTACAGGGAAGTCTTGAAATTCACTATCCTCAATTCGTTGCCATTTAGACGGTTTGCGAAGCAGATTATCGCGCTCAACTACTTCCTTAAGAGGATTTTCTTTCATAGAGACTGCCAGCATTTTTTCGACGGAGTCTTCCCAGGAACCTTTAAGATGTAACTCCGGGTGGTAGGCGTTCAACAGCGCAGCAGCAATTTGAAGAAGTTCCTGAACTAATGGTAACATATGCACAGGTATACGGTTTTGAAAAAAACGATACACCGTCTGCAAATGCCCATTCCTAACTTCAACCGGCCACCTGAGGTACGTTACTTGTCGGGAACGATTAACTTCTTGCGTGTTTACTTGCTTCTCGCCTTTAGACAAGAACGAAAGCATTTGTAAATCCACACCCAGTTCAGTCAGTACGCTGTTGGAGTCTCGAAAACCGCGGTCTGCCAGTACAACGTCACCAACTTGAAAGAAAGACTGGAGTTCTTCTCTCTTTTTGATAGAATGGTTTAAAATGCGCGCGTCGTTATTGCGGCCATTAGCAAAGTAGGGTCTGATTATATCTATTATGTAACCCGTAGTTGTTACCATTAACATTGGCTTGAGGATATGCTGGCCTTTGTGCACACAGAAGGATTTGTGAAGAACGGTATAGTCCTTGGATCTTCCAACCTTGATATAGGTGCCATCTACAATGGTAATAAGACAATTAGGCTTGTTGTTAGCAAAGAGTTTTACTGCTGCTCCAGATTGATGGTTTGTTATCAGATTGTCACGTGATAAGTGTTGCAGGCCAAAATGATGTGGCACGAAATGCTCCGATAAAGCCATAATAACCGCTTTTACCGTGTTTGATACCGATCTTTCAGTTAAATGAAATAAAGTTGATAACACCTTATTGGAGATACCCAATCGTAATTTCACCAATAATACTGCTAGAGCTGTCTTCGACGAACAGCATCTGATGGTACGAATAATGTCCTCAATAGTCGAATGCAACTCTAGGAACTCGTGCAGGGACAATGAAGTTAATACTTTACAGTCTTCATCACTTTGTATGAAGTTGTCAAAGCTCGGCGTCCGTAGGTCGTTAACACATTCCCTGAGGTCCTGTAATAGTTGCTCAATGTCCGTGGCAGTCATAATGGTTGATCTAGCGGAAACCTGAATTCCAGCAATTATTTCGGTGGGAAGCTCTCCGTTAACGAGATGCGTGGAGCACATTCGGTTGTCCCGATGAATAAATATGGCTCTTTCCACAAATATACTTGTTCTCACTTCGGCTTTTACCCTGGTTCGTGTACTAACACCGCAAATGAAGCAAGTCTTTGACAGGGGCCGAACACAACTGTGCTTTATGGCAATAGTGTTTGATGACGTACGCTTTCGTGGTAATTGCGACGTTGATGGCTGAGGTATTGGTGACGGTGATGGATTAGATACTGTGGACTTTGTTGGTTCAGGTACTGTGGACGTTGATGGCTCAGGTACTGTTGACGTTGATGGATTAGATACTTGCGTCATTTGTCTTCGTTTTTGTGGTGAAGACGATGACGTTGAAGAGCCATGATCACTACTGAAGGACGATTTGCTAGCATTTAAGAACGTTTGAAACTTTCGTGACAGACCCGAGCACTTTAAACAAATCTTCGTTGTTTTGCTATTAATTACAAGTGGTAATAACCCTTTACTAAAACGAAGAAAACGAGCAAAGCCAGCCTTTACGTGAGTGCCTATACCTCTACTTGTACTATTGGTAACTTTCCGATTGCACGCGTAACATGTATTTGGAGCCATCTCCAAATTCCAAGTGACTCTCACATTGATGTTATTGATAAGGAAAGTTCTTAAGATCATGGTTCAAACCAGATATTACAATTTTTTTAATGTTTATAAAAGCAGGTTTAATTATTTTTCGCCAACCTGGCTGGCAAAAAATATTAAAGAGAGCTACGTTCCTTCCCCCAACTACATCTGCATTTCGAGCTATCTTTCTATCACTCCACGTAAAAATGCTGCGGAAGCAAAGTGGGAAAAGTTTCAATACAAAATTTCAATACAAAATTTCAACACAAAATTTCAATTCAAAACTCGGCATCGCTGAAGCGAGGTTTTTAGGGAGGTAGTTTTAAGCAGGCACTCTGCTGCAAGCCATGTGCCTGCTGTAATCCGGGCTTGATTGGGCCAAAGCGCGGTCATTTTATTTTCTACTGAAAACTGTCGATAGATGGCGCCAGGAGAGATATGTTGCTCCGTATTGAATGTGATAGCTGCCATCTATTCAGTTAATTGTCAGTATGAATTAAAATGACCGCGCTCTTGCCAAATCAAGCACGGATTCCGAAAAGTCACCCAAGAATAGAGTAGGTTAACAGATCTATTTCTCCAATCCAAGTTACACCTTTTCATATATCAAAAGTCTATCATTTTATTCCATATGGAATAAAGAGTTAGGCTTTTGATTTAATATATATCGTTTCGGGGCCCAATAATTGTACGTACATTTTTCTAACGTATTACTTTATTAATATTATTACTCGGTAACGCCAGATATTGCGATGATTCATCGCTAACTTTTTACCCCAAGGGCCGTAGCCCCTGGAAGCTGTTTATGAGTATGTAATATCCGAATTTGTCAATTGAACGTTCTTTTTGCAACAGATTTGACAGAGAATTTCTCGCCCAAACAATTCTGTTCTTTGGGCCGGGTACGACACTACGGCCATAATATTAAATGCCGTTACTTATTATTTGGCCACCAATCCTGAATGCCAGAGGTTAGCCTTAGAAGAGGCTGATAAAATATGGGAAAAAAGGGCACGTATTACCTCAAAAGGTTTATAAATTATTCGAGAAAATTATTAAACAACCAGAAGCGTAACGACAAGGTCTAACAAAACCTAAACTCTGTTAAACAGTAGTGGATTGTTTTGAGACACCTAAACGGTAGCAGAGTGACCACGTTTCCCGTATTTTCAATGAGTTCCTTTAAGTTCATATAACTCAGAATACTTCGCCTTTTTAGCTAGACCCAACCCTAGTGGGGTCTAGGTACTGTATTCACTGCGGCGTCGGCGTTCGCGTTGGCGTTGTACAAGAAGACGAAATACGTCATCGAATAGAAAAATCTATCGTCCTCTTACCTCTCCGAGTGAACTTTTAGTTCACGGAGAGGTTCTGTCTGCTACGTCATCGAATCGGAAAAACTTTCGTCTTTTTACCTCTCCGACTGAACTTTTAGTTCGCTGAGAGGTTTTGTCTGTGTGTGACGTCGGAACAAGACGTCATCAACCACGGCGCTTGATTCTCCAATAAAATTCGAATATACAATTATTAGCTTCTACCTTGCTGTAAACGTATATCCACTACAGCTCATTGAAGAGCAGCAACCGTTACTCGCTTCTTAGTTTATAATGATAAACGAACGCCTTATATAGTATCTTTTGGATTCGAGTCTATTTTAGCCTTCTGAGGTTATAGCTTTTACTGAATTGAAGCGTAATATTCCATTAAATTAAAATTAAAACTGATTAAATTATTTAACTTAATCTAAAAACCAATGTTACTGAAACTTAAATTTAATATAAAAGATATTTTCGAAGATATTCAATATTTTCTTATAGGTTGATTAGATAAAGGCTCGGATAAAGGCGTGTTTTCACGGGTGTTCAAGATAAAATGAATTAATAAATTTTAGAAATTAAGGTGAGTTTTCACGAGTATCCAAGAGAAACGAAAATTCCTTAGTCGAGAGTCCTAAAACCCATGGAAACGGTAATAGTCAACTACAGAACGAGGAATCGGAATCTGATACTGAATCTGTAAATGATATGAGCTCATTCAGTGATGAAAATTTCAACCTTAACGTGTTAATAGAAAATCTTAACGAATATTTTAAAGTAGATAGTCTACACCGTCAAAAAGGTAATGTAGTAGACACTATTATGACATCAATTTCCCTCTTAGTCGAAACAGTCTCAGAGTTACAGAGAGAAATCAAAATTATAAAAATTCAAAACTCAGAGCTACTCAAACACCATGAACTAATTATTACTCAAACGCAACAGTATGTCCCCCCTTTGGCGATCTCTAGAGAAGGGTTAGACAATAGAAAAACTGACATCAATCACATTAGGCCAGATAATCGGAGACCTTTAGCCGGAAATAAATCTAGCTACTCTAGTAAGCTAAATAAAGATAACCCACACAAGCCATTGGTGACCGATAAAGTAAAAAAAGTAAATAAAGTCTTCCTAACTGGTACTAAAAAACCTGGACAAATAAAAACGATCACGGTACCTCCAAAGCTCCCGAGAAAGAAAGCCTTGTTTATCAGTAGATTACATGTTGACACCACCGAGCAAGAATTAAAGGACTACATTGAGCTTGACACCGGACTGAAATCTGTTGAATGTACTCGACTAAATCCCAGAGTTAAAGGCTATTATGCCTCCTTCCACGTTACCTCCAATGAAGAAGAATATGAAGAGCTAAGTGATCCAGGCAATTTTCCCCAAAACTGCCTAATCACTGAATTTCGGGGACCGCTACACGACTCTCAAAAATATATACAAAAAGTTACTGAAAACGACCCTCATATTAAAAATATAGAAAAAATACGTGAATTAGGAGATTCAGTGACCGCCCGCAATGACAATTAAAAAATCGTTGATATATTATCAAAATACCAGAGGATTACGTACAAAAGCCAATACCTTTCTAAATAACCTTATGATGTCGAATTACGATCTTATCTGTCTTACAGAAACCTGGTTCAATAACACACACAGCAATACAGATTATTTTACAGGCAACTATAATGTTTTCCGCTCGGACCGAATATCACCCAATCGTGGTGGTGGATCGTTAATAGCCATAAAAGACAATTTTCAAGCAATACGACGCAACGACCTCGAGGGTCAATATGAGGACGTTTGGGTCGAATTGCGTTTAAATAGCAAAGAACGACTGCTTCTCGGTTGTATTTATTTTCCGCCAAATACCCCAATATCAGAATATGCAAAGTTTCACGATAATACCGCGCCTAAACTATTGGACTACAAGGGTGATATAATCCTTCTAGGGGACTTCAACCTACCCGGAGTGAATTGGAAAACTTGGAGTCTAGAAGACTGTGGCTATTATGCGAAACGAAAAGCTGAAATTATTTTTAAATTTGCAAACTACATCAATCTCCAACAATTTAATCTTAATCCAAATCACTGTGGTAATATACTGGACCTTTTTTTGGCAAATAATGACAAATATTCCATCAATTGCACAAGCATTGATGCCTTAGTACCCATTGACAAATTTCACCCGATCTTCTCTATTGAATTCCAAACTGATCTAAAAAACCTATCTAATCGTTATGATTCAGTAAGATACCAATTCAAAAAAGGTGATTATTTTAAACTTTATAATACAATTAAAAATACGGATTGGTCTCCAATTTACTCTTCTAGCGATCTAGACCTCTGTGTAAAATTCTTAACTTTAAGTATCCAAAAGGCCATGGAGTCTTGTATACCACAAACTTCCCAGTCCTATAAAAGCAATCTTAATAATAAATATCCAATTTGGTACTCACGCGAACTCATAAAAGCTTTAAAAAACAAAATCTACTATCATAAAAAATATAAAAGAACTCAAAACCAAAACGATAACTCTAAATACAACGAAGCTCGAAAAAATGTTAAACATTATCTAAAACGCGATAGACACACATACTCTAACGAAATGTGTGATAACGTTAAAAAAGATCCTAAAAAATTCTGGACCTATGTCAACAGCAAATCAAAATCCAAATCAAAAAAAATAATTCTTAAACAAGGCGATAAATTCCTCGATGGTAATGAAGAAATAGCCGATGAGTTCTGTAAAATTTTCTCAAATATTGCAAACGATAATTCCAAAACCTTTATTTTCTCGCCAAAAGATAAAATACAACGTGAATTCTCTGAATATCGCATCTCGGAACTCGACGTTATAAATACTATTAAGAGAATTAAACCCAAATTATCTTGTGGTATAGATAGAATTCCAAATTTTATTATAAAAGGATGTGGAGACATACTCGCGCCCGTTCTGACACACATATTCAATTTATCACTAAAACTTGGGTATTTCCCACATGCCTGGAAAGAAGCGCAGGTCTCCCCAATTTTTAAAAAAGGCCTTGCTTCCGATCCCTCTAATTATAGACCGATATCTCTTTTAAATTGTCTGGCTATGATATTCGATAAGATAATGAGCGCCACACTTTATAATTGGTTTAAAATTAATCTACCCGAAAACCAACATGGTTTTATCAAGGGTCGCTCGGTAGAAACAAACCTTATAAGCACTCTCGAATTTATGGCGCCCTTAGTCACAAATAGGGGCCAAGTAGACCTTATTTACGTTGATTTGTCTAAAGCATTTGACAGAGTATCTCACCGTATCCTACTCCAAAAATTGAACTTTTATGGCCTAACAGGCAATCTACTCAAATGGATCAATAGTTACCTAACTAATAGGAGTAATGTGCTGAAGATCAATGGAGTAATATCGACCACGGGATACAAAGTAACCTGCGGAGTCCCGCAGGGGTCGTCTCTGGGCCCCTTGTTATTCAATATCTATACTTCTGACATACCATCACAAATTCATAATTCTAAAATATATTTATTCGCCGATGATAATAAACTATGTAAAGACATCCAAAACGATAAACATTGCGCAGAACTAAACACGGAATTAATCAATCTCCAAAATTGGTGCTCTCTAAATAATATCCCCATAAATGAGGATAAAACTTATGTCGTATCTTACACACGCAAAAAAGAGATAATTATTCATCCCTATCAGTTAAACGGTAAACTTCTCAATCGAGTAAAAAGGATCCGTGACCTAGGCATCTTATTTGATGATAAGCTACGTTTTACTGATCACATCGATAATATTACTAGATGCTGTTTCAGAACCCTATGTTTAGCTCTAAAAATCGCTAGGAACCTTAACTCACCCAAATGCTTTAAAAAATTATACCTAACCTTAGTAAAACCTAAGCTATTATTCGGCGCAGTAGTATTTAGCGGCTGTAGTGAATACCACTTATCTAGACTTGAACGTATTCAAAAAAAATTCACAAAATTTTATCACACCTATTTTCATGCATCTACGAGCTACAATTACATAAAATTTCTCAATATACTTAAACTTGACTCCATAAACGATTCTATTATCAAAATTGATATAATGTTTTTATGTAAGTTAATCAACCATGTTATCGACTGTGAAGAACTATTAAATAGAGTCAATATCAATACCCCAAATAAACAAACTAGAATTGCCAACTTTATTCCATTCAAACCACAAATATCTTCTTTGCTCCCTATTAGCCGTATTATGGAAAAATACAATAAGTATGGTCAACATATTGATCTATTTTTTAACAAGACTCTATGCCTAAAGAACCTTATACTTGTGTAACACACATCTCAATATTATTTAACTGTATATTTATTCACCCTTTATTTTTAACTTTATTTTTAACTTAAAACTGTATCGACGATATACCTTTGTATAGATGCTTCATGTGTTAACACTTGTAGGTTCAACCTCTCTTGTACTGTTTGTTGGCACGAAATAAACAATTATTATTATTATTATTAAAATTAATAAAGATTAGATATAAAGGCGTGTTCACAGGGTATCCAAGATAAAATGACTTTTAAAAATACAGAATAGATATAAAGGCTCGTTCGCACGAGTATCCAAGTTAAAATGACAAAGATAATATATAAATGTCCGTTCGCACGGGTATCTAAATTAAAAATGAATAAATATAAGATATAAAGCCGCGTTCACACGGGCATCCAAGATAAATTAATAAAGATTAGATATAAATCCGCGTTCAGACTGGTATCAAAGAGAAATTAAGATTAGATATAAAGCCGCGTACACACGGGAATCCAAGATAAATTAATAACGATTAGATATAAAGCCGCTTTCACGCGGGTATCCAAGATAAATAAAAAGGACTAGATATAACGCGTTCACACGGGTATCCAAGATAAATTAATAAAGATTAGATATGAAGACACGTTCACAGGTAGCCAAGTTGAAAAACATGGTTTGAAAAACATGGTTTTGAAAAACATGGTTTTGAAAAACCCGGTTTTGAAAAACCCGGCTTTGAAAAACCCGGCTTTGAAAAACCCGGTTTTGAGAAACCCGGTTCTGAGAAACCCGGTTCTGAAAAACACGGTTCTGAAAAACACGATTTTGAAAAACACGGTTTTGAAAAACACGGTTTTGAAAAACACGGTTTTGAAAAACAGGGTTTTGAAAAACAGGGTTTTGAAAAACAGGGTTTTGAAAAACAGGGTTTTGAAAAACAGGGTTTTGAAAAACAAGGTTTTGAAAAACAGGGTTTTGAAAAACAGGGTTTTGAAAAACAAGGTTTTGAAAAACAAGGTTTTGAAAAACAGGGTTTTGAAAAACCCGGTTTTGAAAAACCCGGTTTTGAAAAACCCGGTTTTGAAAAACCCGGTTTTGAAAAACAGGGTTTTGAAAAACAGGGTTTTGAAAAACAGGGTTTTGAAAAACAGGGTTTTGAAAAACAGGGTTTTGAAAAACAGGGTTTTGAAAAACACGGTTTTGAAAAACACGGTTTTGAAAAACACGGTTTTGAAAAACACGGTTTTGAAAAACACGGTTTTGAAAAACACGGTTTGAAAAACAGGGTTTTGAAAAACAGGGTTTTGAAAAACAGGGTTTTGAAAAACAGGGTTTTGAAAAACAGGGTTTTGAAAAACAGGGTTTTGAAAAACAGGGTTTTGAAAAACAGGGTTTTGAAAAACGGTTTTGAAAAACAGGGTTTTGAAAAACAGGGTTTTGAAAAACACGGTTTTGAAAAACAGGGTTTTGAAAAACACGGTTTTGAAAAACACGGTTTTGAAAAACACGGTTTTGAAAAACACGGTTTTGAAAAACACGGTTTTGAAAAACACGGTTTTGAATAACACGGTTTTGAAAAACACGGTTTTGAAAAACACGGTTTTGAAAAACACGGTTTTGAAAAACACGGTTTTGAAAAACACGGTTTTGAAAAACACGGTTTTGAAAAACACGGTTTGGAGAAACCCGGTTTTGAGAAACCCGGTTTTGAAAAACCCGGTTTTGAAAAACATGGTTTTGAAAAACATGGTTTTGAAAAACATGGTTTTGAAAAACATGGTTTTGAAAAACATGGTTTTGAAAAACATGGTTTTGAAAAACATGGTTTTGAAAAACATGGTTTTTAAAAACATGGTTTGAAAAACAGGATTTGAAAAACTTTACGCAACTTCGTGTTTAAAGGAATCTCGAAACGCCATTCAAATTGTTCAAAGAGGTTTATGCATGCATAACAAGCCCCTGCTAAAGCATCATTCTTTTCATCCTCCTTTACAATGTCATGGGTCTAGCTATTCCTATGGGCTTGACCATCTTGTTTTGTAATATTTCGTTGTTATTTGCGTATAGATGAGCCTCAAAAAAGTACAAAAATGAAATATAAATTTATGATAGAAATGGCGCCAAAAACTACAATAATAAGTGTAATCTTTTATTGGAGATTATCGGCACTCAAAAACTATGTGAACGCATTTTAGGAAGTGTCATCCTCTTCTCTGTGTTTAGTTTTATAATGAGAATAAGCCGATGTTCGTTCTGATTTATTAAATCAGTTTTAAAACCGCATTTACTAAATAAAAGAATTACTCATGGAATTTTATTTTTAAAAATAAAATTCCATGAGTAATTCTTTTACTTAGTAAATGCGGTTTTAATATGTACAATATTCCATGGACAATAATAGGTTTAATATTTAATTCAGTTTTCTTTGTAAAACATGTTTTCCTATAATTTCACATTTGAAATCTAAATTTTCCTATAATATCGTATTTATGACCTAATTTTTCCTTTAATTTCTTATTTGAAATCAAAATTTTCCTAAAATTTAAAGAGATTTTCCTATAATTTCATATATGAAACCTAATTTTTACTTTAATTTCATTTTGAATCCTCAATTTTCTTATAATTTCATTTTGAAACCTCAATTTTTCTATAATTTCATTTTGAAACCTCAATTTTCGTAAAATGTCATATTTGAAACCTAAATTTTCCTTTAATTTCATATTTGAAACAAAGCTTCCTATAATGCCAATATTAAGTCTCCCAAATTTTTCTATTGTGAAAAAAAATGATACTATGCTATAATTTGATGGAAATTTTCCAATTTTGGTTTTATTTTTTAATGTTTTTCTTGTGGTCACTCTGTGTAGGAAGGAAAGGATTATAGTTTATAGCCGCCCGAATTGAGTCGCCTTCTTTCTCTAAAGCCTATGCGCGCTAATGGTACTTCTATGAGCGGACGAGCGTGAAAATAGGTCTGTGTGCGTCCGCCTTAAATGTCGAGGAAGAGTCCAATATATTGAAGCGTTACCGGGGTGGTGGCTAATTTTTAGGGTCTCATTTACCCGATTTTGTTTAAAACTGAAATTAACGAGCTTCTGTTTGCTACTAGCGTTACTGTTTTCTTTTTTATTGATAAAACCTACGGCACTCGGGAAGTGTTTTTCGACGCGGTAGATATTATTCATACTGTTAGGGTTAAAACTACTATAAACAGAGTTTCAGCAACTATATGTTTGTGTGGTTTATAGCCAGTAGCGCAGTTTCCCGAAAGCGCATTTCCCAAAAGCGCAGTTCCCAAAAGCGCAATTTCAAAAGCGCAGTTTCCCAATAGCGCAGTTCCCAATAGCGCAGTTCCCGAAAGCGCATTTCCCAAAAGCGCAGTTCCCAAAAGCGCAGTTCCCAAAAGCGCAGTTCTCAAAAGCGCAGTTCTCAAAAGCGCAGTTCTCCAAATCATTTCTCAACCAGAGACGTCCACGAAATACTCGTATACTTGACCCTAATACCTTGAACATAAGACAAAATCTTTCATTGTTAATTTTTAAGTTAATTTTAAATCTCTTTTTAAAAGAGTTTGGTACATAATGTCGAAAATCATAATCTCGAATGATAGATTAAATAGCCTAACCTACACTACCGTAATCTAACCTAACCTAACCTATGCTATTTTAACCTTACCTAAAATATTTTTGTAAATTTTCAGCATTAGACGTCCAAAAACTGAGCCCGCAATTATAAGAAAATGAGTTTATACGAATGACAGACTAAATAGCCTAACCTACACTACCGTAATCTAACCTAACCTTACCTTGATAAACTTACCTATGCTATTTAACCTTACCTATGCTATTTTAACCTTACCTAAAATATTTTTGTAAATTTTCAGCATTAGACGTCCAAAAACTGAGCCCGCAATTATAAGAAAATGAGTTTATACGAATGACAGATTAAATAGCCTAACCTACACTAACGTAATCTAACCTAACCTTACCTATGCTTTTTAACCTTACCTAAAATATTTTTGTAAATTTTCAGCATTAGACGTCCAAAAACTGAGCCCGCAATTATAAAAAAATGAGTTTATACGAATGACAGATTAAACAGCCTAACCTACACTACCGTAATCTAACCTAACCTTACCTATGCTATTTAACCTTACCTAAAATATTTTTGTAAACTTTTAGCATTAGACGTCCAAAAACTGAGCCCGCAATTATAAGAAAATGAGTTTATACGAATGACAGACTAAATAGCCTAACCTACACTACCGAAATCTAACCTAACCTGACCTATGCTATTTAACCTTACCTAAAATATTTTTGTAAATTTTTAGCATTAGACGGCCAAAAACTGAGCCCGCAATTATAAGAAAATGAGTTTATACGAAAAAACCCTTTTGGAAATGCGCAAATGAGAACTGCTCTTTTGGCAACCGCGCTTTTGGGAAACTGCTCTTTTGGCAAAACTACGCTTTTGAGAAACCGCTCTTATGGGAGTGCGCAAACGGAAACTGCTCTTTTGGCAACTGCGCTTATGGCTACATACCGTTTGGGTTGTGGGAACTAGGGGAGTCGCGCGACAGATCAGTATGAAAAATCTACAGCTTAGGATCTTTCCACCACAGTTGCGTGCTAAAAAATATATTACCTCGTTTCTTGGTGACCAAAATGGCGCATCGGGGGCGGAACTTATGGGAACGGGGAAAATGGTAGCCACAATTTCAAAGTATTACCTCTAGTTTTTTAAACTATTTATAAAAGGAAGAAACGCTTGGATATGAAACGGTTAAGTTTGTATTGTTGAAAACGATAACTGTGAGGTGTCAAGGCTTAAAGGGAAACTTGGAGCTAAAAATGGAACACCTATTGAATTTATTTTCAAAATCACCATGACAAAAACGTATCTGAGTATTTTTCACAATTTTTAGACACGGTTTCGGTGTTTACATTAATTTCGAAAGTTTCGTGAAATTCAATAAAAGTAAATTGGGATATTAGGATAAACACAATAGTGTTTATCCCCTTGTCTAAACTCGAATTTCATCAGAAACCCTAATGTCTTTTCCAATGGACCCGCGGTGCTTGGTAACTGAAATCGTCGTCGTCGTTTCCCTCTTCCCACCGTACCGTGCACTGGATTCGAATTAATACAGACAAAGGTACTTTTGAAAAAATTTGATAAGACTTCGTTCGGGTACTAGAGTATCTCTAGTTAAACAAAGATTTCAATAATGAAATATTGAAAAAGTATATGAAGTAATAGAAAGTAAGGTACCTGAATGTGTTACAAAAGGGTGAAAACATAAGCTAAGCTGAGCTTTATTAATTACTTCAAAATGATAAACAAAAATATTATTTCTTAAACAGTAGAGTGATAATGAATATCCGTTGAATTCGAGTTAGAGAGAAAGGTGCCAGAATGATCTACAAAAGAGTGAAATCTTAAGCTTAGCCGAGCTTTATTAATTGCTTCATAATGGTAAACCAACATTTTATTTCTTAAACAGTAGAATGATAAGGAATATCCATTGAATTAGAGTTAATAGAGAGAAAGTATAGTTTATTGAGTACAAGTGCTTCACTTGGTTAAACAAAGATTTCAATAATGATAGATTGATAAGGTATATGAAGTAATAGAGAGAAAGGTGCCTGAATGGGTAACGAAAAGGTTAAAACATAAACCTAGTCGAGCTTTATTAAGTGGTTCTAAATTGATAAACTTAAATTTATTTAATTTATTAAACAGTAGATAAGCTTTTTTTAATGGTATTTTTTATCGGTAACAGAAAATTACATTCACTGGGCTCTTCTACAAGGGTAGCTCTCTTCAGCCGTTTAATTTTGACTATTGTATTATATCATGATTATCCCATTAAATTCACCTTAATTCATCGTAATTAAGAAGTAGGCAAGTTTTTCTTATCATTTAACTTGAATATTATATCTCTTCTCTTCCTATATAAACGAGATTTACAGATTCGGTACTCATAGATGCACTTCACCAATGGGTGGATTACGTTAACGTTTAGAATTATGGTGAACCCTCTCGCTAGCGCGATGGTGTCGTTTTCGATTGTTTTGGCAATCAATTCTCACCTATATTTCATTGATAATAGACCTCTTTCTCACGATATTTGAACTTAAATTGCATTAGAAATGTGGCTAATCTAATATGTCTGTGTAAGAATGTATGAAAGGCCTAGGGAATAAATATCACTTGAGTTGGGCTTAATATCATGGCAAGTTCTCAATTACACATGAAATTTAAAGTTTAACGTTCTCAATCTCCACTTTATTTTTTAATATACTTGAGTTTTGCGACAAGAATGTGCTTTAGATCCAGACTTTAATAATTGGCAAACTGCTTAATAGCACCATCATTACTACTACGTAATGACGTTGCTATTAAGTAGTTGGATACTTATTAAAGTCTGGATCTAAAGCACATAGTCGCGGATTTCAAGTATATTAAAAAATAAAGATTTAGAATGTAAAATAGAATAGGCGAAACGGAAGTTGATGTCAACGAGTTAAATAAACGGCGGCTACATATTTCTGGTCTCCTGAATTATGTTCTCCTGCTTTAAAGAATTGTTCTGCCTTCCATGTCCATTTTTGTCGATGCGATTCAATATTATAAAATTTAAGATTAGATTATGTAAGCACTCGAGCTCGCCCGTGCCTCTTCTAACTTTGTACGTACGGTTAGGTTTGGTTAGATAATCGAACGAACTAGCCCGTCACTTTAATAAGTTAATCCATAGCTCGGTCTGACCCGTCATTCTTGTTATACAGGGTTGTAAAGTTCAGACCAACACCTCTCTTTATGGACGTCCCCCAATAATGCCGTCGGATGACGTCACTATACAACAGTGTAGACCTCGTATACAGGGTGTAAGTAAATACGTGTCATTGTAACCAAATGGGATTTTTCTATGGGTTAAATAGAGTAAATGCCTGATGGCTAAAAACATTGCAGTGGCACAGATCTCAGCCTCGTAATTCACTAGACTTAACTCCGAGACAATTTATTTAACAACTATCATAATAAGATCATAATTGAATTAAATCGATGTGAGCGAAAATGCTCGATGTGTGGGAAAGTGGAGGTTCAGCCATTGACGAACATTGACCGCCCAAATGTAGTGAGGCTCCATCCTGTTTTAAGATGTTGCGAATCACTGCTAATGCCAATGTGTCTATCGCGTAAAGCAGGAAGTCCAAGTACAGTTTTCTAGTGATGTTCGCATCGAAAAAAAATGGGACCGATAATTCGATTCCCAAGAATGCAATCCCAGACATTTATTTTCCATCGAATTTGATGGTAATGGTGTCGTAAGGAATAGGGATTGTGATGGGTCAGTAATGCATGTTATAACGGTTTACCATACGGTGACCAATAATAAAACACGTTTGCTGCAGTTAAGGAATCCATACGAGGTTTCGTTAGAAAGACTTTTGAATTAGAAGGCCAAAGTTCCCTTTTACGCGGAGAATTTTTTTTTTAATTAAACGTGTGCGCCCTGAGGTACCATCTAAGTTCGTCTTACCGTAGTAAGACTCGTGTTGTAGTCGAATGCCAGCCTATTCCAACCTGGAAAGATTGGACATGATGTTTAATTTGGGTAACGTACGTCGAGCGGCAGTGCTTTTTGCAGAACATTGCCAACACCGACGCCATCCGATTCGAAGCACCTTCACCGACACTAGAGACAACCTTATCCAGTTCGATGGGTTAGTCATGCAGGACCGGGAACGTAGGCGAGACCGTGTACTCGGTAATGAAGACCGAGAAGTGGATATTGTAGCACGTTTTGAAGCCAATCCTCATACCAGTAGATCGGTCGCACACGAGGTAATTGGACTAAGCCATGCTACTGTTGTTGCTATTTTACATCGCCAGCACTACCGGCCCTATCATATCCACCTCCATCAAGTCTTATGAGACGAGGATTACCTAAGATGGCAAGACCTTTGTCTTACCATGCGTGACCAAATTGCAGCCGATCCACTATTTTTGCAAAAGGTTCTGTTTTCGGACGAGGCTACAATTCACAGGCATGGTACGGTAAACCATTATAACACGCATTTCTGACCAATCACAATCCCTATTGGCTACGACACCATTACCATCAAATTCGATGGAAGGTAAATGTCTGGGTTGGCATTCTTGGGAACCGAATTATCGGTCCCTTTTTCTTCGATGCGAACATTACTGGAGAATTGTACTTGGACTTTCTGCGTCACGAGTTTAGTGACGCGAAAGACGCATTTCCATTAGCATTGATTCGCCACATGTGGTTCCAACAGTATGTAGCTCCACCACAATGGGTAGTCAATGTTCGTCAATGGCTGAAGGATCACTTCCCCCAACCGTTGGATAGGTAGACGTGGACCAATTCCGTGGCCAGCACGATTTCCTGACCTTACCCCGCTTCATTTCTTCCTATTGAGAAATGATAAGGCCGTCGTTTACGAAACAGATCCGATGGACGCAGAAGACTTTAAGGACCGAATTCGAGCCGCTATCAACGTAATCACTCCTCAAATGCTGGCAAATGCATTGCAAGACCTGGAAAGTCGCCTCAAAGAGTACCTACACCACGATGGTAGACACATCGAACATTCACGCTGATGTGCCTGCCGTACGGATTCAGTTTTGGCGTTTCAGGTCTCGCGTCGATTCAATTCAATCATTAGCTAATTATGATAGTTGTTAAATAAATTGTCTCGGAGTTACGAGGCTGTGATCTGTGCCACTGCAATGTTTCTAGCCAACAGGCATTTACCCTATTAAACCCATAGAAAAATCTCATTGGATTACAATGACACGTATTTACTTACACCCTGTATACGAGGTCTACACTGAAGTATAGTGACGTCATCCGACGGCATTGGACGTCCACAAAGATAGGTGTTGGTCTGATCTTTACCACCCTGTATATTAGGTTAGGTTAGTTAATCCCTCGGGCTACCCACTCCATCTGGTTATATTTTAGGTAAGCTTCGGTTAGGCTAGTTAATCCCTCGAAATATCCCATGCCTCTTTTACTGCTTTAGGTAAGGTTAGATTGGTTAATCTCTGTCGTTCGAAATTTGTACCAGGCTCTTAATTACGTATGGATTGAAGCCTCATTTAAACTCTAAATTTTTAGTTCATGGGGAGGTATTACACTGGTCGTGTCTGTGTGTGTGTGTCTGTCACGCGGATATCACGTGACCGAGCTAGAGACATTATCATACCCGCTTATCGTTCAATTCCGTTTAACGGGAATTACCTCCTTTAAGTTTCAAGTGTCGTACAATGATATGCAACAGGACGTCTCCAATCACCTTCCACCATCCACTTTACGGTCAAACCTCGATGCTGGAATTGAAGGTGATTATACGGCTCCCACTGTTATAGTCACCTGAGACCATCCCCACACCAAGGTCCAACCTCCAGTGTCCGATCTCAGCGGGCCATACTAGCGAGGCGTCCCTCACTAATATGGTCAACATCAACCTTCCACTCTCCAAACATCGCCCCACCAATGGGTAAATTAACTTTGCATACCAAGCGCCTAGAGATCAAGAATCGTTGAAGGGAGGGGGTTTTCCTCCCAACTTCATGGCCACATTGCTCGATTAACAAAGCCCTTCGAAGTGTTTATATACTACCTTTATGAAGTGAATGCAAATGAGCCTTATGGTGCGACATCGTTTAGGTAAATGAAACACAATATTAATTTATATTATATTTAAAAATATCAAAATGGTTCAACTTAATCTTATTAATAATGTAGCCGAAAAATCAATTTAAAATTCGAGATATTTTAGAAGTTATTTTAGAAATTGTCTAAAAATTTAGAGAAATTTGACCGTTTAATAACCAGCTTGAGTAGGCAGCATACGCTAAGCAATTTTCCATACATCATTTAGTCCAAAAAGCAAAGGTGTAACGGCCAGTATGGGCTTAGTCTTCCTGCAAACTTGGGGTGGATGAAAAATCTAAATAAAAGTGCGTTTACACGGGTATCCAAGATCCCACCGTCCACTGAATTAGAATTAATACAGACAAAGGTACTTCGACAAAATTTGATAAGACTTCTTTCGGTACGTGAGTAGCTCTAGTTAAACATAGATTTAAATGATGAAATATTGATAAAGTATATGAAGTAATAAAAAGTAAGGTGCATGAATTGGTTACAAAAGGGTGAGATCATAAGCTTAGCCGATTTTTATTAATTGCTTCAAAATGGTTAACAAAAATTTTATTTCTTAAACAGTAGAATGACAAGGAATATCCATTGAATTCGAGTTAATAGAGTGAAAGTATATTTTATTGTTTACGAATGCTTCTCTTGGCTAAACAAAGATTTCTATAATGAAAGATTGATAAGATATATGAAGTAATAGAGAGAAAGGTGGCTGAATGGGTTACGAAAAGGTTAAAACATAAACCTAGAGAGCTTTATTAAGTGGTTCTAAATTGATGAACAAAAATTTAATTTCTTAAACAGTAGATAAGCTATTTTTAATGGTATTTTTTATCGATAACTGAAAATTACATTCACTAGGTTCTTCTACTCGGGTAGCCCTCTTCAGCCCTTTAATTTTGACTATTATATTATATCATGAATATCCTATTAAATTGACCTTAAATGAAGGTGCTTTACACGGGCATCCAAAATAGAAACGACAAAGATCTAAAGCTGAGGCTGATTGATACAAAATGTTAAAAATGATAGTCGGGAAAACTCTCCTTGAACAGAAGTGCAGTGGGTTTCCCGTGTTTAAAAAACAACAATTTATTCAGCATTAGTAAGAATTAAGATTCAAAAGGCCTATAATGCAAAATAGTGAAATTGCAAAAAGGTGTATATTTTTGGTAAAAAGGGACAGAAATTATACAAAAAAGAGGTTGCTTCGCAAAATATATTGGTGCAGCTATAGATGAGGCATTGCGCCTGACTCCACCAGCAACAAGGTATATAATTATAATTGATAATACATATTCAATTAAAGGGTAACACCAGGCTAAATCCAAAAACAGCCACCCCTCTTTTCTGAAAATTTGAATTTCTCTCGAAATAAAACCAGTTAAAAACGAGAATTTAAAATCAACTTTCCGAGTGAAATGTTAGTAGACTTTTTTACTATAGTTATTTAGCTGTTTGTTACTCTTTAAAGTAATTCAAACTAGTTAATATTTCGTATATATTAAACTTTTAGAGGGAAAATGATACGGTATTGAACGAAAATCTTTGTTTGAGACGTTTCGAGCCGAGACTCTTCTTCAAAAAGATTTAAATTATTAGAAGCTTAATTGAAAAATGACCCTTATCTACCACGAAGAACAGCACTTAAAATTAATACCATTTTTAAGCTATCAGAATTTTGTTTAAATAAATCTCAAAAGCACGGCTTACTACGGCGAACCAATTAGTATATGGTTTTCAAGAGCAAATAATATCTGATTGACATTCACAATGGTATCATTCAATTAACAAAAGTAATACGAATTTAGAGATCTAACGAAGAAGGGGTCTCGTCTCGAAACGTCATGATAATAAAGTTTTTCGTTCAATACCATATTGTTTTTTTCTGTAAGAAACCTTAACTTTAAATTAAAATTGTCTTATTTTTAACCAAGAATTGAGCGCAGTTGCGTCAGAGATTATAAATTAGGGGATACTTGTGTGACTTTACCCGCTGGAATGGTGGTTGAGATTCCCACATACGCGTTACATCATGATCCGGAATTTTTCCCGGACCCAGAAAAGTTCATACTAGAAAGGTAGGTCACCGATTCAATATAAACAACGGCTTTTGAAACATTAATGAAAATGATCCTTTTTTTTGTTTCTTTGTAGGTTTATGTGAGAAGGAAGAACGTATATAGCCAATTCTTACACGTATTTTCCTTTCGGGGCTGCACCAAGGAATTGCATCGCCATGAGATTGGCCTTGCAGGAAGTTAAAATGTGTCTAATTTACGTCCTCAAGCACTTTGAGTTTTCCGCATCCGACAAAACGAAAGTGAGATTTATGCTGTAAAAGGACAAAGGCGGATTCCACGGGAAACACCCTCCGCCAAAAGATTAAGATGAACTTTTGCCTCAGACGATTTTTACACCGAGGTAAGAGCCCGTGCAAAGTTTTAGACGATTTTAAACGTGTCGTTTTAGTGTTATAAATGCAAGTACTTTTCACATCTACCACGTAATGTTTTTTTTTATTATTATAAATATTTTATTCAAAGTTAAAACAAGGTTATACATGGGCTGGCTAAGTCATTAAATAATTTTTAATGGCACAATTAGCTCATCTAGAAATTCTGTGAAAAACGCGTCAAATGAATTTGAATACGCAATCCTCTTCCTTATATCGCGGTTAACACGATCATCTCCGGATCGCTAGATGAGTTGTTGGTGCCAATATCCGATTGAAAATTCATGAGAGATGTGAAAAGTACTTGAATTTATATCTTCCAAACAACTCGTTAACATTTGCACGGGTTCTTACCTTTGGTATAAAGATCTGTGCAAAATCATCAAAATCATCAAGTGAATGGGCGGTTTCCCGTGTTAATCCGCCCTTGTCCATTAATTAGATTTTTCAAATGCTCTCTACATGAAAACGGTTCATTTTTTGAGTGAAATTTAGTATAAACAATTTCCATAGGCTTATACGGTTTTAACTTGGCTCGTTTTTCACTTATTTCTTAATTTTATCATTTTTTGATAAAATTTGTTTCAGATTCCGATGCAATATCTCAGGTGTCATTTTACACGTGCACGCTAGAACTTGAAATATCAGCTGGCTGGAAAATTAAACAATTCTAATGAAATTTTTAAACAATTAATGTATTCAAATTGTAACGTAATAAATATTACTGCAGGGTAACCACAATTCCTATTTTTTATAATTGTTCCTATATTTTCAATGTGTTCCTTTAATTTCCTATCATTTTCCTTTTGTTTTCAAGATTCCTTACTTATCTGGACGTTTTTAAATATTGATGGTACTCAAAAACTACAAAAAATAAATGTAAATTTTTAATATAGGGAACGCAAAAACCTACAAAAAACTAAGTGAAATGTTTTAATAGAGATGGCGCTGAAAAACCAAAAATGAAGTAAAACGTTTTTGGAAAATTGAGTCAATTGTCATCCGCTTTACTGTGTTTAGTTTTAGAATGAGACATAAGGCGGTTTTCACTCATAATCTGTATTTTCATATAATTTCAGTTGTAATTCTTTTATATTTTCCAATCATTTGAGTTGAGATTCTCTAATATTTTCTAATAATTTCAGTTGTAATTATCCTATATTTTCCTAAGTTTCAGGTGTAATTCTACTTTTCCCTATAATTTCAGTTGTAATTCTCCTATTTTCAATATACTTTCAGTTGTAATTCTCTTGTTCCCTATACTTTCAGTTGTAATTCTCTTATTTTTTATATATTTTACTACATTTCAAGAAATACTCCTATAATTTCTTAGAAATAGATAAAAACTCCTACATTTTCTTATAAATAGATAAAAACTCCTACATTTTCTTGTAAATAGATAAAAAATTTCCTATTTTGCTGTAATTTTTCGGGTTTTATTCATTCTAGGAATTGAATATATAACGGTATTAAGCAACTATCTTTTCGGAAATGGCAGGCGTTTTGAAGGTTTTTCCTCTTTGTGTATTAATTTATCTATACTAGTTTCTGAACTGCAAGCGGATGACTCTGAAAGGATCGCTCCCGTTGGTTAAAGGTTTCTGCACCGCTTTGCTCGCCCTCTTCTGGTCCGAAGGTAGTTGGACCGACTAGTCGGGTGGTTTGAACGCGCCACCTGACCAGACTAAATTGTGTAAAAACTCGGTCCGACTACTCTGTGATTTGTCAGCTGACTAAAGTTGGATAGACTGAATGGGCTTTTTTAGAAGCCAAATTCCAGGTTAATAATTTCGTGGAGACAACCACCACTCAGTGTATAAAGCGCAGAATCAGTTTCTTCCTTTGGGCTAAGATTAGCTTCAGAAATTTCTTCTGTCCCGTTCTCTTGGATTTGGTCTTCCTCGCTGGTTTATTAAACAATGTCAGCTGGTTTGCAAAATGACCTCTCTCGACCAGATCAGCCTTGGATTCTTCCAACGACTCGGATAACTCGTATGATGAAAACCTCAGCAATGATTTCAGAACAATAAATTCAGACGAAACCTCTATCGGCAGTATTTCCCAAACATCTACAGAAGAAGGTTGTAAATGAATCTTTCAGTGTAGAAGTTGTCCAAGCAAAATTTTTACATAATCACCGTCGATTTTAATTTCTCCTCTTCCGTACCACTCCCCACTGATTCATTAATTTTTATCAAATTAGTGGATTGTTAAAGAGAACCGCATCGTACATTCGAATGATTCAGTTATATAGCGAATATTCGTATAACACATATTAAAACCGGGCCGTTGCCGGCCTGGTTTATTTATAGGTCTCTCACAATTTCATCAGAAACGTTTATGGAGATTACCCTTATGAGGTGGTAAACCTTTTCGACTTGATAACTGGAATCTTCGTCTCCTTCGTCTCATGACCGCGAGCCGTTTCATTGAGAGTTTGCATTCGAGAGAGAACAATATGTTAGGATCATGGGGGTACTCTATATTTTTCTATACGTTTCGGATGAATACTAAGACTGAGATAACAAAAGCTTTATAGATAACGTTGAAACACCGTGAAAGACGGCGTTTCACTGGGAGTTTGCATTCGAAAGAGATAAATTTGCTAGAATCATGAAGATGCTCTATATTTTTCTATACGTTTCGGATGAATACTGAGACTGAGATAACAAAAGCTTTAGATAAGGTTGAAACACCGTGAAAGACGGCGTTTCATTGGGAGTTTGCATTAGAAAGAGAGAAATGTGTTAGATTTACAAGGGTGTTCTATTATACTTTTATTATAATTTTATTATGTTGAATACTAAGACTGCCCTTACCAAAAAATAAGTTTGCAAAAAACTACTTAAAACAAGTTGTAAACTTACTTATTATTAAGTTGGTATTTGGAACAAATGCGTACTTATATACAACTTAAATAAGTACCTAAATACTATTCAAAATAGATGTGGACAACTAAACTTAAACTTAATACTAACCAAATAAAAAGCAACTTAGTACCCAAAACCCACTTGTTACTAACCAAATACTGACCACTTAAAACCAACTCAATACGGACCAAACATAGACAACTTAAAACTAACTCAATAGGATTTAAAAATATACAACTTACAATCAACTTAATACTAACCAAATATAGACTACTTATAACGAACTTAATGCTAATAGAATACGGACTATTAAAAACCAACTCAATACTTACCAAATATAAACCACTTAAAACCAAGTTAATACCTACCAAACATACCCAACTTTCAACCAACTTTATACTTGCTATTTATAGAAGACTTAAATCCAACCACTTAGAACCAACTTAATAATTAGACTTATAGGGACTTTAAATCAACCAAAATATATATTACCCAACACAGAAAAATTATTACAAAGTTTCTAATCCAACAATCTTCACACCTAACCCTTAAAAAACTGATGTAAGTAAACCAATGTAAATTAATTTCATTTAAACCACTTAAGTATTTTAAAAAGTATTTTATTAAATTCTCTAAAGCAAAAATTGTCAATAAAGAACTGCCTTATGTTTGAACAAAAAACCATAAATATAGCAGAATATTAAAATATATTTATAGAAAATTAAAAAGAGTTAATAACATATAGTATTCACGGGTATTGACGTTTAACAGTTTGTTGCTTAAATATTCCGAAAAAAAGCGTGTTTAAGGAGTAGAGTAGATTTCCATGCTGAGCTGTTGAAAAAGTAGCGTCGTTGAAGGGCGAATAGCTTCTATCTGGTTCAGCTGAAAATGACAATTAATGTATTATATATCATAGTGTCCAGTTTGTAACATTTAATTGAAAAATATATTTAAGGTAAAGCTATAATGTTGATTCGAGAATAAGTCTGTTCAAATGACTACTGAAATAAGTATAATACATATAATATTATGAGCTCCAAACGTAATATGTAAATTAAGATGTACTTTGGGTCGATCAAGTGTTTTCCCTAATTCATGGTTTAAAATGCTCCATGTTTTAATTGGAAAGGCTTATCGTATTCTGTCGAGGAATATTTTAAAATGAACGCAAACGTATTTAATATATTCCCAGACCTAATCCGATTATTCTTTCCTATTAAACCATTGAGAATTGTTAACAATGAATTAAGGAAAAACACCTAATCGATCTTATTTTATAAATTATAGGTTTAAGCCCATTAATATGAAACCGGGCAATATACTAAACAATAATGTAGCTATATAATAAAATCTTTCACGTCAATACATAGTCAAGAAATCAAGATACCACCGTATATTTTCGGTTGAACCGTATAGCTTTACCTGAATTTTTTGTACTGTTAAATTTAATGAACAAAATTTACATTACCTCATAAAGTTCCAAAAAGCTCTGTTGCTGTTCTTGTACACGCGAACACCGTTAAGTTTTAAGCTAACTGGATAACCGGCTATTCGCGTCTATGAAAACGTTTGCGTACTTAAATATAAAATCCACACAATTCCATTTACGTCTTTATACTATACTCGTTTCTTAAAAATAAACGGAACTCTTCCCCTCCTATTTCCTTGGGTTCCTCTCGCCCCATTAGAAAAAAAAGAGAATAGGGCCATACCCACTATCCGGGTTATCACAAATCGAAGGGGTGAACACTTCTATATATAGTTTACATGTTAATAATATTATATTTGCTTTAAAATACTCAAGAAAGAAGCATTTGAAAATCGTGACGATTTTTATCTTCAGTTTATTCTTCCTCACCATAAGCAAAATCGCGCGCAAGGTCTAAACTTCGCAAATAGCAACCTTTGAGAATTCTCCCGTTCCTAATGAAAATAACTTGTTTTCTATGGGAAGGAGAATGCTATCCAAGCTCGCAACATCTTCTTCACTCTCTTATATTCAAGGCCGGAAAAACAATTGTATGGTACTCTTTTTCTTTTGACAACAACCACGCCTCTAATATCCTGTGACTTATCAAAAATCTATTCAAACATTTGGTATTAGGTATGCCACTTAAGGGCCAACTTAGGGCCAACTTAATTCAAACTAAAAAATAATAATAATTTTTACCTTCGAGTATTCTCCCGTTCCCAATGAAAATAACTTGTTTTCTATGGGAAGTAGAATGCTATCCAAGCTTGCAATTAACACTTTTTTCACTCTTAAATCCAAGGTCGGACTTCATTTTATGGGACCCTTTTTCTTTTGACAACCAACCACGCCTCTAATATCCTGTGCCTTTTCAGTAATCCATTCAAACCTTGGGGGTTAGGTATTGCCAATTAAGGGCCAACTAAGGGCCCACTTAATACAAACTTAAAAATAAGAATACTTTTTAAGATTACTTGAAAGGAATTCAATTTAAGAGGGAAAAGATTCGTCTTAACACATACAACGAGAAACCCACTTATTATCAACATAAAAAATACTTTGCCACTCGGAGGGAAATAAAGCATAGACGACACAAACTTAATACCAACTAAAATCGACGTTAGATTTAGTTATTAATAAGTTGTTCTTTAGATAAATATTTCCAAAAACTTTTAAAACCATTATGCGAAAGAAAACAAACTTAATACAAAATTAAAAGAAAAAAAGAATATTTCTTACTATTTTAAACCAACTAAATGCTAACTTGACAATGAAAGGCTAACTGCGCCAAACTTAATACCAACTATAAGCTAGTATTGAGTTACTTTTTATTAAGTTGTCTGTTAGAAAAGTAATTCCTAAAACTGCTAAAACCTTTTTTGCAAAATAGAACCAACTTAATACACACTTAAAAAACACAGAAAATTTCCGAATACTTTAAACCAACTAATTGCTAACCTGAAAAAATTAACTTTTTTACTGCCAACTGGAAACCAACCTTTTGCTACTATTAAAAGTTAACCAAAATATATGGACAACTTGAGACTACTAATAACAAAGATAATACCTACTTATAATGCACATTCATACTAAATGCATACCAAAAGCCAACTCTTTTTTTGGTAAGGGTGAATAACAGGAGCTATGATAACATTGGAAAGAAAGACGGAAAAAATGATAGCATTGGTGTATGAAGTTGAATAAAAAACTTGTGTCTAATTAAATATAAATAATAAAGCAAAACGCGAGAGATACTAACGATATGTGTTTTGGTTTAAAAGATATAGGACGATGCCTAGAATTCTACGTATTGAGTCTAATGCAAAACAGTGTTTTTAACGTTTATAGTGCGAACTGGATTTTTTTTATCAATGATTATAAGCCGCAGGGTAAATAAACTTGGGTATAGTACATAAGCACAAATGGTATATAACGGTAAGATTTTGAAATGTCTTAGAAAATGGACTCTGAGACAGACGTACAATAAATTGATTTAGTTATAAAAGTTGGCAGGAAATTTAAATTATTCTGCAGAATTTTAAGGAGTCTAGAAAGGATACGGATATAAGAACAAAATTGGACACACGCGCGATAGGACACAATAACGATGGGATATAATCTCGATGGGACGCAATCTCGACAGAACATAATGTCGATGCGATACAACCTTGATAGACCATAATCTTCATGTACATAATCTCAAGTGGAATCTTTATCGATAGTTCACAACCTCGAATGGACATTTTGTTTCCTTGCCCTTCTTGTAATATTTTAGGTAAGGTTACGTTAGTTAATAACTCGAACTACGTCATCCCTCCAACTAGTTAAACACTCGCTCTAACCCATCCCTCTTATAATATTATAGGTAAGGTTACGTTAGTAGAGTGCAACAGTCTGTCTGATTTAGTTGCAGTCGACGCTAAGTCAGCCCCTTTAGAGTATTCGAACTTTCGGTACTATCTCGTCGTCCAATTCTTACAATGGGATGTAAATACGTTTTTCAGTTGGCCTATCGCCAGTAGGCCAAATCCGTTTTTTAAGGGACGTCGACGTAGTTTTTCGAGAGATAAAAGTCATTTGCGCCTATGGATAGAACACATTCTCTCGCTGTCATTCATGCGTTCAACATCGTGTAAAAAAAAGTCAACGTCTCTAGCCTGCTGCAGAGGTGGAAGTTCCGTGGTGACGCCTAGAATGTCCTAGCCTTCAAGGATTAGGATAGGACAAGTAGTGGAAAGATGCCTGGGGCCATCATCCAGAACCTCTCTTGGACAGCAGAGTAAAGGAAGGCTTACGTTTCTTTAGGAACAGTGCGGAGGACTTGGCATAGTTTTTTGCAAATATGTTCTTTAACGCGATGTTGTTTTTACGACTTCGTTTCCTTTTTTTTGCAGGGCTCTCTGAATTTATGAGAATTATACTTGTAATAATAAAGTTTAATGTTTATTCTGGTCTCAATCGTCTCGTTAATTCTCGAGTAGATATTTTAGTATCTTAGTGGATCTTCATGGTAATCACTTTTAGTTATCTTTAAGTTAGCAGATTAAAACAACGCTAGTAAGGTCACGTCAGGCTATTATATTTTATCACTCGAATTAGCCAATATCCCTTTAGCTAGTAATCCCTTGCTATCCTTCTTCTCTCTGTTAATTGACGAGTTCGGAATTGAAGCGAATCTTCCAGAGCCATGGCGCGATTGAGGTATAACTTCGTTAGGCGCGGATTTGTTACGAGGTGCCGCTTTCGTCGTTCTTATTCTAAACTAAGCGTAGTGGATGAATAAATGGATGGAAACAAAGAAAGAGTCATCATATTATAAGTAACGGCAAATTCGGACTTTATTTATATTTTCCTATATAACCTTTAAAATCTTTGACTCCTACCCTTAAATTCGTAAATACTTTTATTTGCAAACGGCAGAGACTCCCCCCAGGACAATTACAGTCGTCGGGTGTTTTTTATTTTAGGTCTTCCGATGCGCGAGGTCGGAGGTTAGAGTTGTAATGGTTTTTCTTGCACATATGTTAGGATCATCGGGTACTCTATATTTTTCTATACGTTTCGGATGAATACTAAGACTGAGATAACAAAAGCTTTATAGATAACGTTGAAACACCGTGAAAGACGGCGTTTCACTGGGAGTTTGCATTCGAAAGAGATAAATTTGCTAGAATCATGAAGGTGCTCTATATTTTTCTATACGTTTCGGATGAATACTGAGACTGAGATAACAAAAGCTTTAGATAAGGTTGAAAAACCGTGAAAGACGGCGTTTCATTGGGAGTTTGCATTAGAAAGAGAGAAATGTTTTAGATTTACAAGGGTGTTCTATTATACTTTTATTATGATGAATACTAAGACTGAATAACAGTAGCTTTGATAACATTGGAAAGAAAGACGGAAAAAATGATAACGTTGGTGTATGAAGTTGAATAAAAAACTTGTGTCTAATTAAATATAAATAATAAAGCAAAACGCGAGAGATACAAACGATATATGTTATGGTTTAAAAGATATAGGACGATGCCTAGAGTTCTACGTATTGAGTCTAATGCAAAACAGTGTTTTTAACGTTTATAGTGCAAACTGGATTTTTTTACCAATGATTATAAGCCGCAGGGGTAAATAAACTTGGGTATTATACATTAGCACAAATGGTATATAACGGTATGATTTTGAAATGTCTTAGAAATGGACTCTGAGACACACGTACAATAAATTGATTTAGTTATAAAAGTTGGCGGGAAATTTAAATTATGCTGCAGAATTTAAAGGAGTCTAGAAAGGATACGGATATAAGAACAAAATTGGACACACGCGCGATAGGACACAATAACGATGGGATATAATCTCGATGGGACGCAATCTCGACAGAACATAATGTCGATGCGACACAAACTTGATAGACCATAATCTTCATGTACATAATCTCAAGTGGAATCTTTATCGATAGTTCACAACCTCGAATGGACATTTTGTTTCCTTGTCCTTCTTGTAATATTTTAGGTAAGGTTACGTTAGTTAATCACTCGAACTACGTCATCCCTCCAACTAGTTAAACACTCGCTCTAACCCATCCCTCTTATAATATTATAGGTAAGGTTACGTTAGTAGAGTGCAACAGTCTCAGTCTGATTTAGTTGCAGTCGACGCGAAGTCAGCTCCTTTAGAGTATTCGAACTTACGGTACTATCACGTGTTCGACATAACGAACTTTCGGACTCGTCGTCCAATTCTTACAATGGGAAATAAATACGTTTTTCAGTTGGCCTATCGCCAGTAGGCCAAATCCGTTTTTAAGGGACGTCGACGTAGTTTTTCGAGAGATAAAAGCCAATAGAATAGAACACATTCTCTCTCTGTCATTCATGCGTTCAACATCGTGTAAAAAAAAGTCAACGTCTCAAGCCTGCTGCAGAGGTGGAAGTTCCGTGGTGACGCCTAGAATGTCTTAGCCTTCAAGAATTAGGATAGGCCAAGTAGAGGCCAAGTAGTGGAAAGATGCCTGGGGCCATCATCCAGTACATCTCTTGGACAGCAGAGTAAAGGAAGACTTACGTTTCTTTAGGAACAATGCGGAGGACTTGGCATAGTTTTTTGCTAATATCTTCTTTAACGCGATGTTGTTTTTACGACTTAGTTTTCTTGTTTTTGCAGGGCTCTCTGAATTTATGAGAATTATACTTGTAATAATAAAGTGTAATGTTTATTTTGGTCTCGATCGTCTCGTTAATTCTCGAGTAGATATTTTAGTATCTTAGTGGATGTTCATGGTAATCACTTTTAGTTATCTTTAAGTTAGCAGATTAAAACAATGCTAGTAAGGTCACGTCAGGCTAGTATATTTTATCACTCGAATTAGCCAATATCCCTTTAGCTAGTAATCCCTTGGTATCACCCTTCTCTCTTGTAATTGACGAGTTCGGAATTGAAGCGAATCTTCCAGAGCCATGGCGCGATTGAGGTATAACTTCGTTATGCGCGGATTTGTTACGAGGTGCCGCTTTCGTCGTTCTTATTCTAAACTAAGCGTAGTGGATGAATAAATGGATGGAAACAAAGAAAGAGTCATCATATTATATATGTAACGGCAAATTCGGACTTTATTTATATTTTCCTATATAACTTTTAAAATCTTTGACTGCTACCCTTTAATTCGTAAATACTTTTATTTGTAAACGGCAGAGACTCCCCCCAGGACAATTACAGTCGTAGGGTGTTTTTTATTTTAGGTCTTCCGATACGCATATCTAGCTAGCGCGAGGTCGGAGGTTAGAGTTGTAATGGTTTTTCTTGCACATAGGCTTCCTTTTTTTATAAATCGGTCCCATGTGTACTCAATTTTATGAAAACTTTAAATTCCTTTTAGTTGCCATGCCCGCGTATGCCGCGGCATGGTACCAATAATATATTTTTCTACTTACTGGTATCCTGAGGTTGGACTGGAGACTTAAAAGCGAGAGGTCATAATTTTTAAATTGAGTTTACATCTACGGAGTAAGAAAAAGGCTCGATCGCCATGTGCAAAATAAAATCTAACCGGGCAATCGGATGATTCGAAATCACGCGATGATGGGACGTCAGCGACCAGTATTCTGTATACATGTCAAACTTTAATTGTGCGCGACCGTCCACCATTTTTTGTGCGCGTAGTTTAACGCGTCCTCACAGGAAAAAGAGTGAGTTCAAAGCTATTTTAAAAGGGTACCAGTTAATTAGGTCTAAACTATTAATCTAATAGCCCATGAGGTGCACCATGGCAGATCAGTATTTATTAAGTGTTGTTCATAATTTTCAGTAACCGGCAAATAAACTGAATGGTTTCATTTTAAATCTAAGTGAAAAATGAAAATTAAACGGTATAAATCATCAAAATGAAAACAACGGCTTAAGCGATGTTAATATTCAACAAAATCGAAAGAACTTCTGAATTAAACTATGTGAAATGAAATTTAAGAACTATAGTTTTATGCTGAGAGTATTGACGTGTTCGTTCTGCGGGAGCTCGAGGGAATATTTTTGAATATGGCAAAAACAAGAACTTAATCAATTTACTTTTAAAAAGATCGAATAACGTGCTGCGATCGAGATTCAAAAAGATGTCGCGTGCACCATAGGATATTTAATCTTAAACCACAGTTATAGGGCCCCATAATTTAGAACAACAATAACCGATTATAAAGTTTGTACAATATAAAATAATCATATATATTAAATCATTTCAATTTAAACTAGTAAATTTGCAATTTTAATTACCTACCACTAAATAAAAAAATGGATTAATTGATTTACTAGTGTTTAATTTTTCCAAAAGCAAACACTAATTATACAAAAACGTTGTTTTGCTTCGCACTTCAAAAAGGTGCATTTATAGGTAAGAATATCAGAAATTATAAATTATCGTTGAAAGAAATATGAATGTCACAGTCTAAGAAATCAGAAAGCTATAATGAAATAATTAATATGAAAAAAAATTACATATAAATTCGGCCTATCGAAACTTTAAATTTTGTAGAAGTCATTCGTAGAAATCACTCTTGGAAAGGGTAACTTAAAGCCTACTATGCGTTTAATGGTAGAATTGCGTAATACCAATTAGTTTAAGCTGGCGCTTTTGAAATGTTTAGTTCTTAGGGTGAAGAATTATAGTACCTTAAGAGGGGTTGCCGTTTGGATGTCACTCGAGATTTTGAGCATGTTTCACCACGGGGTATACACTAACAAACCTTTACTTGTGCCTTATCGTCACCTGACACCTCTGCCAAAGTTTAGTAGATTCTTACTTTTTCCCTTCTCCTAGAATTTGGTGATATCTTATGGTAATGGTTGCAGTTTCGAGCTTGTAAAAGCAAACACTCGACTTTTTATAACCTTTACATTCTTTAACTCTACATAATTTAAAGTTTCGATAGGCCGAATTTATATGTAATTTTTTTATTCATATTAATTATTTCATTATAGCTTTCTGATTTCTTAGACTGTGACATTCATATTTCTTTCAACGATAATTTATAATTTCTGTACCTTCACGGGTTTGATTTTCTTACCTATAAATGCACTTTTTTGAAGTGCGAAGCAAAACAACGTTTTTGTATTATTTATACACATAGAAGGTTGTAAATGGATCTTTCAGTCTATAATATGTCTAAGTTTGTCCAAGCAGAACTCTCTACATGATCACTTTCTTTTTAGCTAGACCCAACCCTATTTGGATCTAGGTACTGTATTCACTGCGGCGTCGGCGTTCGCGTTCGCGTTGTGCAAGAAGACGAAATACGTCATCGAATCGAAAAAACTTCCTCTTTTCCACCAGACGTCACGACGTGATGTCCGAGACAAATTTAAAATTTCAATTTTCTTTTCAATATCGATTTTCCAACCAAGTGGTCTCCAGAAAAAACCGAGTCACGCTCGCCGCTGCATAGCTTTACGATCGAGTGTTAGTTGCTCATCCCCTCTACCACTGGTACATGATTAAACTTTGGCGAAAAACTCCTTATATCTTCATAGATATACAATACAGAAACCAAGCCGTCGTTAATAAGGGGTCGTCGCGAACGAGATAAAAAGGTAGCTTATGATTGTTTCGGTTCGAGTCTGCCAGTAATGAAAACTCCAAAACATAAAACAAGTCGTCGTTAATAAGGGGACGTCGCGAACGAGATAATGTTGGAATAGAAAAAATATCACGGATTGTATTGAATAGGTTAAATAGACCAAATGTTTTTTTATTGTAAATAGTCGATGTGTTTTTTTACTATCAATACGAGGTTTCTTAAATAGTGGTAAGATAATAATTAATCACTTGTTGTACGAGACTGAATAAATGTAGTTGTTTTATTTTAACTGCCTGTCGTCATTTAACAATAGGTTATGGGCCCTGCAATTCGTTGAATAGTTTTATTTTATACACGGTGAAATAATATTTTTGGAAAGTACGCGCTCGTATAGACCGTTTCGGAATTTGAAGACTGACGTTTTACTACAATATTATGGCTGGAAGTCACAACGTGCGGATCGAGACGCTAACCAAGGAGGATTATGATACTTGGAAGTTACAAGTAGAAGCGCTGTTGGAAAAAAACGATTTTTGGGAATATGTTGACGGAAGCAAAGCAAGACCTACATTAATCAACGCTACAAATGGGAACGCAGGAAACACAGCGGATATCGCAAAATGGGACAAAGCTGATAAGAAGGCAAAATCCGATTTGATTTTAGCAATTAGTCCGGCGGAACTGAAGCAAGTTAAAGGATGCGTAATCTCAAACGACGTCTGGAAAAAACTGGAGTCCATTTATCAATCAAGAAAACCTGCCAGGAAGGCCACCCTTCTGAAAAGGCTCACAATGAACAAGATGCGAGAAGGTGACGACACTCGGCAACATGTAAATCAGTTCTTTGACGCAGTAGATAGACTAGAAGAGATGGAACTTGAAATAAATGAAGATCTCTTGGCAATCATGCTACTTTACAGTCTTCCCGAAAGCTATGAAAACTTCAGATGCGCCATTGAGTCAAGAGATTCCCTGCCCGCTCCAGAAGCACTAAAGATCAAAATCTTGGAAGAGGCCGATGCCAGAAAATTCAAAGAAGAAGACACGGTACAGAATGCAATGGTAGCGTACAAGTCATATACCCGAAAGAAACCGGAAAAATCGAAAGACGAATCCAGGAAAAGAAACGGCAAATCGTATGAAAAGCCCGAATTCCGATTTAAATATCATCGATGTCGGAAGCCCGGTCACAAAGCAATTGACTGTAAAGTGAAACTCCAAGATCGTTCAAGCTCGGCATGCACTGCGGAAGAGAACGCAAACGTAATTACGGAATCAACTCCAAATGAATACGCATTTCACACCGAACGCAAGTCTGAAGACTGGTGTCTTGATAGCGGGGCGACGTCACACATGACTTCAAAGGTGGAAAACTTCGTAAAATTAGAAGAGACGGACAAGTCTTTTAACTTAGCAAACAAAGTAACGACCAAGATTAAAGGAATGGGAGAAATTAAAATTTTTGCGACGAACGGCAAGACCGGAAGAATTTTAAAATTAGAGCAAGCACTACAGGTTCCAGATCTCCGAACAAACCTCATGTCAGTATCCAAAATAACGGACAAGGGACATGATATACATTTCAAGAAAACCAACGCATTCATTTTGAAGGACAATGGAGAAGTTATCGCTATGGCTGATAGAATAGGAGATCTATACTTCGTACGCAAAGGCAAAGAAGAAGCAAACACTGCTCAATCGGACAACACCGCAAAATCAAAGCTCGAAGATTGGCATTTCAGACTAGGTCATCTAAATGAAAAGAGCCTGAAGGACATGTATCGAAACAAACTGGTTCTGGGAATGAACCTGGAAAAGGACGGAAACCTCGGTACTTGTGAAATCTGAGTCATGGGAAAGCAAACACGCACTCCTTTCCCTAAGTCTGAATCCGGAAGAACTTCAGAATTGCTAGAAATAATACACACGAACGTATGGGGTCCAATGCGGGTAGCCTCTTTAGGTGGAGCAAAATATTTCGCAGTTTTTACCGACGATAAATCAAGATGGAGCGAAATAGCGTTCCTGAAGCAGAAAAATCAAGTTCTGGAAGCTTTTCAAGACTTTAAGATACGAGTTGAACTTCAAACCGGAAAGAAAGTCAAAACTCTTCAATCAGACAACGGCTCCGAGTTTTGCAATAAAGAATTCGACGCTTTTTTGCGAGAAAATGGAATTAAGCGAAGATTAACAATACCTACACGCCGGAACAAAACGGAATATCAGAACGCAAAAATCGGACATTAGTTGAAATGACAAGATGTTTGATGATTCAAGCGAAACTCTCACCGTCGTTTTGGGCCGAAGCCATAACTACCGCGAACCACGTCCGAAACAGATGCTCCTCCAGAAGCATCGAAGGCGAAATCCCGTTTACGCGATGGTTTGGAAAACGACCATCCTTGAAATACCTGAGGATTTTCGGCCAGAAAGCGTTCATTCTTGATCAAACTAGAAATAAAGGAAAATTTGACCCTCGAAGCCATAACTGTATCTTCATTGGATATTCGGAAGAATCAAAAGCATATGGACTATGGATGCAAACGAAATAAAAATCCTTAGAAGTCGAAACGTGAGATTCCTAAATGAATTTGAGCCAAACGCAACCTACGCAGATTTCATTGGTCAAGAAGTTTACAAGAAATACGGAATACAAGGAAATGATCATGTTGTATTGGAAATGAAACCAGAAGTTTCAACGGACCAGGCAGACCGAAATTAATCAAGTCAGGGGGGCCTGGAAGACCGAAGAAAGTATATAATATGGTTTCAATTGAAAAAAATGAAGACGTGGTAAACCTGGACGAAATGGCCATCCTTATTGAAATACCGGATCCCACGAATATGAAAGAAGCCTTGGCTACATATGACGCCGAAGAATGGAAGCAAGCCACTCTAAGCGAATACAAGTCACAAATTAAATGTAAAACCTGGGAGATCGTCGACCGTCCAGAAAACCGCAAAATCATCGGAAACCGACTTGTATTTCGAACCAAGTATAAATCGGATGGACTAGTATAACGAAGGAAGGTTAGACTTGTCGCCAAAGGATATGCCCAACAAGCAGGAGTGGATTTCAGTGAAACCTTTGCACCAGTCGTCCGAGCAAATTCAATAAGATTAATAATGGCCTTAGCATCCGAACTTGACTTAACAGTGCATCAAATGGATGTCGTAACGGCTTATTTAAATGGAGACGTCGAAGAAGAAATATACATGGACTTACCTGATGGACTTGAAGAAGCACTTACCGAAATCACAAAATCCAAGAACATAAGCGTAGAGATTTTGAAAACTTCCGAAGATTGGTTGGACAAGCTTAAAACAGAAAACAAAGTATGCCGAATAAAGAAATCAATCTATGGCTTGCGTCAATCAGGAAGGCAATGGTATAAAAAGTTGGACCAACGACTTCTAGAAATGGGAATGGAACCTTTAAAAGTCGACCCATGCATATACAAGAAAAGAATTGGTGAAGACATCATGATCATAGCCATCTACGTCGACGATATCATAATCGCTTCTAAAAACTTGGACTGGATGGAAAACATTAAGATCGAATTTAAAGCTAGTTTTGAAATGATGGACTTGGGTCCAATCCATTATTGTTTGGGTATCGAATTCAGTACAACTCGAATTACAACAAAGAACATTGGTTCCCGGGGAAAAGGTCCTGCGTTATCTAAAAGGAACTACTTCGTATGGACTATTTTTTGAGAAAACCAGCCAACAACTAAAATGTTTTGTAGATGCCGAATGGGGTGCATGCATCAACGACCGAAGATCTTATACTGGATACGCATTCACGCTAGCAAATGCAGCAGTATCATGGGAAGCCCGCAAACAAAGAACAGTTGCGATGTCTTGTACTGAAGCCGAGTATATGGCGATGGCCGAAGCAACGAAAGAAGCTATCTATTTAAAAGAGTTTTTGAAGGAAATTGGAATCCCTACGTACAAAATCGATATCTTTAACGACAACCAATGAGCGCAAAAGCTGGTTAAAAATCCAATATTCCATAGTAGAACCAAACACATAGATATTCGCCATCACTTTATCCGAGACACCTACGAAAGCGGAATCAGAGAACTAAAATACTTGTGAACTGATCAAATGCCAGCCGATGTTTTAACTAAAGGATTGTTTGCTCCTAAACATACAATTTGCATTTCAAGAACATTGATTGAACTACACTTGACGTGGGACTTAACCCTGGATTTTTTGAGGGGTACTGTTGGAATAGACAAAATATCACGGATTGTATTGAATAGGTTAAATAGACCAAATGTTTTTTATTGTAAATAGTCGATGTGTTTTTTACTATCAATACGAAACTTATCATCATCGCGAAACTTCTTGTTTTATTCTAAACACTGATAATCATGATCAAGAAGGTCAACATTGGTTAGCGATTTTTCGAAATAAACAAAAATTAGAATTTTTTGATAGTTACGGCTTAGGGCCAAATTTTTATAATTTATCTCTCGAGAAATATCATCCCAAAATATACTATAATACAAATCAAATACAGCCAACCCAGACGGAAACGTGTGGTTTGCATTGCGTCTACTTTTCAACGGCTCGCTGTAATAATATTATTTATAATGATATTATAAATAAAATGTATTATTCAAATTTAAAATTAAAAGACATTTTAATTTTATTATTTTTATGTTTACAATTACAAATGCATAACGGTTTTTATTGCCAATAAAAAATATATATAAAATGTTATTTAGTCTCTCCATTTTTGAAGTTTTGCAGTTCCTTTTTGCTCTCGCAAAAATTGTTTGCTACGAGTTCGGGCTCGGGGGAAAACTGGTTCCAGCCTTTCGACTCTTCTTTTTACCTCCCCGAGTGAACTAGTTCACGGGGAGGTATTACGTTCGTCGTGTCAGTCTGTGTGTGTGTTTGTGGCTTCCGGTGTACACAATTTCCGGTGTAACCGGATATCACGTGACCTTAATAATCGGATCAAAAGTCTAGTGACGTAATCATGCCTTCTTATCGTTCAATTCCGTTCAACGGGAATTCCTATAATCTGGCTGCCAAATTGAGCTTCAGGTGTCGTGCAATATTATGCAACCGGACGTCTCCCATTGCATATTATCACCTTCCACCATCCACATCATGGTCGAACCTCGATGCCGGACAGTTGAAGGCGATTATAGCCAATGGGACGTCTCCCACTGTTATAATCACCTCCGACCATCCACACACCAAGGTCCAACCTCCAGTTTCCGATCTCAGCGGGCCATACTAGCGAGGCGTCCCTCACTAATATGGTCCACGTCAACCATCCACTCTCCAAACATCGCCCCCCAAGGGTAAATTGACCGACACGTGAACACTCAATGCCAGAACCTTTGAGCTTTGATAAGTTGGGGTGTCCACCAGATCTTACCACAAACGGATACTATATAATGGCATTCGATTCGCTTTTATAGTCTCTTTGGAAGCGTAAAGTGTAAAGTTGCCTTATGCCGGGATATCTTTTGGTGAATTGAAACGTAATATTAATTTAAAATGTAATTAAAAATATTACAATTGTTTCACTTAATCTAATTTATAATTTAGTTGAAAATTAAATTTAAAATTGGAGATAGTTTAGAAGATATTTAAGAAATAGTCCAAAATTTAAAGAAAAATGAGCGTTATGATACCAGCTAGAGTTGGCAGCACGCGTTAAGCTATTTTCCATATACCATTTAGTTCAAAAAGCATAAGTATAACGGTACTCTAGGCTTAGGCTTGCTGCAAACTCAGGGTGGATTGAAAATCTAATACAAGTTGTATACAAATGTCTATACTCTTGTATATAATTTTGATAGATTGATTTAATTTTTTAGCTTAGCCACCGTTGTTAAAATTGTAGGTGTTTCTTTTATCATGGGATTGAATTTTTTAATTAGTTTATCGTTTCTCGGCGCATATATAAGCGCGAAATACTGATTCGGCCGTCATTTAATTGCGTATCTATAGACCGAGTTTCACCAAAAACCGAAATTTTACGCCATAAGCCTTGTTTTAGCCTCACACGCGGAAAGATAATGTGTTTATTGTTTATTGAATAGGTTTGCTTAGGATTGTGTCAACTATTCCGAAGTCATGCATATAAAGTTTTGCTTATTGGCGTTACTTGGTTTACAAATACTCTAGTACCGTATTTCCCATATGGTTTTATCAGAGGAACCTTGACCTTTTTTTCTTTTTAATTGATTTTAATTCTTGAAAGACTTGCTTAATCCATAATTTATTTACTTCTTGATCAAGCTAGTTTACATAAAAATTCCCTCTATGAAATTTTGGATTCTTCGAATTCTTCGAATTCAACTTATTCTCGGTAACAAATTAATTTTTCCTTTCAATTATTTAATTGATGTATTTAGTGTTTAATTGAGATATTCTTATTATATCTGTACCAAATATTTACTGAAGATTGCTATTTTCAATCGCTTGAATTCTAATTTTATTTCGATTTATTATTGAGTTTAGAATTGGAATAATTGTTGAAAAACAATGGTTATTTCCGATTCATTATTTTTTTTTCTAAAGTTATAAATTTCTATTTTCGTAAAATATTATTTTACGCTTTACCGATTGAATTCTGATATATTTTTTGTTACTCAAGTGTACGAGTTTAATGTTTACTTTGAAGATCAAAGTAGTTACTCTCTATTTGGTTTTTGTATTCGTTAGTAATTTATTTTACTTTGTGTTAAGAGTTATTTAACACTTTCTTGAGATTGTAGTTTTGAATTCATTCAACTTCGATTTGGATTTTTATTATTGCGTTTGGGTATTATTTACTTTAAAAATTTTAATCATAAAAAATGGGAGACGAAGATATTAGCAAAGAGGAATTAAGAAAGAGTAAAGCTAGAGAGAGAATGAGAGAACGCAGAGCTGATCCAGAATATCGTAGGAGAGAATGTGAAAGAAGGAAAGATTTAGCGGCCCAAAAGAAAGTCATTGTGTCCGGTACTAATATAACTGTTACTCCGACTGAAGTGATCTTATCACGCGCTATTGCTAAGCAAGATAATTACGAAGTACCGCCATCTACCAATGTAGTTAAAAGCAATACTGAAGTGGTAGGAATACAGGTAATGGAGGGTTTTATAACTTCTCCAAAGGATGAAAATCAACCTTCCACCTCTAACTCAGAACCGAGGGCCAACAATAGTGCAGGTTCGCTAGCGAAAAAAAATCGCGCAGACGCAGAATATACAGAAGTAGAACGTGCTAAAAAATGGCTAGCCATAGCTGATAAACGCCAAGAGGTAGGATATACAGAAGCAGAACGGGCTAGAAGTCAGTTGGCAATGGCTGATAAACGCCATGATGTAGGATATACTGAAGCAGAACGTGCTAGAAATCAGTTAGCGATGGGTTTTAAACGCCAAGAGGTAGAATATACTGAAGCCGAACGTGCTAGAAATCAGTCGGCGATGGCTTTTAGACGCCAAGAGGTAGAATGTACTGAAGCCGAACGTGCTAGAAACCAGTCGGCGATGGCTTTTAGACGCCAAGAGGTAGAATGTACTGAAGCCGAACGTGCTAGAAATCAGTCGGCGAAGGCTTTTAGACGCCAAGAGGTAGAATATGCTGAAGCCGAACGTGCTAGAAATCAGGTTCGGTTAGTGCTCGGGGAGGTACCATTTTGGGTTTTCCCAACTTGTTCTTTTTTCTTTTTCTTCTCGATGATTTACCATTATTGGGGGCTTTATCAATGTCAGGTGTTTGGTCGTTTTTGCTAGACTCGCTAGTTAAAACTTCGGATATGGAATCAAGCGCTTCTTGTTTAGCCCGAAGAAAATTTTCCTGCTCCGGGGTAGGCGTGCCTCCCATGGCGCCTAAAAGCTCTTCGGGGTGCTCTTGAAATAAATCTTGATGTAATTGTCGGGTGATTTTTGAGGTGGAATCTCTTATCAAATTAGAAACGTAATGCTGGCTGAGTTTTTGTTCCATTTCTTCTTTTGACAATGGAGTCGAATGCTCTTGATATAAAGGGGAAATCTTTGAACGCGACGTTCTACCTCGAAATCCTTTCGTCATAGGATATCTCGGCGTTATAAAAGTTTGCGGTGAAGCTTTTAGAGGTTGCAAACCGGGGGTTAAGGACGTGGTGGGTTGGGGAGGAAGTGTTAGGGCTGATAAATTACTAACTTCAAACTTGGGCAAGGGAATATTTTCTTTCATATCTAAATAACGCCGTAGCGTATCCATATAAACGTATAATTTGGCTGAAGAAGTGACGTTTGATTTTAATATTCGCTCAATTTCTTCGTCAAGCGTTTGAAAAACTTTACTCTCGGTACTTTCGGTGAGAGACGAAGCGTGTACGAGAATCATTGATTTCATAATTGACGCGCGAGAGGGTAACAAAGTAGTTAATAAAGTACCCACAAATCCGCCTTTTTGATTAAGCAATAATTTACGTTTGGCTTTTCGGGAGAGTTTGGACGAAGCTAACTTCCGTATGAGCGCTTTATATTTAGCTAATCGCTTTTTACGAGCCGTGGTCAAAAAAATACCGCCTCCTTTCAAATTTTTGCATAAAGTGGAAATAGAATTTAATTGCTTCGCGCTACTATTGTTTAATAAAGCGCGACGGGCGGGTCCTATACTCTGACGTAATGCTTGTAGAAACGGTAAAAAAGTCTTAAATGTTTAGCTCGGATAGGCTATCGGATGTTTTTTGGATCCTTTCGAGCGGCGTTTTCGCTTTAAAACCATGCTCGTGAATATAGTTCCGAAAAAACAATTATTTTCTAATCACAATAAATTATCATGGGAGCTTCGTGAATTAAAATACGACATCTTAGTCTCAAAAGGTCAGGTGTTTCTTGTTTATTGTCTATGAGTAAATAGGTATATGGCTCTTGAGTCGCTAGTTTATATGCTTCTACTATTTTTTCCCTAGACCCAGAGCAATTTGTGATCCTAAAAAAGAAATTCCTAAGGAATCTCGTGGGTTTTTAAAATAAATAATGTAACAAGTGTTTAAAGATATTAACCGAGCTTGGCTGCCTTTCGGAAATAAAGTTTGACAAAGGATCATGACGCTAATATTAAAGTGATACGATTTTACCGTCACTAAATTAGCGATAAAGGGGTTGTTAAAGATATCATAAGCGAGATCGTCCAAAACAATAAGCGAATAACGACTTTTTTCCCAAAATTCAACATTAGAATCGGGTAAACCCTGAATAAAAACAATATTGGGAAGTGTCTGACGTAAAACGTCAAAATTGGGTTGATAAGCTTGAAAACAAAAAATTATTTTTTCGGGAGGGGGGTATGTAATTAAAGGTATTTTTTTAAAAAAATTAGAAACAAAAGTGCTTTTTCCTGTAGAAATAAAAAAAACACAGTTTTTTAATGCTAGATTATTATATATGTATATGATTTTATTAAAAATAAAATACAGGCAAAAAAAGCATACCACACATGGAAGGACCGCAAATTAAACTTCGAAATTGAGTAATAAATTTTAAAGTATTTTCATTCATTATTGAAAAAAAATCCAACACCAGATAAAAAATTTGACACTTTTAGGAACCAGTTTTACAGGCAATTTACATTTTTATTATCCCGACACCAGGTTATATGTTCCCGCCACCAAATTGTATTTCTTTTTTAGATATTGTTTCATATCGGTATTTTTTTTAAATCTTGACCTCTTTTACACGCTAAAAATTTTTTTTTCAAATTTTTTGATTTTATGTTCAAAACGTAATTGATCAATCCATTTATAATTTTTTCTATTTTCCGCGGCGATTTCAAAAATTCGAATTACTTTAGAAAAATGCACGTGCCTGGTTCCATTCTCGGGAATGATTGGCTATTTATAAAGGGTTGACATATAATTTTGTCTTCAATAATAGTTTTTTCCGGAGCCCCGCTTATCATTGTATTTACTGTACGCCCACTTTCATCTTCACCACTTTGATTCGAGTTATATTTTGAGAAAGGAATACTCCCGCATCCGTCAAAACCGGTTTGACGCGGTTGAAATGGTACGAGGGGGATGTTCGTAGTCGAATTTCGTTTGGTAACAAAATCGCAGTTTGGACTATATTTTTCGTGCTCTTTAAAGGCACGTCTAAATATTCCCAACGATATAAAATGAGCCCACATTGAAAGCATTGACAAGCTTGGATTTTCGAGTCTAATAAATAAAATCCGGCTTTAGCTAAGGCTTCAATCGGCACGCAACCTTTCCACCGCGCTTTAAAACTCTCTAGGCGGGTCAATTCGCGATTCATTTTTTCGCTTCCGTCCGCTTTGTAGCCGAAAGGAAAAGTGTCGAGATTATTTAAAATATATTGTTTATCATTTGTGCGTCTAAACTTTTTGATCGGTTTGGTCGGCTCTAGGGCCATCTGTGTTTTGTGTCTTTTCACGTTAAAAGGAATTTGGAGCTTTAATTCTTTTTTGGGATCCATGATTAATTCTTCGAAATTTTCTAAGCCAATAGCTTCGACATTTTCACGATTTAAAGTGATGCATTTACATTTTTGTACAATTTTTTGAGATACTTTTAATTTATAGACGTAACTTTTTGGTCCCGTCGCCATAAACAAATCGATCGAATTGCCCTTTAATTCGTCGGCCCACGAACCCACCGAAGTGCCAATAAAAGGTTCCCACGCCCCTGAGGTAGCGATATAAAGGAAACTATCCGTATCCCCATATACGCAGGCCCTATCCAATTTAAACAAAGTTTCATTTAATCTAATACGGCCATAAGCCGAAACGAAACTAGCCAAAATAGCATTACCATAATTATACGAAGGCGCGTAATCGCTTTCGCTTTTGAGACTTAACATCGCAATTTCGTCAGTTACGGGTCGCAAATTGGCTATTTCAACGCTAGGGTCTCATAAATATTTAATTAATCCTGCATATTTATTAATTAGTAAAGTCTTAATATGGTTAGTTCTGAGCCCTACCCGTCCCCAGAGGGGGTTAATATTTATTTTCCCCGTGTGACGTAATCCAGGGTTGTCAGTCATGTCAAAAATATTTAAATTTAATTTTTCACTTTGATTAATTTTTTCGACAAACTTTTTTTTTCTGTGACAGCATCACTTGGAAATCCCGAATTCGCTATTTTAAGGCCAATAAAGTCCGTCATATACTGACTAAAGAAATTTTCTTGTTTGTGATAGTGATAAACCTCGTAAATATCTAGGATTTTGTAATTAGCATACTTTACGGTCCAATAGAGCTCGTTGCTAACCCAAACACCTTCTAAGGCTCTATCATTCTCCCCGTGATTACAAACGTTTAACTGAAATTTAGCACACATTTTACACAGCGGGTAATATAAGTTTCCATGCACTCGAACGGGTAAAACGGGGATATAAAGATTTTGGGGGGCCAGTACACGCGCTTGGACAACCCCAAAATACGCATCTGCTTCGTAATTAAAGTTAGAGGTAATAATGCTTGGGTGTAATCCCGGAAAAACCTTATCGCGACAAATATGGGGGTAAAGCGAAATTTTATCTAAATATTTTATGGTTTGATGAGTTTGGGGTACGCTTTTCAATTTAAATACGCTACAACGACCACCATATAAAGCGCTGCGTCCATTAATACGGGGGTGTAATGTTAAACTTTTGCAAAAAGCTTTGGCTTCAGCGTTTTCATTCAAAAAGCGATAAAATTGACATTCTTTTACCGTAATATATTTATGGTTTGGAAGAGTTTTTAGAATAAAAATATATCTACCCAAAATGCGTTCGTGAAGATGTTTTTAATAGCAAATTATAAGAATTTAAAGCCAAACAAAGCTCGCATCCGTGATAAAAACAACCGTCAAAATTAATAGCTAACGGTGGATTGTTAGAATAACCGTCTAATCGGTATGAACCAACTTGTTTATCCCCTCCGTATAAAGCTGTTTGAAGTTTTATGCCTTCTTGTTTTTCAAACCAAGCCAAATATTTTAAACTAATTTGAGAATAGGCAAATTGATTGTGATATCCGTTAGGAGGAACAATTCCCATTGTATACGGTTTAAGATAATTGTTAGAAAAATGGTTGTCAAACACCCGGCTATAGTTACGTTTGGCAAACTAAAAATATCAAAACCTGTAATTTTTAAATAAATGTCTCGAAAACTACCATCCCTTCCCGTAACAATTTTACATCCTGGCAACAGTATTTTAAAACTTCTTCGTAAATGTTATATTCCTCTTTCTCACGACTCTCATACCATTTTTCAAAATTTAAAAAAATCCTGATCTTTCATTTTTTCCCTGCTAAAATAATGTTTCGGTGGCAGTGCCCCTTTATAATCTAAAGTTGAGTTATTGTAAAAAGAGTAAGGAAAATACCCTTTTACTACGTCATCGTCAAGCCCAAACATTTGCGTAAAATTTCTTACAGGGGCAGCGACGTAGGAATAACTGTCAACAAATCTTAACTGTAAATATTTTAATGAGATGAGTAAAATTTTGGAACCGTCATAAGTTAGAAAAGGCAATAAATTCCGTTCAATTAACTTCCTTATAATGAAATAAACGTCGAGCTTTTTTCATAGTGATTAAAGACTGAAAATCCGTGGAAACGCGCCTTTCTAGTTTTGCGTTTTCTAATTTTTTGAGAACCAACAATCACTTCTGTTGATAAAATATAATCCAAAAACTTATCTAATTCAGCTTCATTAATCAATAAAACGGGGACAAAAATATCGTTTTCTAAAATGGTTTCAGTATCGAAAAAAATTAACCTACTTTTTTCACGGGGGATGCAAAGGGGCATGACGTAATGGAATTGTTCGGGATGTTTAATCAGACAACGCAGACAACGGGGTAGACTGTCGTGATTTTCGCCTAGCAAATGTCCACATTTTAAACATCTCTTTTTTGACCCGCATGTTCCGTTAGAAACATGCACTTCAAAACAAGCCCCACGAGCAAAATAACAAAAATATTCCGCGCACCGTTCTAAATTGTTCATGGTATGATAAGCGGGTGCCTGACAACGAAAGCAAACATATTCAGTCGTGTTTGGGCATCCATGTTTCTTTTTTTTTGAAAATCCGTATGAAACGTTTTTAAACAAGGATTACACGAACTTCGACCCCCTTTATTGATTGAAGAATTTTTGCAACATGAATGTGAGACCCTACCTTTAATAAGTAAATATAACGAGGGGCGTCGGGACCTTCGTAAAAATATTATATTGGTCTAAAGCATCTATTATAACAATTCGATAAAGGGGAAGTAAGTAATCATATTTACTGCTCCTTCATCTAGTCCCACTTTTTCGTGTAGCTCCTTGGCCATTTTTAATTGTATTTTTTTCCGTATTTAATTTTTTGAAATTCTTTTTTGTCAAATAATTAAGGCTGTTTGATTTCATTAAAATTATATCGATCCGCGAGTAATTTACCTAGTACAATACCTCGCCCGAAACAAAAATTATCCGTGTCATTGTCAATGAAAATAAAATTGGAATTTTTTTGAAGCCAGTCATTTAAATTAGCTAGAGTTCTGTTTTTAACAGAACGTTGATAACCTCCAATATTTTAGGGCAAATCTATAAAAATTAAATGAAATTTCCAGATATCGCTTTCTACAATTAAATCTTTAGAATTTGATTGTATTACCCGACTTAACGTTCGAATAATACGCCTGGGAGTGAGTTTGTCAATTTTAATTAAATTTATATTAACAGGCGTATTTAAACTTTCGGAATTTAAACTAAAACGTAAATGAGTAAAGTTTTCACGATCCAATGATATTTCACGAATTATTTCTGCTAAAATTCTTTTAAAGATTTTATTGAAATCTTTAACAGGAATTTTAGTTAAGTCATGAAATTGAATTCGAACATCTATTTCTTTTGTCTTCCATTTATATGAGCGCTTATTTAATCGGCGTTGAATGTGATAGAAACGTTTAAGATTAGGGAAAGAAGAGGTATCAGAATCGCTAGCGGTTGAAGATGAAGAGCTTTCTGAATTATCGGCCATTTTTATGCGGGATTATTTTTAAAATATTTCTAATTAAAGACAAAGTTTTTTTTAATTCAAAGGATATTTTTTATGTCAAAAATATTTACTCGTTACCTTCTTTGGAGCAATGATTTGAGTTTCTTTACTATTTTGAATTCTTTCGCAACATTTATAAAAGGCGTTGACCAATTTTACACCATCTCGATCCGATTCATCAGTTACACTACAAAATTGATAATTGTAAATTAAAACCAAATTTTGCGAATTTAAAACTATTTAAAAAAACCTTACATGTATTTTAATTTTTTATTGTCCGCTTTCCAGAGTTCGTCAATGGGACTATTTCCAATGTCATCCATTTTATATAGATTCATTTCTATATAAAACAGCCCATTCGTACGGGGTCTAGTTTTTGATTTGTAGTAATTACCATTTAACCTTAAACGCACACCACTCTCTAGGCCAAATGTTGAAACAGTAGAGCCTTCTTTTGCTTCTTCAAGAAAAATATTGTCATCAGGTGCTATTAATTTTTCTAAATTTAAAAACGAAGATATTTTTCGTTTTGAACTACTCAATTTATGAGAGGTACTGGGTCGATTGATTTCTGGCAATTCGTTTATATTATATTCTGCGTCTTCTACTGTAATGTCGGGAGATGGCAAAGGGCTGGACAAATCCAGTATATCCTGGGACTCGAGTAATTGACTCATATTCCGGCTATTTTTTCAAAGACAAAAAACTAATCGACCCTAAACTCCCAAAGACTGAAAATAAACTTTTACACGTTATGGTCTATCTTTATATAGACGAAAATTTCAAAAATAAATAAAAAAAAAATTATATTTTTTGTTCTTCAAAAATTAGAATTTAATAATTATTTAAGTCACGCACAAAGATAATTAGTTTTTAATATGTATCAAAAAACCCTTTTAAGATACAACGACTATTTATAAAAATATTTTAATCTAGGCTAATTATCCCCTCTAGTTCAATTTTTACATAGTGATAACCCATTTATTCCCATATATAAAGCTAAAAAATATTAACAATTTTAAAGTCTTAGTAACATAAGAAGTCGATAAAAAATGACTTTCTGTTTGAGTGTAAATTGTGATATTAAAGCAACCGAGCCTTTTGAGACAATTTTGCCCTTAACCGTGCTTAGTTTTCACATTTGTGATAAAAATGCCCTATTTAAAAAATTACCCGTGGAAAAGCGCGATAACGTTGTCAATATTGTAGGAAAACGAGTATTCGATCAGTGCCGCAAACTTTTAAAAGACTATAACTATTTTATAACGGAAAAACAAGGAATTTTTCGTTTTAATAAATATAATTGTGACTTGGAAATCCCTCCTCCCATTTGTCCTTTTGAATTGCATATTGGTCATCCTATATGTCCCTTCCTTCATTTTCGCTGTTCCACGTTTCAAATTCACACCAGCTGTTACATACAGGGCTGGACTTTTTATAAAGCGGCCATTTTTGCTACCTTGTACGTTACTTAATGAATACCAGTTTTGTTATAAAAAAATAATAATATCCTTATTTAGATATCGGGAGCTTAACATTTTTTGCCAAAAAACTAAACTAGAAAAGAGAAAAATAAGAAGAAGAAAGATTAACTATCTTAATCGACAGGTTTGTAATTTTTTTAAAAACTTAAATTTATTTAAGATTAATATGTTATTTACTTTTAGATGAAAAAAATTAAAGCCCGATTTTTAACTCTAGAACCGGAAATGGCCCAATTTATTAATTTTCATTACACTTTATAACTTTTTATGGAATTTTATAACTTTGCCGTTTTTCTTTGTGAAACTATTACTTTATAATAAATATATTCTTTTAAAAAATATTATTTTTGTAAAATGATAATTATGATAATTATACCAATTAAATGTAATTAGAGTGAATATTTTCATAATTTGTTTGTTAATTCTCTATGACTAGATAATCTATCTTAATTATAATAATCACTACGTGTATAATTTTAATATTTTTATATTGGAATAAAAAATTTAAAACTGGACGGCATTGAAGAAAATAACATTCTATATTTTTCACCTCATTAATATACATATGTAGATAACCACTTTTTTATATTAAGCCACAGAATATATAAATACGAAAAAATAAGGTTCATTTTTTCACTATTGAATCTTGTTACCAAACCTAAAAGTATGGCTAATAAAAATATTGCCGTAGTTCAGCCGTTTTATCCTGTTCTGAAATATTTAAAATTAAGTCCAGCCGCTTTCACACCAACTACGGCAGGCTTGGACTTTTACTCGCTGTATGACACAGTAATGCCCGTCAATGGACTTGTCAAAGTACACACGGGGATTTCACTTGAACTACCCCCATACACCGTGAGGACGTTGCTGGGAAGGTCGTGTAAGTTTTACAATATTAAACTTAAAACTAACTTTTAAAATTATAGCTAAAATTTCTATTTTAGCGAAACTTTTGGAGGGTATTTTTGTCAACCCAGGAATTATTGACTCGGACTTTCGTGGCGAATTGCAGATCATGCTAAGAACCAACTTAGAAACGGAATATACCATTAAAGCCGGTGACAAGATAGCCCAACTAGTAATTACCCCAATATTAATCCCAGTTCTCTGCGAAGCCACGGTATGTTTTTTCTTAAAAGTATTGAAACTTAATTTTCCTAAAAAACCATTTTTCTGAATTTGTTAGGAATTAAGTACAACCGTTAGAGGCATTGGCGGTTTTGGCTCAAGTAATTAATGTATATTGACCGCTAAACAAATTTGATTTTACCTTTTATTCATTATCTCGTTGTGAATTGATGACTTTATTGTTTTCATTACTTTTTAGCCACTTTAATTCACTATAAACTTTTGCCTTTCCAAAGCCGAATCTTTTTCCCCATTCCATGATGTAGTGAGCTTTAAAAAACAGAAAATATTAATAATATTTATATAACCCTTTTTTAACAAAGCTAATTAAAATACTTTTAGTTAAATTCTTTTTCTTAATACAAACGAGAAACTGAATTTTTCCGTCAGAGCCAGCACTATTTTAATAAAATATAATAATTAAATATAAAATAACGAACAAAAATACATTTACGTACCATAGAAAATAAAATATAAAACGGCGTCCTACCCCTCGTATCTGTTTTAAGAAATGGAGTCTTCTTAGACTTTTTTTTACTCTCTTACTAACGTCAAAGAAAATGTGAGCCTCTCAAACCTTTTTTCATTGGTGGGGTAACATTTTGTATTTTTTCTTAATAAAGAGATAATAACAAATTTTTTAATCCAAAACGTATTTTTATTTTCAAGATATTTCTTCATCACTATATTCTTCATCTGTGTCGTATTTTTTAAAGTTGAAAATATAATCTTTAAGCCATTTTTTTAGTTGTTTAGATTTACAATAATATTTACGGATCTACAAAAAAAATTAAATATTAATATTTTATTTTTTAAACAGTATTTTCAACTACATGCCTTTTCTTCTAATCTTAACACTTTAGAGTCATAATCCGCAATTGAAATATACTGACCATCAAAGAATTCGCGGTATCTAATATAAAGTAATATTTTAGTTCAATTGCTAATTTGTTGAAAAAAAATCGACATACTTTAGAGCAAAAATGACAATTTTATACGAGAAAAATTGATGGAACATTTCTTGGTTATGGAACTCCCATCCCATAAAGTTTAAAGCTTTATAGGGACAATGGTGGTTCGTGTAATGGTAAGGATAAGGACAAACTGTTAAAGCTTTATCACCAAACTTTTTAACATCGCAACCCCATAATACGGCTTGAGGATGAAACAAATAATTGTCAAATTCTTCCACATTTAACTTATCAAATTCAGGCGTTATGAAATGTGAGTAAGAAAGAGACAATAACAGCTGGTAACACTCAATGAAGACGTGTTGTGTTAACTTGACTAATAGTCTTGTTTTCGTTTCGAATTTTTCGGAGTGAAAATCGTCCGTATTGTGACTTGTTTGTAATACATAACAAGATTCAACCGCCGCGAAAGCTAAACATTGGAGGGATGAAACTCCTTCCAATCGATGGGCTTACGCACCTGGAGCGGATGATTCAGTTTAACAAGCCATGGTGATTATAAATTTAATATTGCTGAGAAGCCTTTTTGAAGTAATTTAAATGAGGTTAGTAGGTTAAAGTAACAATTTTATTCAAATGATGTTATTAGGTAAAAGTAACAATTTTTTTCAAATTAAATTATAAGGTAAAAGTAACGATTTTTATTTTCCCCGTAGCACAACCGCTTTGAAAAGTAACCTAGTTTTTTGATAATGGAGAGAGAGAAAGTTTATTACGGTTTACTAGAGGAGGGAGAAAACCTTGCTAAGCTCCTACGTACAAAACGCCAAAAGAGAGATGTTTTTAGGCTCCCGCGTACAAAAGCGAGAGCCCTCCGGAGCGAGCGGAAATCTACTTTTTTGCAACAAATTGGAGATGTAAAAAACAAGTTCTCTCGAACCCAGGGAGTGGCTCTAGAGAGCTTGGTGCGGGCACGGGGGTCGAATTTTTTATTATTAGGTGTGTACTTTACTACTAACAATCTATTTTATTTTTAATTTTTTTTTAACGGGGGTACCCCTTGTAAAAAATCGATTTTATTTTTTTTACATTAGGTATGCCTTGTAAATTAATCTATATTATTTTTCATTTTTTTACAAGGGGTACCCCTTGTAAAACAGTCTATATTATTTTTAATTTTTTTACATTAGGTACCCCTTGTAAAACAATCTATATTATTTTTAATTTTTTTACAAGGGGTACCCCTTGTAAAAAATCTATTTTGTTTTTAATTTTTTTACATTAGGTATGCCTTGTAAATTAATCTATATTATTTTTCATTTTTTTACAAGGGGTACCCCTTGTAAAACAATCTATTTTATTTTTAATTTTTTTACCAGTGGTACCCCTTGTAAAACAGTCTATATTATTTTTAATTTTTTTACATTAGGTACCCCTTGTAAAACAATCTATATTATTTTTAATTTTTTTACAAGGGATACCCTTGTAAAACAATATCTTTTATTTTTATTTTTTTTTACAAGGGGTACCAATTGTAAAACTATTTTATTTTTAATTTATTTAACAGGGGTACCCCTTGTAAAACAATCTATTTTAGTTTTAATTTTTTACAGGGGTACCTATTGTAAAACAAACTATTTTATTTTTAATTTTTTTACCAGTGGTACCCCTTGTAAAACCATTTATTTTATTTTTAATTTTTTTAACAGGGTTACCCCTTGTAAAACAATCTATTTTATTTTTAATTTTTTTACATTAGGTACCCCTTGTAAAACAATCTGTATTATTGATAATTTTTTTACAAGGGGTACCCATTGTAAAACAATCTATTTTATTTTTATTTTTTTACAAGGGGTACCCCTTGTAAAAATCTATTTTATTTTTAATTTTTTTACATTAGGTATGCCTTGTAAATTAATCTATATTATTTTTCATTTTTTTACAAGGGGTACCCCTTGTAAAACAATCTATTTAATTTTTTAATTTTTTTAACATGGGTAACCCTTGTAAAACAATCTATTTTATTTCTAATTTTTTTAACAGGGTTACCCCTTGTAAAACAATTTATTTTATTTTTAATTTTTTTTACATTAGGTACCCCTTGTAAAACAATCTATATTATTGATAATTATTTTACAAGGGATACCCTTGTAAAAAAAATCGAAATAACAAATTTAATTTTTACAAGGGGTACCCCTTGTAAAAGAAAATCGAAATACTAATTAAATTTTTACAAGGGGGTATCCCTTGTAAAAGAAAATCGAAATAACTAATTTAATTTTTACAAAGGGTACCCCATGTAAAAGAAAATAAATACACCCCCTGTAAAATAAATAATCAGAAATTTTACAAGGGGTACCCCTTGTAAAAAAATCGAAATAACTAATTTAATTTTTACAAGGGTACCCCTTGTAAAAAAAATAAATACACCCCCTGTAAAATAAATAATCCAAAATTTTACATGGGGTATTCCTTGTAAAAAAATAATTACACCCCCTATAAAATAATTAATCCAAAATTTTACAATGGGTACCCCTTGTAAAAAAAAATTACACTCCCTGTAAAATAAATAATAAAAAATTTTACAAGGGGTACACGTCGTAAAAAAATCGAAATAACTAATTTAATTTTTACATGGGGTACCCCTTGTAAAGAAAATCGAAATAACAAGGGGTACCCCTTGCAAAAAAAAATAAATACACCCCCTGTAAAATAAATAATCAAAAATTTTACAAGGGGTACCCCTTGTAAAGAAAAAATGAATACACCCCCTGTAAAATAAATAATCCAAAATTTTACAAAAATTAATTACAATAAAATAGATTGTTTTACAAGGGGTACCCCTGTTAAAAAAATTAAGAATAAAATAGTTTGTTTTACAAGGGGTACCTAATGTAAAAAAATTAAAAATAAAATCGATTTTTTACAAGGGGTACCTAATGAAAAAAAATTAAAAATAAAATAGATTTTTTACAAGGGGTACCCCTGTTAAAAAAAATTAAAAATAAAATAGATTGTTTACAAGGGGTAACCCTTGTATAAAAATTAAAAATAATATAGATTGATTTACAAGGGTTACCCCTTGTAAAAAATTAAAAATAAAATAGATCGTTTTAAAGGGGTACCCCGGTTAAAAAAATTAAAAATAGACTGTTTTACAAGAGGTACCCCTGGTAAAAAAATTAAAAATAAAATATATTGTTTTACAAGGGGTACAACTTGTAAAAAAATTAAAACTAAAATACATTGTTTTACAAGGGGGACCCCTTGTAAAAAATTAAAAATAATATAGATTGTTTAACAAGGGGTACCCCTGGTAAAAAAGTTAAAAATAAAATATATTGTTTTACAAGAGGTACCTCATGTGAAAAAATTAAAAATAAAATGGATTTTTTACAAGGGGTACCCCTTGAAAAAAATTAAAAATAAAATAGATAGTTTTACAAGGGGTACCTCTTTTAAAAAAATTAAAAATAAAATAAATTGTTTTACAAGGGGAACCCCTTGTAAAAAAAATTAAAAATATACTGTTTTACAAGGGGTACCCCTGGTAAAAAAATATATACACCCCATGTAAAATAAATAATGAAAAATTTACAAGGGATACCCCTTGTAAAAAAAATAATACACCCCTGTAAAATAAATAATCAAAAATTTTACAAGGGTACCCCTTGTAAAAAAAATAATACACCCCCAGTAAAATAAATAATCAAAAATTTTACAAGGATTACCCCTTTGTAAAAAAAAATAATTATACACCCCCTGTAAAATAAATAATCCAAAATTTTACAAGGGGTACCCCCTGTAATTTAATTTTTACAAGGGGTACCCCTTGTACAAGAAAATCGAAATAACAAATTAAAATTAAAAAAAAATAAATACCCCCTTTTAAAATAAATAATCAAAAATTTTACAAGGGGTACCCCTTCTAAAAAAATCGAAATAACTAATTTAATTTTTACAATGGGTAACTCTTGTAAAAGAAAATCGAAATAACTAATTTAATTTTGTAAAATACACCCCCTGTAAAATAAATAATCAAAAATTTTACAAGGGGTACCCCTGTAAAAAATATAATACACCCCCTGTAAAATAAATAATCAAAAATTTTACAAGGGGTACCCCTTGTAAAAAAAATCGAAATAACTAATTTAATTTTTACAAGGGGTACCCCTTGTAAAAGAAAATCGAAATAACTAATTTAATTTTACAAGGGGTACGACTTGGGAAAAAAATAAATACAAACCTGTAAAATAAATAATCAAAAATTATACAAGGGGTACCCCTAGTTAAAAAAAAATAAATACACCCCCAGTAAAATAAATAATCCAAAATATTACAAGGGTTACCCCTGTAAAAAAATAATACACCCCCTGTAAAATAAATAATCAAAAATTTTACAAGGGGTACCCCTTTGTAAAAAAAATAATACACACCCTGTAAAATAAATAATCCAAAATTTTGCAAGGGGTACCCCTTTGAAAAAAAAAAATAAATACACCCCCTGTAAAATAAATAATCAAAAATTTTACAAGGGGTACCCCCTGTAATAAAAATAATACACCCCTGTAAAATAAATAATCCAAAATTTTGCAAGGGGTACCCCTTGTAAAAAAATCGAAATAACTAATTTAATTTTTACAAGTTATACCCTTGTAAAAGTAAATCGGAACGACTAATTTAATTTTTACAATGGGTACCCCTTGTAAAAAGAAATAAATACACCCCCTGTAAAATAAATAATCCAAAATATTACAAGGGGTACCCCTAGTAAAAAAATAATACTCCCTGTAAAATAAATGATCAAAAATTTTACAAGGGGTACCCCTAGTAAAAAAAAAATCGAAATAACCAATTAAATTTTTGCAGGGGGTAACCCTTGTAAAAGAAAATCGAAAGAACTAATTTAATTTTTACAAGGGGTACCCCTTGTAAAAGAAAATCGAAATAACTAATTTGATTTTTACAAGGGGTTTTACAAGGGGTACCCCTTGTAAAAAAAATAAATACAACCCCTGTAAAATAAATAATCAAAAATTTTACAAGGGGTACCCCTTGTAAAAAAAATAAATACAACCCCTGTAAAATAAATAATCAAAAATTTTACAAGGGGTACCCCTTGTAAAAAAAATAAATACACACCCTGTAAGATAAATAATCCAAAATATTACAAGGGGTACCCCTTGTAAAAGAAAATCGAAATAACTAATTCAATTTTTAAAAAGGGTACCCCTTATAAAAAAAATAAATACACCCCCTGTAAAATAAATAATCAAAAATTTTAAAAGGGGTACCCCTTGTAAAAAAATAAACGGCGCGTGACTTTGGATTTAATAAAAAGTGGCGCGTGTCTTTGATATTAATAAAAAAAAGGCTTAACGCGAAATTAAAACTAGGCTTAACGCCAAAAACTGAAAACTTAAAACGTTCGTAACGCAGAGAATAAATAAAAACAGTTAAAAATAAACTCAAATACCTTTAGCGAGGGTCGAAAACAACCGACGCAAAAAGTTCCAGCGAAAACGGTCGAAAAATCGCAAAAAACAAACTTTTTGCGGAGCGCGAAAACAAGCGTGACAGGCCACTTTTTTACAAGTGGTACCCCTTGTAAAAATTAAATTAGTTATTTCGATTTTATTTTACAAGGGGTACCCCTTGCAAAACTTAAATTAGTTATTTAGATTTTCTTTTACAAGGGGTACCCCTTGTATAAAGTAAATTAGTTATTTCGATTTTCTTTTACAAGGGGTACCCCCTGTAAAATTTTTATTATTTATTTTACAGGGGGTGTATTTATTTTTTTACAAAGGGTACCCCTTTTAAAATTTTTGATTATTTATTTTCAGGGGGTGTATTTATTTTCTTTTACAAGGGGTTCCTCTTGTAAAAATTTATTTATATCGATTTTCTTTTACAAGGGGAACCCCTTGTAGAAAGTAAATTAGTTATTTCGATTTTCTTTTACAAGGGGTACCCCTTGTAAATATTAAATTAGTTATTTCGATTTTCTTTTACGAAATCGAAAAGAAAATCGAAATAACTAATTTACTTTATACAAGGGGTACCCCTTGTAAAAGAAAATCGAAATAACTAATTTAATTTTTACAAGGGGTACCACTTGTAAAAAAGTGGCCTGTCACGCTTGTTTTCGCGCTCCGCAAAAAGTTTGTTTTTTGCGATTTTTGACCGTTTTCGCTGGAACTTTTTGCGTTTCGGTTGTTTTCGACCCTCGCTAAAGGTATTTGAGTTTATTTTTAACGGTTTTTATTTATTTTCGGCGTTACGAACGTTTAAGTTTTCAGTTTTTGGCGTTAAGCCTAGTTTTAATTTCGCGTTAAGCCTTTTTTATTAATATCAAAGGCACGCGCCACTTTTTATTAAATCCAAAGTCACCCGCCGTTTTTTAAAGCTCGCGTGTCGAGCTCGCGCCGTTACTAATGGAGGAAACTCTTCATTCTCCATTATGTTCTACGACCGCTAATGTTGTTTTATCAAGAGAAAACTTTTCTGGCACTAACACGCTGGCTTTTTACCTCCCCGACTGAACTTTAGTTCAGGGGGAGGTGTTACACTGGTCGTGTCTGTGTGTCTGTCTGTGTGTCTGTCTGTGTGTCTGTCTGTGTGTCTGTCTGTCTGTCTGTCTGTCTGTCTGTGTGTCTGTCTGTGTGTGTAAGCGGATATCCTGTGTAAACGGAAGTCACGTGACCTAGCTCGTGGAGCCAAAAGTCTAGAGACGTAATCATACCAGCTTATCGTTCAATTCCGGGGAATTACCTCCTTTAAGCGTGGCTGCCACATTGAGTTTCAAGTGTCGTGCAAAGACATACAACAGGACGTCTCCCATTGCACATCATCGCATTCCACCATCCACTTTACGGTCAAACCTCGATGCTGAACAGCCGAAGGCGATTACAAGCAATGGGACGTCTCCCACTGTCATAATCACCTCCGACCATCCCCGCACCAAGGTCCAACCTCCAGTTTCCGATCTCAGCGTTCCATACTAGCGAGGCGTCCCCCACTAGTACAGTTCACATCAACCTTCCACTGACTCCAAACATCGCCCCACCAATGGGTAAATTGCGTCGCCAAGCGCCAAGAGATCAAGAATCAGCAAGACATTGAAAGGGGGGGGTTTTTCCCCTAACTTCATGGCCATCACGCACGGTTACTTCGATTAATATAGCCCTTCGAAAGGTTTATATAGTATCTTTTTGGAACGTATGCAAATTAGCCTCATGGGGTGATTTTGTTTGATATTGTTTAGGGAAATGAAACGCAATATTAATTTATATTATAATTAAAAATATTAAAATGGTTCATCTTAATCTAATTAATTAGAAAGTCGAAAAATTAATTTAAAATTCGAGATAGTTTAGAAGTTATTTGAGAATTTATGCAAAAATTTAAAGAAATTTGACCGATTAATGGCAGTTTTAGTTGGCAGCATGCGCCTAAGCTATTTTCCATATATATCATTTACTCGAAAAAGCAAAGGTATAACGGGCAGTATAGGCTTATCTCTGGTGCAAACTTGGGGTGGATTGAAGAACTTAAATAAAGGTGCGTTTACACGGGTATGGAAGATTGAAACAACATAATTTAGATAAGAGATAAGACAATAATAACTTCGATTATACTCGGTGAATTTTTAACCAGTTCAAGGGGAATTGGTGTATAAGATTTGAAGCTGAGGCGGATTTATGCATAATGTTAAACCACTTAAGAAAAATGATAGTCGTGAAAACTCTCCTCGAACAGAAGTAGAGTAGGTTTCCAGTGTATTTGTGACACGTGTAAAATCGAGTTCGCCAGCACGCGAGTATGTGTAGACCACTAAATTTGAAGTCGGAAACCTCTTTACGCATGGAAAATATCAATGTGATTTTTTTTGATATTCTTCGGAGAATCAGCTTCATGTATGGGGAAATATCGTAATCTTCTGGCAAACTTGCAAACAGTGGCGTATTTGGTTTTAATTACTGGCACGGATTTTCAAATTAATTTTTTTATAATTTTCGCGCGTTTCGCAAATGTATTTCGTGCGAAATTGTGTACATGCGCAGAGCGAACCAGGTTAACGCGAATACACACAGACCTGTTTTTACGCGTTTCACGCTCGTGAACTCATTGAAGTACCATTAGCACGCGCGAGCGAGGTGCAAACCACTCTAGAAAAATTTTGTACACCTGATTCCAGATTCATTTGATTGTCAGTGATTCCGAATCAATTCGCGTGATTCCGAATTGATTCGTGATTCGCGTGATTCCGAATCGATTCTCGTGATTCCGAATCGATTCGCGTGATTCCGAATCGATTCGCGTGATTCCGTATCGATTCGCGTGATTCCGTATCGATTCTCGTGATTCCGAATCGATTCGCGTGATTCCGAATCGATTCGCGTGATTCCGTATCGATTCTCCTGATTCCGAATCGATTCGCGTGATTCCGAATCGATTCGCGTGATTCCGTATCGATTCTCCTGATTCCGAATCGATTCGCGTGATTCCATTTAGTTTGTACACCTGATTCCAAGAGTGGTTTGCCCATTGCCCCTCGCGCGTGACCGTGAAAAGCGTGAAAATAGGTCTGTGTGAATCCGGCTTTAGTCATGCCACAATTAACAATTGACGAACTTTCTTAAACCGGATTGACATTGAAATTTCTCGTGTTTTAATAGTCATGTATGATATGGTTGACCCAAGAGTGAAATGTAGACAGAGTGAGGAAAAGAATCACGTGATTGGATCTCGTGATGACTGCTAGTTTTAGTTTCACACTTTTTCATACATGAATTTAATGTTAATCCCAATTAAGTATAATAGAACCAGGCTTTTAATGCCTACTGTCGTGTATTTCCGGTAACATTTTAGCTAGTGTGGAGTCACGTAAAATGACGTTTATTTCACAACTTGGTATATTTTTACTCAGGCCTGCCCTGTCAGAAAAAAAAATATAAAAAATTTATGGTAGGGCCAAAAGAGAAACATCTATTCTTTACTCACAGCATTATCACCAAAAAACGTGTTTTTAGACGTAGGCTTATAAGGTATCTGTAGGTCGTGTAGCACCAAAAAGCGAAATTGTACGTCACAGTTCGTAGTTTAGCGTGTTATGCGGAAAGCTTATTCGTTAATTGTTTATTGAATATGTTTATTTACGGTTATATGACGATACCGAGGTCATAACTTGATTTTGATCAAATATTTTGCCTAATGACGTTACTTGGTCTACAAATACTCTAGTTTTCTTAACGCCGATATGATTTTACTGAGGGACCTTGACCTTGCTTATCTAAATTTTAATTTATTGAACGTAAAATCGTTTCATTTCTTTTGAAATCTTCGACGAAGTTTGTTCTCTAGAGATTTGACTCGTTGAAATTTTAAATTAAGTTTCATTCGTTTGAATACAATTTATTGGTAAGGAAGTAATTTTGAATTTGAATCATTTATTTGATGCGTTTATTATTTGTTTGGACATTTTTGGTATATTTTCATTGACCTGAACTCTAATTTTTATTACTGAGTTGTGACTGAAATATTAGTTTGGAAATCAAAAGGTTTTTTTTTTCTGACTCATTTTTGTCTGTAGTAATTTTTTGTTTTCGTAAAAGAGTTATTTTACGATTTACTGATTGATTTTCTGATATATTTTGGTTACCGACTTCACGAGTTTTATTTTTACTTCGAAGATCGAAGTATTTCATATTTTTTTTGTGTGTGTGTTAAGAGTTATTTAACACAATTTTGAGATTGCTGAGTTGAATTTATTCAAAATTAGTTTGGGTTATTTATTAGTGAGTTGGTGTATTATTTACTTTAAAAATTTAAATATTTTGAAAAATGGAAGGAGACGAAGGTATAAGTAAAGAGGAACTGAAAAAGCGTAAAGCTAGGGAGAAAATGAGAGAGCGCAGAGCTGATCCAGAGTATCGTAGGAGGGAAAATGAAAGAAGGAAAGTTTTAGTTGCCCAAAGGAAAGCCAGTATGTCATCGAATGTGGTTGATACTCGTGTTACTAATTCACCAGGTAGTTCGTCTGAAGTGATCTTGTCACGCAATATTGCTGGGGAAAATGATTTTGAAGTAGTGTCATCTGCCAATGTAGTTAAAAGCCATTCTGGAGTGGTAGGAATAGGGGTAAAAGAGGATTTTAGAAATTCTTCAAAGGATGAAAATCAACCTTCTACCTCTAAGTCAGAGCGAAGGGCTAACGACAATACAGGTGCACTAGAACAAATGGCTAAAAAAAGTAAGATGGATAGCAAAAATTATAAAGAGAAGGAGAGTATTTGGTACCAGTTAGCGAAGGCAACTTCGCGCCAAGACGTAGATAATAGAGAATCAGAACGTGCTAAAAATCAGTTGGCGATGGTTGGTAGACGCCAAGAGGTAGAATATAGAGAAGCTGAACGTGCTAGAAATCAGTTGGCGATGGTTGGTAGACGCCAAGACGTAGAATATAGAGAAGCTGAACGTGTTAAAAATCAGTTGGCGAAGGCTGATAAACGCCAAGAAGTAGAATTTAGAGAAGCTGAACGTTCTAGAAATCAGTTGGCGAAGTCTGATAGACGCCAAGAGGTAGAATATAGAGAAGCTGAACGTGCTAGAAATCAGTTGGCGATGGTTGGTAGACGCCAAGACGTAGAATATAGAGAAGCTGAACGTGTTAAAAATCAGTTGGCGAAGGCTGATAAACGCCAAGAAGTAGAATTTAGAGAAGCTGAACGTTCTAGAAATCAGTTGGCGAAGTCTGATAGACGCCAAGAGGTAGAATATAGAGAAGCTGAACGTGCTAGAAATCAGTTGGCGATGGTTGGTAGACGCCAAGAGGTAGAATATAGAGAAGCTGAAAGTGTTAAAAATCAGTTGGCGAAGGCTGATAAACGCCAAGAAGTAGAATTTAGAGAAGCTGAACGTTCTAGAAATCAGTTGGCGAAGTCTGATAGACGCCAAGAGGTAGAATATAGAGAAGCTGAACGTGCTAGAAATCAGTTGGCGATGGTTGGTAGACGCCAAGAGGTAGAATATAGAGAAGCTGAAAGTGTTAAAAATCAGTTGGCGAAGTCTGATAAACGCCAAGAAGTAGAATTTAGAGAAGCTGAACGTTCTAGAAATCAGTTGGCGAAGTCTGATAGACGTCAAGAGGTAGAATATAGAGAAGCTGAACGAACTAGAAATCAGTTTGCGATGGAGGATAGGCGTCAGGGTGATTTATATAGAACCACAGAGCGTTCACAAAATAGAATCTCTGCGATTGAAAGAAGGGCCAACCCTTTGAATATAAAATCAGTTTATTTCAATACCATTAAAGAAGGCCCGACTTGGAAATGTGAAGGATGTTCTAATCTTTTTTTTAAGGGATCAGGATCCCTAATAAAATCTAATGTGTTTTTGTCGGTTCCTGGTATCGAGCCCCGCGTGTTAAACGAAAGGGTTTTTTTATGCAGCGCTTGCAATAAAGCGGTTAAAAAAAAGAGGTTCCAAAGTTTTCGAGAGAAAATGGTTTTCAGTTCCCTGTTATACCAGAAGCTTTAGCAAGTATTTCGAATTTGGAGGAGAGAATGATATCGCCTCGAATACCATTTATGCAAATAAGACGATTAGGGTGTGACCAACAAAGGGGTATTAAAGGCAATGTCGTTAATGTACCCATAAATGTTGAGTCCACGGTATCCGTTTTACCAAGGTTACCCCGTGACACAGACACCATTCAAATTGAACTAATGAGAAGAATGCAATATAACAGGCCGTTTATGCATGAAACTGTTCGGCCCAGAAAGATTATGGAAGCCCTAAATTATTTAGTACGTACCCCTTTGTATCAGAAACATGAAATAACGATTAATCGCAATATATTAGATCCAATTCAGGAAGAGTTAGAATTTATTGTCGATGACAATGATTCTCAGAAACTTGATATCGAGGTACCACAGGGTAACCCAGAAGGTGGTCCAGGTGTACAAAATAACGATAGAGATAGCGATGATTTATGGAATGAGCCCGATGTTACTAATCCTATCCCAGTGGGAAATCAGGACACGCTATTAGTTTGTTTGTCCGATTTTTTACCACCTGATACTTTGCGAGTTAAATTTGCCCCAGGAGAAGGGCAAATACCAATGTCATTGTTATTTGACGAGGATTCGGAGGAATTGTCTTTCCCGAGTATTTATGTGGGTGAAAAAAGAGAACTCAATGTCAAAAGTAGCTATGGGGAAATCGTTAAGTGGGAACTTCGAAATGCCGATCGCCGATGTGCGAAGAATCCTTCGAAGTTATTTTATTCTTTGGTTAAATTAGAAACGAAAAAAATTAGTCAATCGATACAAGTGTGTATGAGAAAAAGTAAAAAAAAAGACGGGTCAAGTTTCACGGCCGGGTATCTCGCCTCTGAGGGGGCCATTGATACGCTTATAAAGCACGATGATGGTTTTAGAGTTCTTGAAAGACTACAATCTTCTCCGTCTTATTGGCAACACAGGCAAAAAGAGATGCTGGCGATGTTAAGACAACTTGGGACAGCTACTCTTTTTGTGACGCTTTCAGCTGCCGAAAGTAAATGGCCTGAGCTTTTAAACGTATTGCGCTCAACTTCTGGGCAAGAAGTTCTAGGAAACCAAGAGGTTTTAAATTTAAGTTACGCCGAAAAAGCGAAGCTCATTCAGGATGACCCAGTTACTTGCGCTCGTTATTTTGACTACCGTTTTCGAGCTTTGCTTAAAGCTCTTCAGAAATTAGGTCCCCTTGGTATAGTAGAAGATTACTATTTTAGAGTAGAAATACAGCAAAGGGGCTCTCCTCACCAACATGGGCTTATATGGATAAAAGGGGCTCCAAAATTGAACGACGACTTTTCTAATGTCAAAGAAGTAGAAAAGTTTGTCGATGAAATTATTGCATGCGCTGGTGAGCATGACGATGAAAACTTAAATTTATTGACACGGCTACAGTTTCATAGACACACGACAACGTGTAAAAAAAAGGTTAATAATAGTTCAGTTTGCCGCTTTGGAATTCCTTTCCCACCCATGCCCCGTACTCTAATATACGATCCAAAGAAAAGGGTGGTTGGAACGGCGGAGGTAGAAAATAAATGCAAAGAAAATAGTAAACGTTTGTACGATACATTGCAAACTAAGGAAAAAGAACTTTGGGTTAATACATTTGAGGAATTGTTAGCGAAATTAAACATGACTGAAGAAGAGTATATTTCTGCCGTAACTTACGATATTAAAAGAAAAACAGTTCTATTGAAACGAAATCCTAAAGATACTAGGGTTAATCCTTATAATAAGGAAGTTTTGGGGCTTTGGCAAGCAAATATGGATATTCAGTATGTTCTCGATCCCTACGCTTGCGTTATGTACATTGTATCTTATATTGGAAAATCGCAAAGAGGCATGTCGGACCTCTTGCGTACAGCCGCGAAACAAGCGAATAAAGACAAATGTACAGTTAAAGAGAAATTGAAAGTTATAGCGAATAAGTTTTTAAATTCACACGAGATAAGTGCGCAGGAGGCAGCTTATTCTTGTTTACAAATTCCTGTGTCAAGGTGTAGTAGAGCGTGTACGTTCATTAATACAAATTTGCCCGAAAACCGTGTACATATTCTTAAAAGCCAGTGGAGCTTCAAGAGTTGCCAGAAGACAGTGACAATGTCTTTTCCACTGGGCTTTTAGATCATTATGTCCATAGACCTGATGAGTTGGAGATGACAACCTTAGCTCAGTTCGCTGCTTGGTATGAGTATGTCAAAAGTCGAAAAGCAGTCCCTAAGCTCCAACCCAATGTTGATGACGTAGAAAACAATGATGTCGAATCGTATGGTAAGTGGCTAAAACTCAAGGATTCTTCGGGGTTCGTTCGAAAACGTGGCCACTCTAAAATAGTACGATATCGAAGGTTTAATTTGCAAAAAGATCCAGAAAACTTTTATAGAGAACAAATAATGTTGTTTACGCCTTGGCGGGATGAGACCAAAGACATTTTAGATCAGGATTTTAAAACAGAGTATGAAGTTTGTCTAGAAAGTATTAAGGAAATCAGAAAAGAATTTACTGATGAAATTGATGAAGTGGCGCTTGAACAGGCCATTAACGATTTTGAGAACGAAGCCATAGAATCAGATCTTACTAATTTGCAACCCGAATTTGAACATCAAAATGAATTAGATGCATCGGTTGCTACTGAAGATACTGAATTTCTAGTTAATAGTGCGCAAGACGCTGTAGGAAATATTAATAGAGAGCTAATTAATGGAAATCCTGATAAAACGATTTCGCCGTCAGTTACTTTGGTTGATGATTCAAAATACAAAGATATTGTTAGAAAGTTGAATTCGAAACAAAGAGAGATATTCTATCATGTTTTGTTTCATTTAAAAACCCGAGAAACGCCTTTACGTCTTTTTGTTACCGGGGGAGCCGGTGTTGGAAAAAGTCTGATTAGCGCTATTTACGAGGCAGTTTCTAGATTTTACAACAAACAACCACGGTCTAATCCTTCAGAAGCGAAAGTTATACGATGTGCACCAACGGGTAAAGCGGCTTTCAATATAGGTGGAGCTACTTTGCATAGTACATTTAGTCTACCTGTTAGTCAGTTTGCTGGAAATATTTCCAGGCTGGAGAGTGAAACTCTTCACAAATCTAGACTACTGTACGGTCAATTAAAACTGCTAATTATTGATGAAATTTCTATGGTAGGGGCAAAAATATTTAATAGAGTTAATGCGAGATTGCAAGAAATTATGGCTTGCCCGGAGTATTTTGGTGGAGTGTCTGTCTTGCTCGTGGGCGATTTCAATCAACTTAGACCAGTACGTGATTATTTCGTTTTTCAGCCACCAAGTGAAGCTGAAAATCCTTATGTCTCGTTGATTGGAAACCCTATATGGGAGGAGTTCCAGTTTTCAGAACTCGACGAAATAATGAGGCAAAAAGATGATAAAATATTTGCAGAAGCTTTAAATAATATGGCAGTCGGTAAAATGACACGAAAGAATATAGACCTTTTCGCTAGTTTAGAAACAAATGCGAAGAGAAACCCTCCAAAAGATGCTATTCATCTTTTCGCCACTAACGTTGAGGTGGACCGCTTTAATTCGGAGAAACTTGCTAAGATAGAAAGTGAAAAGGCTTGTTCAGTATCAATTGATTTTGTAAACGGAGATTTGAGTAACAAAGTCAAGATTGATATTTTAGCACAAGTTCAAAAGTTAGCGACTTCCGATACTTATGGTCTTCCTAGTGAATTAGAACTGGCTTGTGGCATTAGATATATGATGACTAATAATGTTGACACAGCAGATGGACTAACGAATGGGGCGACTGGTTTTTTACGTAAAATAGAATATGGTATTAATAGAAACGGAGGTCAATTTCCATCAAGAGTGTGGGTCGAGTTTGATGACCAGAATGTTGGGAAAAATTTAAGGCAAAGAAGTTACGGGTTGTATAGGCTAAATAACTTTAGTACGTCTTGGACGCCTGTTGAAAAGGTCACCAAAACATTTGCAAAAAAATGGAGGCAGAACAATGTAACGGTGTCCAGGAAACAATTTCCTTTGGTAATTTCCGAAGCCATTACTATATATAAAAGCCAGGGAGATACGTACTCTTCGGTGGTGGTTCATTTTAAAGCATCAAAGAAACTAGAAAAGGCTTCCTTGTATGTTGCGTGCAGTAGAGCAAGGTCAGCTTCCGGTTTGTATATTGATGGCAAATTTCAAGTTCCAAATTCCCCTAAAAATAACGTAGTTGAATTGGAACTCAAAAGATTGCGAGATACAAAAAGCATTGATCTTCCTTGCTTGAAAAAACCAGTGTCCATATTTGTTCAGAATGTCCAGTCTTTAAACGCCCATTTGGAAGATCTTTTAGCTGACAAAGTAGTAATATCGAGTCAATTATTATGTTTCGTTGAAACGTGGAAAAAAGAGTCGGATAATTTTAGTATCCCATCCTTTAGGGAGGTAGGAGGTATTTTCTTACCAAGAACAGCACGTAGAGTTGCTTTTGGATCATCGATTTATTTAAAAGATAAGTCGGAAAACACATTTAAAGACATGGATAACAGAGTCTTACGAACAGATATTCCCTTCAAAAATTCTCATGTAGAACGTTGCTGGTTGGACGTTTCAATAGATAATGAACCCGTGTCTGTTTTTCTGTTGTACAAATCTCCTGGTGCAAGTTTGCGAACTGTTTTTGAAGATTTTAATCCTTTATTTGACATTAAATATGATCGTTCAGTTCCAACAGTTGCGGTCGGAGATTTTAATATTAATTTTTTAAAAAGTAAGACAGCACTTACAAGGTTTTTCGAAACTTTCGAAATGTCTCTATTGCCTGGTCTCGATAATAAATATTCTACCGATTATCATTGCCAATTAGATTTAGCGTTTGGGAATAAACTATTTCGAGACCGATATGAAGCGTTTTATCGAGAGACTTATTATTCATATCATAAGAGTATATGTATTTGTAAAAAGGAATAGTTTTCGATTTGTTGAAACGTTAAATGGGCAATAGAGACGAGCTAGAGCTCCCAAGAGGTTGGGTACGATTTCGGCCAATGGTTTCCGTAGACATGACGGATCGGTAAACAAAGATGCATATTCCGAATTCGTAAAAGTTTACCTTTTTGATGTGGTATTTGCACCGGAGACGTGCAATCCATACGTCATGTATGGAAAAAGAAAAAAAAATGTTGTTAAAGAAAACGAACTTGTAGTTCATAGATAACGTACACTTTTCTATAATTAGAATCCATGGTAGAGGAATATTTTTAAAAACATTATGAAAGGAAGAAATAATTGTTTTTAAAGAAAATGATTTAAGTTGATTCTATTATACCCTACTTAGCGAAAAAACTACATTAGGTCGAAATAATATTGCACGCTGGTATTAATCATCAAAATTTCGGTAAGTGGAATCAAGTCTTAAGGCTAGTTCCCACTCAATAAAAAAAAAATATTTATTAAGGAAAAAAATGCACGCCAGCTTTAATTTAACTATGCAATTTCCAAGTTCAATTTTTATTCTTTCTCGTAAAAAATTTGCAAATTTTCGCTACGTAGGGACTATAGAATTCCAATAGACTTGAATTTCTCAAGTTGGTAGGTGCCAAGCTCATTGGTACTAGTAGTAGTGTGAAACCCGGATTACCATTCGTGTTAGTAGTGTTAAGCCCGGAATACCATTCGTGTTAGTAGTGTTAAGCCCGGAATACCATTCGTGTTAGTAGTGTTAAGCCTGGAATACCATTCGTGCTAGTAGTGTTAAACCCGGATTACCATTCGTGCTAGTAGTTATAAACCTGGATTATCATGGCAGGGTATTGGCTACACGAGATGGCAGGGTATTGGCTACACGAGATGGCAGGGTATTGGCTACACGAGATGGCAGGGTATTGGCTACACGAGATGGCAGGGTATTGGCTACATGAGAAGGCAGAAAAACAGATTTTTAATAAATAAATGAACTATACACCATATTAACATTTAACCGTGTTACGACCTAAGCCAACAAACCACCGTTTGATTCTCCAAGCTGGTAGACTACTTGTATAGATGTAATTTTTTACTGTTACATCTGAATGTTCTCAGCATACATAATGGTAAGTAATCAATATTTTTTAAACATAATATTTAAGAATTAGTGGCTCTTTTAGCATGGTTAGAATTTGGAATTTCTTATTTTTATTAATAAAGTAAGTTTGTTTTCTCAAGTTTCCTGAATTTGGCGAATGTACTAAGACCAAGAAGCAAAGTGTCAATAATAGTGTCGGAATATCCCGAGAAAGTAGCCACTTTTCAAGTATGTATAAGAAAATCAAAAGGTTTCACCTACAAATAAAGTTTATCTTTAAGTACAATTACAGATCGCCGTATTTCTCGTGATGTTTTATAAATATTTTATCTTCTGGGAGACAATTATCTTGGTATAAAGTATAGTTAAACTATATTTAAATCATTTGTCGTATACTAACATATTTCTAATTTTCGTTTATTAGGAGGCCCATCGAGAAGCACATCTTTTTGAAATAATCCTTAGTCGGCCCATTAGCAACAAAACAGTCTTGAATTGCCCTCCAGCAACCAGAATAAGGATACTGTAATGCCCGCTTTTGAAGTGTGTAGAACAAAGTATGCCTAAATTTCTGTAAGGGTTAAAACGTTTTGTTTTGGAGTAAAATTAAACAAAAAAAAACGGTTCTGTATGGAACTTTGTTTAAGGAAGACTGAATTTTAGTTTACGAATGAAGCATTAATTCAGATCGCTAACAGGCAACAGCAACATCCCTTGAAAGACCGCCAACAAACAAGATCACTAGAAGTCCCAAGAAGTACTTCCACCGACAACAACATCCTTAAAAAAAGCGGCCCACCGAAAACAATATCCCTTCAAAAGAGGCCCATAGACAACATCTCTTCAGCCACTTTCATCAAGAGACAACACGACTTCAAGACTCCACTTAAAATGGCCAGTTTTAAAGTGGTAAAATATTTTGATCCAGAATAAAAATGACAAAAAAGCGGTTCTGTATGGAACTTTTCGTTAAGCAAGACTGAATTCTAGTTTACGAATTAAGCATTATTTTTTCAGATCGGCAGCAGCAACATCCTTTGAAAGGCCGCCAACAAACAAGATCACTAGAAAGTCCCAAGAAGTACTTCCATCGACAACAACATCCTTAAAAAAGAGGCCCACCGAAAACAATATCCCTTCAAAAGCGGTGCATAGACAACATCTCTTCAGCCCCTTTCTTAAAGAGACAACATGACTTCAAGACTTCGCTTAAAATGGCCGAATTTAAAGGGTTAAAACGTTTTGAATCAGGGTAAAAATAACAGAAAACCGGTTCTGTATGGAATTTTTTCTCTATTTAAGACTGAATTTTATTAAACTAATTAAGCACGTCTTGTAGCATGATTTCAGATCGCCAACAGTAACTTCCCTTGAAAGACCGCCAACAAACATCATTACAAAGTCCGAAAAGACTTCCGCCGACAACAACATCCTTTAAAAGGTCCCTTCAAGAGCGGTCCATAAACAACATCTCTTCAGCTTCTAGGATTAAGGACAACATGCCTTCGAAAATCCACTGAAATGACATTAGTGCAGCATACCAATGACACTAATTTGAAAGTCAACTTGCTAAAACAACAAGGTTAACCTTCCAGGAAGAACGATACCTTCTAATTTAGTCTACCAGGAGCATCATCTGCATTTCTAAAAGAAAAATCTACCACATATAACAGTGCCAATTGTTTTATATTCAAATTTTAATTCGTTTGAAATTTCTGAAAAACTAACAGGAGAAAACAAAAATATTATTCAATAAATCGATAATCAGCTTAGGATTTGCGTCACGTTATTTGTAAATCACGGTAAATAAAGATAATTCTGAAACGAGCGAAATGTTCCATAATTTAACGCGCGAAGTGTTTCTAATAATTTAAACTATATGGTTAATGATGTTAAAACTGCTTGTGCTGCGTGAATTTGCGTAGATACAAGCGATTAGAGTTAAGGCGGATGCACACAAACTAGTTTTCCCGCGTTTCACGCTCGCGCGCCCATACATTTCTAAAAGCGTACGTGTGTGAAACGTACGAAAACTGGTCTGTGTGCATCCGTCTTAAAGTTTAGTTTCCACTAGCACGCGCAAAAGAATACGTGCGTCAAAAAGCTTCAAATTTACGTAGTTAAAGTTTTATGCGACGCGTACAGCGATTTCCACTACATTTATTTTAACGCGAAGTTTTAAACGCCTAGAAATATTTCACCAAGCTTATTTTGAAGACAAAAATGGCCATTTGTAAAAGTTTCGTCTCTGGCAAGTGTAATTGGTCACTGAGTGCTAATTTAGAAAGTAATAACATTGGGATCAGTCTTATTTGTTTGTTTCAAGTCTAGTTCAATTAGTTAAAGGGTAGGTTTTACACCGGTTCTGTCTGTGTATGTATTCTATACAATCAATTAAATAGTTAATCAATATCCAATATCTACTTTAAGTCTTTGATTTGGATGGAAATCAAACCATGTTGTAAATGCAACGATAAGAAAAAATCACAAAAACTTGCAATACTTTTGTTCTTTTTTTATGATTTTATAAGACAAAATTTTGTTGAAACCAATAAAGTTAATGATTCGTTTGTCGAGAAACTTCGGGTTTTCGTAAAGTCTTACAAACATTTGGGATATCATAATCATTATCATACAATAAGATGAAAATAACTTGAAGGGTAAATGAAAACTGATGTATCACTTTCTTGATTTTACGTTTTTCCGAATCTACGTTATCGAAAACCTAAGAAAAATATACCAACTCTTATTTTTAAACATCTTCTAAATATGATAGAAAAGTTTCTAAAGATCGGACTTAGTTGTCTGCTACAAAAAAAAGCATGGTGTCCCTGAGTTTGAATTTTCTTGGTCGTCATCCGAAAAATAGGCGCTGTTTATATCTTGTGACCCCAGAGAAATCCTAGATATCATATATATAATGAGGATAAATAACTTTGATAACGACCAAAACTATGTGTTCCTTAATTAACTCGCAACGCCTGCTTAAGCGTCGTTAAAAATATAATCGTTCCTAAAAATGCTAAGCCTGAATTGAACCTAAAAATATATTTAATTCAATTTCGCGCGCTTTTGAATGAAAAAAGCGCGCGAAATTGAATTTCATTTTTTTAGGTTCGATTTAGGCTTAGCATTTTTAAGAGAGATAATTTTTTTACGAAGCTTAAGCAGGCGTTGCGAGTTAAATAAATTAATTTTAATGTTATTTAATTAAAGAAAACACCGTTTCCAACAGTTTTGCTCGCTATCAAAGGTATTTAAGCTCATAATATAAATGATATCTGTGGTTTCTCTGGGGTCACAAGATCTTAACGGCGCCTACTGGTCGGATGACGACTTCGAAAATTGAAACACAGGGACTAAAACTACATCATAGTAATACATACATGATGTAGTTTAGGATATTATATAACCAGTTTTTTAGGCTTCAAATTGGGATTGAGTCCCTTTTCGATGTCTTAATTACTAATTTAGAGTAGATAGCCCAAAAACATCAAAAAATTGTTTAAATGACTTGAAATTGATATTTTAATTCAAAATAAAAGCCTAAAATTTTGAATAATATTTTTGTTTTTGCAATTTACAATAGTTTTTCATTGATCACGTTTATAATTCAAATTATATAGCCTGTTGGGCCAAAAATATTAAATTTTCAGAATTTTTGAAGGTGACGCTCAAGACTCAAATTTGGCCCCTATGAAAATATCTCTTTCTGTATTTTTTTCCAAGTGTTTTCGTCATCAAATTCGTATTCAGCACCTCTTTTTCGTCTATAATATGAATTTTAATTTATTTAACTCTATTAATTCTAAATATATTAGAGCCAATCCGTATTGAAAATTTAAAATCCAAATTTTTGTGAACAAATTAAAAAAATTACAACTTGAGAAATACTTTTTTTGAAATCTAAAACTTGGTAAATATACGTTCCATACCCTTATAGAAAAGTAGAAATATATTGGTTGAAATTTAAGATTATGCCCTTTTTTTCCTCAAGTCGAATTCACATGGATTCACCCAAAAGCTACATTTTACACTTTAAAAGTTAGTGAAAACGTAAGGCAAATTAAAAATAAATAAAGTTAGCTATGCTTATTTTTAATCACGAGCTTTTTCCTAAATTGGTAAACTACGACTAATTTTTTTATCGGTATGAGCACAAAACCTTGACTAACAGTCATTTAATTTAGAGATAAAACTGGAATAGGCGCCCTAAAAAGATTACTCGTCAATATTTAAATTCATACTTCTTATTTTACTTAAGGTATGCTCATTTACTGCTGCAACGATTACAATAACAACAAAACCATAAAAGCCATTAAAGGGATAGTATTAGCTGAAATGAAGTATTTTTTTCCGATTCCTTATGCAAAAATATGCTCCGCTGAATTTTTTCATAATTTTTGAAGTACAAATACTATTAGAAAATATTTTTTAAAGTTTTATATCCCAAACATGCATTTGAATTTCTCCACCGTTGCCAAGAAGCCAATCAAAACCAAGGACCCACCCCCTAGCGACATCTAGGAGATCTTCGTTTAAGCGTAGGATTTGATTTTTATGAAAATTAGGTTTATAATATATTTCTAGACATCATTATCATCCAAAGCTCGTTACTAGCGAAGATTATAGTTTTTAAAACGTAGCTGCTTCTTAAATTGGGGAAAATTATAGTCGCCCCAACGAAAGAAGAGCCCTGAGAAAAACGTCCGAAATGGGGTCGCCACCATCAACCCCATAGTTATTAATCAACTTGTTTTTCTCTCGCAATGTCTGTCTGCAATATCGTCTGCTATCGAGATGTTCTATAACACCGAACTTATCCACTCAATCTCGATAGCGGACGATATTGCAGACAGACATCGCAAGAGAAAAACAAGTTGATTAATAACTATGGGGTCGATGGTGGCGATCTCATTTCGGACGTTTTTCTCAGGGCTCTTCTTTCGTTGGGGCGACTTATTTATAGTAAACTATTCTACTTCAAATCTTCAGTTTAAACAAATATCTTTATATTATCACCTAGATGTCTCTAGGAGCTCTACGATCTTACTTCGAGAGAGCCGCCTGTGATTGGCTCTTAGCTCTGATTGGTCCCTTGGCAACAGTGAAAAATTCAAACACATAGCTAAGCCTAATAAAGTTTTAAATAATTAATTCTTATAGAAATATTTTTTTTAAAAATTGAAAAAATTCAGCAGGATATATTTAATTGCAAGGAATCAGATAAAAAATTAAAACGGGTATGAAATTTTCACCTAATAATCTCCCCTTTAAATTTGTTTTCGCCCAAGCATTCCTTATGTCGAGTTTTTTTCTCCAATGATAATATAAATAGAAATTCTTTCAGAAAAGTTTATTTCAAGAAGAAATACAATTAATTTTGTGACTAGAAAATTTCTTGCGAAGAAAGTTCAACTTGCGAGGTAGGATCGTCTTGTGAGGTAGGATTGTCTTGCGAGGTAGGATCGACTGGCGAGGTAGGATCGACTGGCGAGGTAGGATCGACTGGCGAGGTAGGATCGACTGGCGAGGTAGGATCGACTGGCGAGGTAGGATCGACTGGCGAGGTAGGATCGACTGGCGAGGTAGGATCGACTGGCGAGGCAGGATCGACTGGCGAGGCAGGATCGACTGGCGAGGCAGGATCGACTGGCGAGGCAGGATCGACTGGCGAGGCAGGATCGACTGGCGAGGCAGGATCGACTGGCGATTGATATTTATAAGAAGCTTCTATTTGTGTCATCGTAATTAATTCTTCTTCATCTGGATCATCTTCAGAAAACATCCTTATGTCATTGGGAGCTGATTTGTTGACATCAAGGTTTGAAAGTTTTGGGCATCTCGACTTAAAATGTCCAGGACGGTGGCACCCGAAGCATCTCATCTTTGAAGATTTTAATGTCTCTTCTTCTCCATACCTAGGAATACATTTATTTTGATTTAAATAAAATGTAGATAAAATAATCCCACCAATTCTATCACTGTGTAAATTTTAAATTCAATACCTTGTTTTAAAAATGTTGCGCAACTGGAACTCCCTTAAAATTGGTGGACCAAATGAGACCTTTCTTGTTCTGCTACAAATCCTAGCCCCTAAGGCAAACAATGTTATATGCCCAAGAGCAAAAAGATGCTCGTTGGCGCATATTAACACTTTGTGGTTCTCTAATTTTCGTCCGCTGACTTCTAAGTCGACAAAAACCACTCCCATACATTGGCTGACTTCTTCAGTTTGCTTAATTTGATCATTTAGCTTCTCAAAACGCAGATTTCCAGGAAGCATGTTGAATATAGCCAAAGGCATTCTTGAGAAGAATCTGTCATGACGAAGGACAGCATCGCAAAGAGACATCCCTGGGCCAACCTTTACTTTGAGTAGAAAAGGTGGTTTCTCGGTCAAAATACTCGACATGATTCTTTTCTTGAATACAGATTGATGATGGTGTTCCAACTACAGAAAAATACCTAAAAAAATAAGAATAAAAATATAATTAGACACGGCTTGATTAAACAAAGACGAATTTATAAATTTTAAACATACTAACCTAATTAATTCTACAAAACTATTAATTTCAATTTGCATACCAAAATCATTGTTTAGGCTGACTTGATAATAAAATTACTTCTCAAAGATTTAATATAATATATTCTTAGCGATTTACGAAGATGTAAAAGAAATGAGTTCTTACCACTGATCTCCTATAGCCTCGGGCAATTAAGATGAACTATTTTAACAGGATTATCTTGAATAAATCAACTCGATGAATGATGGAAGTTTGGAGTTCTACCCTCCTTTTAACGTTAGAATTAAAAAACGTCACCAGGAGGCAGCTTATGTGCTACCGCTAACAAAAAAAAACACTGTTTTTTTTTTAAAAGTAAAAACGAAATAACATTAGTTTTTTCTGTTTAAATTCTATTAAATAAATAAAGTTGTATATCAAATAACCTAAAATATTAGCCAAAAAAAACACAGGTAAAATTATTTTTCAACAGGCTTTAAAAAATCTATAAAAAAGCCATTATAGACCGAAAACGATTAGTGACGTCACAAGAAAAAAGCGCGGAAGAACGCCGATATTAGGAGAAACCATGCAGCTTCTAATACAGAGAGTGGTAACTCGGAGTCCCCCCCTAGACAAAAGCGGTACCAAAAATTCTGCGCATAGCAGTTTTGCCTCCCGAGCAAACAGAGCCCATGTAAATGTTTTCACCTAATATTGGCGTTCTTCCGCGCTTTTTTCTTGTGACGTCACTAATCGCTTTCGGTCTATCTTGGCTTTTTAATACATTTTTTTAAAGCCTGTTGAAAAATAATTTTACCTGTGTTTTTTTTGGCTAATATTTTAGGTTATTTGATATACAACTTTATTTATTTGAATAGAATTTAAACAGAAAAAAATAATGTTTTTTAGTTTTTACTTTAAAAAAAAAAAAAAACAGTATGTTTTTTTTTGTAAGCGGTAGCACATAAGCTGCCTCCTGGTGACGTTTTTTAATTCTAACATAAAAGGAGGGTAGAACTCCAAACTTCCATCATTCATCGAGTTGATTTATTCAAGATAATCTAGTTAAAACAAGTTCATCTTAGTTGCCCGAGGCTATCGGAGATCAGTGGTAAGAACTCATTTCTTTTACATCTGCGTTAATCGCTAAGAATATATTATATTAAATCTTTGAGAAGTAATATTGTTATTAAGTCAGCCTAAACAATGATTTTGGTATGCAAATTGAAATTAATAGTCTTGTAGAATTATTTAGGTTAGTATGTTTAAAATTAATAAATTCGTCTTTGTTTAATCAAGCCGTGTCTAATTATATTTTTATTCTTATTTTTTAGGTATATTTTTCTTTAGTTGGAACACCATCATCAATTTATATTCAAGAAAAGAATTATGTCGAGTATTTTCATCGAGAAACCACCTTTTCTACTCAAAGTAAAGGTTGACCCAGGGATGTCTCTTTGCGATGCTGTCCTTTGTCATGACAGATTCTTCTCAAGAATGGCTTTGGCTATATTCAACTTAGTCCCTGGATATCTGCGTTTTGAGAAGCTGAATGATCAAATTAAGCAAACTGAAAAAGTCAGCCAATGTATGGGAGTGGTGTTAGTGGACTTAGAAGTCAGTGGACGAAAATTAGAGAACCATAAAGTTTTAATATGCGCCAACGAGCATCTTTTTGCCCTTGGAGACATTACATTGTTTGCCTTAGGGTCTAGGATTTGTAGCAGAACAAGAAGGGTCTCATTTGGTCCACCAATTTTAAGAGAGTTCCAGTTGGGGAACATTTTTAAAGCCAGGTATTTAATTTAAATACAGAAAGAATTGGTTAGATTTTTATTTACATTTTATTTAAATAATAATAAATGTATTCCTAGGTATGAAGAAGAAATGATATTTACGTCTTCAAACATGCGATTCTTCGGATGCCCAAAATTTTCAAACCTAGTAAACAATGAAATAAGGCTGTCCTCGCCAGTCGAACCTGCCTCGCCAGTCGAACCTGCCTCGCCAGTCGAACCTGCCTCGCCAGTCGAACCTGCCTCGCCAGTCGATCCTGCCTCGCCAGTCGATCCTGCCTCGCCAGTCGATCCTGCCTCGCCAGTCGATCCTGCCTCGCCAGTCGATCCTGCCTCGCCAGTCGATCCTGCCTCGCCAGTCGATCCTGCCTCGCCAGTCGATCCTGCCTCGCCAGTCGATCCTGCCTCGCCAGTCGATCCTGCCTCGCCAGTCGATCCTGCCTCGCCAGTCGATCCTGCCTCGCCAGTCGATCCTGCCTCGCCAGTCGATCCTGCCTCGCCAGTCGATCCTGCCTCGCCAGTCGATCCTGCCTCGCCAGTCGATCCTGCCTCGCCAGTCGATCCTGCCTCGCCAGTCGATCCTGCCTCGCCAGTCGATCCTGCCTCGCCAGTCGATCCTGCCTCGCCAGTCGATCCTGCCTCGCCAGTCGATCCTGCCTCGCCAGTCGATCCTGCCTCGCCAGTCGATCCTGCCTCGCCAGTCGATCCTGCCTCGCCAGTCGATCCTGCCTCGCCAGTCGATCCTGCCTCGCCAGTCGATCCTGCCTCGCCAGTCGATCCTGCCTCGCCAGTCGATCCTGCCTCGCCAGTCGATCCTGCCTCGCCAGTCGATCCTGCCTCGCCAGTCGATCCTGCCTCGCCAGTCGATCCTGCCTCGCCAGTCGATCCTGCCTCGCCAGTCGATCCTGCCTCGCCAGTCGATCCTGCCTCGCCAGTCGATCCTGCCTCGCCAGTCGATCCTGCCTCGCCAGTCGATCCTGCCTCGCCAGTCGATCCTGCCTCGCCAGTCGATCCTGCCTCGCCAGTCGATCCTGCCTCGCCAGTCGATCCTGCCTCGCCAGTCGATCCTACCTCGCCAGTCGATCCTACCTCGCCAGTCGATCCTACCTCGCCAGTCGATCCTACCTCGCCAGTCGATCCTACCTCGCCAGTCGATCCTACCTCGCCAGTCGATCCTACCTCGCCAGTCGATCCTACCTCGCCAGTCGATCCTACCTCGCCAGTCGATCCTACCTCGCCAGTCGATCCTACCTCGCCAGTCGATCCTACCTCGCCAGTCGATCCTACCTCGCCAGTCGATCCTACCTCGCCAGTCGATCCTACCTCGCCAGTCGATCCTACCTCGCCAGTCGATCCTACCTCGCCAGTCGATCCTACCTCGCCAGTCGATCCTACCTCGCCAGTCGATCCTACCTCGCCAGTCGATCCTACCTCGCCAGTCGATCCTACCTCGCCAGTCGATCCTACCTCGCCAGTCGATCCTACCTCGCCAGTCGATCCTACCTCGCCAGTCGATCCTACCTCGCCAGTCGATCCTACCTCGCCAGTCGATCCTACCTCGCCAGTCGATCCTACCTCGCCAGTCGATCCTACCTCGCCAGTCGATCCTACCTCGCCAGTCGATCCTACCTCGCCAGTCGATCCTACCTCGCCAGTCGATCCTACCTCGCCAGTCGATCCTACCTCGCCAGTCGATCCTACCTCGCCAGTCGATCCTACCTCGCCAGTCGATCCTACCTCGCCAGTCGATCCTACCTCGCCAGTCGATCCTACCTCGCCAGTCGATCCTACCTCGCCAGTCGATCCTACCTCGCCAGTCGATCCTACCTCGCCAGTCGATCCTACCTCGCCAGTCGATCCTACCTCGCCAGTCGATCCTACCTCGCCAGTCGATCCTACCTCGCCAGTCGATCCTACCTCGCCAGTCGATCCTACCTCGCCAGTCGATCCTACCTCGCCAGTCGATCCTACCTCGCCAGTCGATCCTACCTCGCCAGTCGATCCTACCTCGCCAGTCGATCCTACCTCGCCAGTCGATCCTACCTCGCCAGTCGATCCTACCTCGCCAGTCGATCCTACCTCGCCAGTCGATCCTACCTCGCCAGTCGATCCTACCTCGCCAGTCGATCCTACCTCGCCAGTCGATCCTACCTCGCCAGTCGATCCTACCTCGCCAGTCGATCCTACCTCGCCAGTCGATCCTACCTCGCCAGTCGATCCTACCTCGCCAGTCGATCCTACCTCGCCAGTCGATCCTACCTCGCCAGTCGATCCTACCTCGCCAGTCGATCCTACCTCGCCAGTCGATCCTACCTCGCCAGTCGATCCTACCTCGCCAGTCGATCCTACCTCGCCAGTCGATCCTACCTCGCCAGTCGATCCTACCTCGCCAGTCGATCCTACCTCGCCAGTCGATCCTACCTCGCCAGTCGATCCTACCTCGCCAGTCGATCCTACCTCGCCAGTCGATCCTACCTCGCCAGTCGATCCTACCTCGCCAGTCGATCCTACCTCGCCAGTCGATCCTACCTCGCCAGTCGATCCTACCTCGCCAGTCGATCCTACCTCGCCAGTCGATCCTACCTCGCCAGTCGATCCTACCTCGCCAGTCGATCCTACCTCGCCAGTCGATCCTACCTCGCCAGTCGATCCTACCTCGCCAGTCGATCCTACCTCGCCAGTCGATCCTACCTCGCCAGTCGATCCTACCTCGCCAGTCGATCCTACCTCGCCAGTCGATCCTACCTCGCCAGTCGATCCTACCTCGCCAGTCGATCCTACCTCGCCAGTCGATCCTACCTCGCCAGTCGATCCTACCTCGCCAGTCGATCCTACCTCGCCAGTCGATCCTACCTCGCCAGTCGATCCTACCTCGCCAGTCGATCCTACCTCGCCAGTCGATCCTACCTCGCCAGTCGATCCTACCTCGCCAGTCGATCCTACCTCGCCAGTCGATCCTACCTCGCCAGTCGATCCTACCTCGCCAGTCGATCCTACCTCGCCAGTCGATCCTACCTCGCCAGTCGATCCTACCTCGCCAGTCGATCCTACCTCGCCAGTCGATCCTACCTCGCCAGTCGATCCTACCTCGCCAGTCGATCCTACCTCGCCAGTCGATCCTACCTCGCCAGTCGATCCTACCTCGCCAGTCGATCCTACCTCGCCAGTCGATCCTACCTCGCCAGTCGATCCTACCTCGCCAGTCGATCCTACCTCGCCAGTCGATCCTACCTCGCCAGTCGATCCTACCTCGCCAGTCGATCCTACCTCGCCAGTCGATCCTACCTCGCCAGTCGATCCTACCTCGCCAGTCGATCCTACCTCGCCAGTCGATCCTACCTCGCCAGTCGATCCTACCTCGCCAGTCGATCCTACCTCGCCAGTCGATCCTACCTCGCCAGTCGATCCTACCTCGCCAGTCGATCCTACCTCGCCAGTCGATCCTACCTCGCCAGTCGATCCTACCTCGCCAGTCGATCCTACCTCGCCAGTCGATCCTACCTCGCCAGTCGATCCTACCTCGCCAGTCGATCCTACCTCGCCAGTCGATCCTACCTCGCCAGTCGATCCTACCTCGCCAGTCGATCCTACCTCGCCAGTCGATCCTACCTCGCCAGTCGATCCTACCTCGCCAGTCGATCCTACCTCGCCAGTCGATCCTACCTCGCCAGTCGATCCTACCTCGCCAGTCGATCCTACCTCGCCAGTCGATCCTACCTCGCCAGTCGATCCTACCTCGCCAGTCGATCCTACCTCGCCAGTCGATCCTACCTCGCCAGTCGATCCTACCTCGCCAGTCGATCCTACCTCGCCAGTCGATCCTACCTCGCCAGTCGATCCTACCTCGCCAGTCGATCCTACCTCGCCAGTCGATCCTACCTCGCCAGTCGATCCTACCTCGCCAGTCGATCCTACCTCGCCAGTCGATCCTACCTCGCCAGTCGATCCTACCTCGCCAGTCGATCCTACCTCGCCAGTCGATCCTACCTCGCCAGTCGATCCTACCTCGCCAGTCGATCCTACCTCGCCAGTCGATCCTACCTCGCCAGTCGATCCTACCTCGCCAGTCGATCCTACCTCGCCAGTCGATCCTACCTCGCCAGTCGATCCTACCTCGCCAGTCGATCCTACCTCGCCAGTCGATCCTACCTCGCCAGTCGATCCTACCTCGCCAGTCGATCCTACCTCGCCAGTCGATCCTACCTCGCCAGTCGATCCTACCTCGCCAGTCGATCCTACCTCGCCAGTCGATCCTACCTCGCCAGTCGATCCTACCTCGCCAGTCGATCCTACCTCGCCAGTCGATCCTACCTCGCCAGTCGATCCTACCTCGCCAGTCGATCCTACCTCGCCAGTCGATCCTACCTCGCCAGTCGATCCTACCTCGCCAGTCGATCCTACCTCGCCAGTCGATCCTACCTCGCCAGTCGATCCTACCTCGCCAGTCGATCCTACCTCGCCAGTCGATCCTACCTCGCCAGTCGATCCTACCTCGCCAGTCGATCCTACCTCGCCAGTCGATCCTACCTCGCCAGTCGATCCTACCTCGCCAGTCGATCCTACCTCGCCAGTCGATCCTACCTCGCCAGTCGATCCTACCTCGCCAGTCGAACTTTCTTCGCAAGAAATTTTCTAATCACAAAATTAATTGTATTTCTTCTTGAAATAAACTTTTCTGAAAGAATTTCTAATTATATTATCATTGGAGAAAGAAACTCTACATAAGGATTGCTTGGGGGAAATTAAATTTAAAGGGGAGATCATTAGGTGAAAATTTCATACCCATTTTAATTTTTTATCTGATTCCTTCCAATTAAATATATCCTGCTGAATTTTTTCACAATTTTAAAAAAAATATTTCTATAAGAATCAATTATTTAAAACTTTATTAGGCTTAGCGATGTGTTTGAATTTTTCACTGTTGCCAAGAGACCAATCAGCTAAGAGCCAATCACAGGCGGCTCTCTCGAAGTAAGATCGTAGAGCTCCTAGAGACATCTAGGTGATAATATAAAGATCTTTGTTTAAACTGAAGATTTGAAGTAGAATAGTTTACTATAAAAAAGTCGCCCCAACGAAAGAAGAGCCCTGAGAAAAACGTCCGAAATGAGATCGCCACCATCGACCCCATAGTTACTAATCAACTTGTTTTTCTCTTGCGATGTCTGTCTGCAATATCGTCTGCTATCGAGATTGAGTGGATAAGTTCGGTGTTATAGAACATCTCAATCTCGATAGCAGACGATATTGCAGACAGACATTGCGAGAGAAAAACAAGTTGATTAATAACTATGGGGTCGATGGTGGTTACCCCATTTCGGACGTTTTTCTCAGGGCTCTTCTTTCGTTGGGGTGACTATAGTTCCTTTTTCTACTTTTTGTATGGTAATGATTATGATATCCCAAATGTTTGAAAGACTTCACGAAATCTCCAAGTTTCTCGACAAATGTATCATTAGCTTAAAGGGAGAATGAAAGGCCGAAACAACCTATTAAGAATGCTAAAATAATGAGATAAAAGAACAATTAAACTCACCAAAAATATTTCGTTATTCTATATTCAATTTCCAAAGTTCCGAAATATAAAGATGCTAAGCCTTGGCTGCCTAGCTCCACGAACTAGGCGGCCAAGGCTTAGCATTTGCAAGTTTCGGAACTTTGGAAATTGATCAAAAAATAACGAATACTTTTTGGTGAGTTATATTATTGTTTTTTTTTTCATTATTTTAGCATTCTTAATCGATTTAAAAGAGGTTGTTTTGGCCTTTCATTCTCCCTTTAAGTTTCAACAAACTTTAATGTGTTATACAATCAAAAAGAACAATTTTTTTTTTTTTTTAATCTAACGTGTAACATAGTAATTTTAATTCTCTGATTACTTGAGAGAGAAATTTTTATACCCTCTAACAATATTCCTGGTCGATTTCCAAAACCGGAAGTCTAGAGACCGTAGCGAAAATTTTTGGTGGGGTAAACTTTTGTCACGTGATCGTCTGCCATCGTTCTGTAATGTGAAATTTTCGTCTGCTCTAGTGATCGGAGGCGCCACCCCATCAATAACTAACAGACCGTCAAAGATAGACAGCTAAAAATAGCGACAGACTAACAACTTGAATTTGGTTTGTGGGAAATAAAATTAGTAATAGTCTGGCAGCCTGTTACTACAAAAAGATGGCGGCGCGGCTATGAGACAAGCGCCCATTTCTGGCAAATCGACCAGGACTATCAAAAGAACGCTGCTCCTTCTACTCTTCTCTTCATTTACCCTACGTATATACACACATTTATATTCTTTTTTATTTAAGATAGGGTTAGGTTAGGTTACGTCGTCGGGGAGGTAATATTTTGGTTTCCCAACTTGTTCTCCTGTTATGATGAATCAATATTCAAGCTCGCCTACTGTTACGTCTAGTACGTCTTCGCCCTATAACTTTGTGCACCCTACCTCGAGCAATTTTGCTCCTTACGTGGGACCAGGAAGTTTACCTCAATCTTTGTCACCGTTTACGCCGATTTCTGCCTTTCATCAGCCCTATTACGCGGGGCCTCGCTGCTATGGTGGTACTCCCATGGCTCCTATTGCCACTGTTTTCTCGCCTACTACCATTTTGTCTGGATCCGCGCCCTTTTTAAACACCAATGCCTTAGGGGGTGTTACTACCTTACCTAATGTGCCTATATCCAATTCTGAGCCTCTACTCTTTTCACCAGCTACATCTGGTACCACCGTACCAGATATTGTTACTACCACGCCTACCAATATATATCAAAAATGTCTTTGCGAACAAAGACCCAGAAGGACATGTTATGGCCTTGAATGTCTGAAGTGACAGATATTTAATTTTCTTTTAAAACATTAAATTTAAATACAATTAAATTTTCTTTTAAAACATGAAATTTAAATACAATTAGATTTTCTTTTAAAACGAAATTTAAATATAATCACAATCTGGCACGATTTAGAGTTTCAAATTTCAATACAACTGATTTTATTCACTCGGAAATATTTAAGAAAAACATAACAGACGATTTTCTCCCATTGACGCTTAACATTAAATTTCGCTTAATTATTTTTCAGGGAAAACGTGTATTGTACTGTTATTTTTCAGTATAACGCGAGTCCACTTTATGTTTTCTTAGTTTAACCCGAATTTCCACGACTCGCAATTGAACGGATCGTTAAAAATACTCGCCGGTTTATTGGAATGGGTATATGATAAAGGGAAATGTGTTTTTTAAAGCCCGTTTAAAGTCACCTTCTTTTCTAGCTTAGCAGACGACGCAAACCATAACAATTTGTACTTTCAAAGCTATATTGCGCGCGCAAGCGGAGAGAATTTCAAAGCGACGAATTTTAGAGCGGATAAGCTTTTTAAATAAATTGTAATACTTTCATTTTTCTTTTCATTAAAACCGTACAATTAAAATGATGATTTCCATAAGGGACCACTAATTAGTTATTAGGAGTTATAAAAAAACATCCATGAATTAGGTTTGTTCGTTTGCAACCCAAGTTAAAAATTAAAATATGGTGAATTTTTATTCCCTTTAAATTCCTTGTATAAGCATCGGTAAGCTAACATGAACGAATTGCCTCGACTAAAGTCGAGGAGTTGTAATAAAACATTATTCATGGATTAGGTTTGTTCGTTTGCAACCTAGATTAAAAATTAAAATATGGGGAATTTTTTTCCCTTTAAATTCCTTGATTAGCATTCATAAGCTAACATGAACGAGAACGAATTGCCTCGACTAAAGTCGAAGAGTTATAATAAAGCATTATCCATAGAAAACATTATCCAATTAAGGTATGAGATCAGATCATAGAACTTTGAGTCTATGCCTAAAGCCAAAGCTAAATTAAGTATATTTTTCTATCGAAATTTAATGTTAAGCGTCAATGGGAGAAAATCGTCTGTTATGTTTTTCTTAAATATTTCCGAGTGAATAAAATCAGTTGTATTGAAATTTGAAACTCTAAATCGTGCCAGATTGTGATTATATTTAAATTTCGTTTTAAAAGAAAATCTAATTGTATTTAAATTTCATGTTTTAAAAGAAAATTTAATTGTATTTAAATTTAATGTTTTAAAAGAAAATTAAATATCTGTCACTTCAGACATTCAAGGCCATAACATGTCCTTCTGGGTCTTTGTTCGCAAAGACATTTTTGATATAATATCTGTCACTTCAGTCTAACACGAAAGTGTTAACTTCTATATTAAAAGACTAGCCCTTTAAAAAGTGATTCAGTCAAATCTCTACATTTTTACCATTGCCCTTTAAACCCAATTAAAATTAATTTTTTCATAATTTTTGATGTTAATAGCTGCGGCAGCCGCACTTGATTCAGTCAAATCTCTACATTTTTACCATTGCCCTTTAATCCCAATTAAAAAAATTTTTACATTATTTTTGATGTTAATAGCTGGGGCAGCCTCACTTGATTCAGTCAGATCTCTACATTTTTACCATTGCCCTTTAATCCCAATTAAAATTAATTTTTACATTATTTTTGATGTTAATAGCTGGGGGAGCCGCACTTTATTCAGTCAAATCTCTACATTTTTACCATTGCCCTTTAATTCCAATTAAAAAAAATTTTTACATTATTTTTGATGTTAATAGTTGGGGCAGACGCACTTGATTCAGTCAAATCTCTACATTTTTACCAGTGCCTCTTAATCCCAATTAAAATTAATTTTTTCATTATTTTTGATGTTAACAGCTGGGGCAGCCGCACTTGATTCAGTCAGATCTCTACATTTTTACCATTGCCCTTTAAACCCAATTAAAATTAATTATTTCACAATTTTTGATGTTAATAGCTGGGGCAGCCTCACTTGATTCAGTCAAATTTCTACATTTTTACCAGTGCCCTTTAATCCCAATTAAAATTTATTTTTTCATTATTTTTGATGTTAATAGCTGGGGCAGCCGCACTTGATTCAGTCAGATCTCTACATTTTTACCATTGCCCTTTAAACCCAATTAAAATTAATTATTTCACAATTTTTGATGTTAATAGCTGGGGCAGCCTCACTTGATTCAGTCAAATTTCTACATTTTTACCAGTGCCCTTTAATCCCAATTAAAATTTATTTTTTCATTATTTTTGATGTTAATAGCTGGGGCAGCCTCACTTGATTCAGTCAAACCTCTACATTTTTACCAGTGCCCTTTAATCCCAATTAAAATTAATTTTTACATTATTTTTGATGATAATAGCTGGGGCAGCCGCACTTGATTCAGTCAGATATCTACATTTGTACCATTGCCCTTTAAACCCAATTAAAATTAATTTTTTCATAATTTTTGATGTTAATAGCTGGGGCAGCCGCACTTGATTCAGTCAAATCTCTACATTTTTACCATTGCCCTTTAATCCCAATTAAAATTAATTTTTTCCTTATTTTTGATGTTAATAGCTGGGGCAGCCGCACTTGATTCAGTCAAATCTCTACATTTTTACCATTGCCCTTTAATCCCAATTAAAATTAATTTTTACATTTTTTTGATGTTAATAGCTGGGGCAGCCGTACTTGATTTAGTCAAATTTCTACATTTTTACCATTGCCCTTTAAACCTAATTAAACTAAATTTTTTCATAATTTTTGATGTTAATAGCTGCGGCAGCCGCACTTGATTTAGTCAAATTTCTACATTTTTACCATTGCCCTTTAAACCCAATTAAAATTAATTTTTTCATAATTTTTGATGTTAATGGCTGGGGCAGCCGCACTTGATTTAGTCAAATTTCTACATTTTTACCATTGCCCTTTAAACCCAATTAAAATTAATTTTTTCATAATTTTTTATGTTAATAGCTGGGGCAGCCTCACTTGATTCAGTCAGATCTCTACATTTTCCCCATTGCCCTTTAAACCCAATTAAAATTAATTTTTTCATCAATTTTCAATTCAATTCAATTCAATTCAATTTTTATTATTATTAGAATATACAAATAATTTTCTCAGCGGGGCTAAATCAACTGGCGATTTGTAAGCCCCGCCTTTGATATAAATTTAACAAATTAACATTAATAACAAACCAGTGTAAAAATTAAAACAAAATAAATAAACAAAAAAAAAAGAAAAAAGGATCTACCATCAAAAGTAGAATCTGCGCTAAACAATACTATACAAAATTAGTTCTGATTAGCTTTCTAACTTGAGATTTAAATTTGTGGAACGGGCGAATACTACTAATACCTACCGGTAATAGATTGTAGAGTTTGCAGCCAGCATAGAATATGGACGTAAATTTTTTCGTGGTGTTACATTTTTCAAGAGCTATAATATTAGTTGAACGCGTGTTTCGTGTTTTGATTGCCCTCTTGAATAGTGCGGAACTTTTTGTTAAATTCAAATAGATATATGTAAGAGTCATAAATCTATACACTTGGTCGACGTTCAACAAATTCCATTTTTCAAAGAGTTCCTGAGTATGCGCTCTATAGCCGACATTATAGATTGTGCGCACTATTCTCTTTTGTAAAGTAATCAGTCTTAAGATATTATAGTTTGAGGTGTTGCCCCATACGCTTATACCATATGTAATGGCTGAGTAAAATAGGGAGAAATAAATTTCGCGTAGTATTTTTCGAGGGACAAGGTTTTTGCATCTGTAAACCATGCCACAGACCCTAGATAGATTTTTACATAGAGAATCAATGTGAACATTCCAAGATAGAATGGAATCGAGCCATATGCCGAGATATTTGTATTTGTAGACGCGATTAATTTCTACCTTATTTATTTTTATTTTGTCATTATGACTTTCCACATCTTTACCTTGATTGGCAAATAAGATATATTCTGTCTTAGAAAGGTTGAGTGCGAGGCCGTTCGAATTAAGCCAAGCGAAAATTTTAGATAGAAACTCATTAGTCTTGAGATACAAGTCTCGTAAACTCAATCCGGAGTAGAGAAGTAGTGCATCGTCAGCATACAGAAATAGCGAGCCCAGGGGAAGTAGGTGACTTAGGTCATTTATATATAGATTAAATAATAATGGAGAAATAACTGACCCCTGCGGAACGCCAGATTTTAAATAACTACTTGAGGATATACGATCCTTAATCTTTGTATGGCACGACCTAGTTTCTAAATAACTTTGCAGCCAGTCCCCAGCTTTTCCTCGAATACCAAGACGGTTTAATTTTTCAATTAGACTCGAGTGGGGGACACTGTCAAACGCTTTGCGAAGGTCAAGGAAAGTTCCGATGCATATATTTCCTTTATCTAAGGTGTCTAGGATAATTTTATACGTATTTGTTACTGCATCAATCGTGTTCCTCCCGGCACGGAAACCGAACTGATAAGTGGTAAGAAGATTACATTTATCGGAGAAGGATTGTAATCTATTGAGATAAGCCTTGTCAAAAATCTTAGCGATGAATGAAAGGATCGAGATTGGTCTGTAATTTCCCGGCGATTTGATGTCCCCTTTCTTATGAATTGGGATAATAATAGTATTTTTCAGTTTTTCAGGATATTTACCGTATGAAAAGGATAAATTGATCAGGAACATCAAAGGAGCAATTAAATTGATAAGAGCAAATTTCATGGGTTTGGGGTGGAGAGTATCCATACCAGGGGCAGATGGAATTAGCAATGTTTAACAGTTCGGTTTCCGTGACTGCGTTTAAGGCCATCGTTTGCGAATTTCGCTCGACTGGCGGGATATTACTTAGGACTGGAACTGGCTGTGATTCGTCCGCAGTGAAATGCAGGTTGAAGGTGTCTGGGGCGATTGGAGGGTCAACAGGTTTTTTCCTGTTGTTTCGGTCTAAAAGGGAGTTGAGAATGTTCCATTTTCCCTTATTGGATTTTACTTCAAGTAACTTTTGATAAAAATAAGAATTTCGGGAGTTACGTATAAGATTATTACATCTATTCCTGCTCCTAATATACATAGATTTATTACAAATGGAGGGAAAGCGTTTCGCCTTTTTTTGGAGTTTGTACTTTTCTTTAAGAAGGTTTCTGATTTCATTTGTAATCCACGAGTCAGAGGAGGGGGTCACCGTTATAAAATTAAAGCAGGCGTTATAATTAGATTGAATATTTTTTTCAAAGATTTCATATGCCATATTAATATCATTTTGTTGATAAAGTTCGCGCCAATCTATTCCTCTTAAGTTGTTACTGAATTTTAGAAGATTATTTTTGGAGAAGTTTCGAATTGTGATTGGCGGTATAATTTGTGTGGGGCTGTCATATTTAAGAGAAATAGGGAAATGGTCGGTTGTGTCGTTTAAGTTCAGGGTTTCTATCGAGATAAGAGTCTTATTAAAGAAAATATTGTCTATACAGGTTGAAGAAGTAGTCGTGACCCTTGTAGGGGTAAAAATACCTTGAATCATATCGTAGCTACTAAATAGGTCAAGTAGATCTTTTACGCATGGCGAAGGAATTAAAAAGTCTAAGTTAAAATCGCCAGAAACAATCTTTCGCACTGTGGGGGGACCAAGCCCTTTAAGAATCATTTCACACTCGTCGAGGAAAATTCCAATATTTGCACTGTGTGGCCTGTAGATAACCGCGAACGAATCTCCAGTTTCTTCACACCTGAGGGCGTAACTTTCAATATTATCGTTAAAAATACAGAGGTTGTTAAGTGTAGTTATTTTTATTGTTTTTTTAATGTAGAAACCGACACCGCCGCCAAAACGGTTACCGATGCCGAAAAAATTGTAATTTGGGATGTGATAGTGAAGGTCATTTTTAAACCATGTTTCAGTCAGAGCGAGAATATCAATGTTTTCTTTATCAAAATCTGTTGAAGCGCAAAGATTTGATAGATTACAATTAGCACTCCTAATGTTAGCGTATAGAATTTTTCGCATTAAGTTTATTCGTCCAAAAAACTAGGAGATAACAGAGAAAAAAAAGTCATTTCTTATCAATACAGTCTTTGGCTTCGTTAAAATAATACGTTTCTCCTTTCATTTCAATTTTAAATTGCGAGATAAATTTTGGTTTAAAATCAATATTTGTTTTAATAAATTGGCGAAGTCGATATCTAGCATAATCCTGACAGGGGGTAAAGTCATGTGAGATATAAAGACCGGTACCCTTGAGTTTATAAGAATTAGTGAGGATGTTGGTTTTAATCGCGGGGTCATCTAGCTTAAGTAATATAATACGTGGAGTTGATCTGTTTTGGGTTAATTCACCACGTCTTCTGATTTGCCGCGTTGATAATTGAATCGTAATTCCCAACTTATCTCCAAGCATCTTCTCAATTATTTTGACTAGTTGGGCGATATCCTCACCTGGTTTTTCAGGCATACCAGCAATAGTAATATTTTGTTTCCTACTGTCAATTTCCAGGGTGTTGAGTCTTGCCTTAAGAGTTGAGATTTCTTTGTCCTTCTGAATAAATCTAACATTGCATTCATCCGAAAGTTTGTCAAGGTCAAATTTTATTGAGTCAATATGTCCAATGTCATTTTCAAGGTTAATAAGACGGGCTTCATGTTCAGTTACTTTTTTGGATAGCTGGTCCAATTTTGAGTTAATATCTTTTACCGAGTTACTGACTTTTTCTAATTTCGCACTGACAGCGGATATGTCCGTTTTGAGGTCAGACTTTATGGAGTTAACATCAGTTTTAATCTCACCCCTCATTGACTTGAATTGCTCGAGGAGATCCTTCAGGTTTGGGGACGTCATCCTTTAGAATTACAATTCAGCTTGAAACTTGAAATTCCTCCGTCGCTGCTGATATAAATTTTCACAAACTTTAGGATCGGGGGAAAAACTTTGTAAAATTCATTCAATCTGGTTCACTACACGGAGCTAAAAAGATGCGACCGATCACGACGACGGTTGTTTGTGATGTTAATACCTCCGACAGCCGCAGCGAAATCATTATATTTTCCCCATTGCCCTTTAAACCAAATTTAAATTAAATTTTTCATCAATTTTGATGTTAATACCTCCGACAGCCGCAGTGAAATCTTTATATTTTCCCCATTGCCCTTTAAACCAAATTTAAATTAATTATTTCAGCAATTTTGATGTTAATACCTCCGACAGCCGCAATGAAATCTTTATATTTTCCCCATTGCCCTTTAAACCAAATTTAAATTAATTATTTCAGCAATTTTGATGTTAATACCTCCGACAGCCGCAGCGAAATCTTTATATTTTCCCCATTGCCCTTTAAACCAAATTCCAATTAATTTTTTCATTATTTTTGATGTTAATACCTTCCTTATTGCCGTTCGGAATGGCAACTCGTTCGGAATTTCACTCATTTTTAAAAAGGAGAGTACTTTTAAGGCGGAGAAATTGAAAATTAATGTTATTCTATGGGATTTAGATTTTTTGCAAGAGACTTACCTTTCAGATTTATTTTCTAATGCTTCCAAATATTTTACAGGCTTTATTTTAAGACTAATTTCATAATTTTATACCGATTAGTTTGGTCACAGTCTATAAACGGCAAAAATATGAAGAAGGAGAAATTAAGTCATTAGAGTTCAATACCCATAGCCTCCAAATCAAGCGCGCGCGCTCGTGCTCGTGATTTTAAAAAGCCATATAAAACCTAAGCCTAATTTGTCAAATTAGGCTTAGGTTTTTGGCGAATCTATTTCTCCGCCTTGTTGTTCCCTCCGTTTTCATAAATAGATTGTGGGCCATCTAATTGGTGTAAAATTATGAAATTAGTCTTAAAATAAAGCTCGAATCTTAATTCATACCACACGGAAAATCCAAGTCTGAAAAATATCCGGAAGTATTAGAAAATAAATCTGAAATATAAGCCACTTTCAAAAAACCAAATCCCATAGAATAACATTACGATTTGGCCATGCGCGAAACCAGCTAAGTACCAAAAAAAGGGTCAACTTTAGAATTAATTTTAAAATACTTAGACTTAATATTTTTAAATGAAACTTGAAAAGTTCAACATTCGAACCTTGCTCTACCATTTAAAAGTGATTATATCTGTAACAAATAATTCCTCTTTTAGTTCTGTCAATCACTGGACTTGTCCTCGAAAGTGTCGATTTTAATGTTATTCTATGGGAGAATGGAGCGTTTTGATTGGCTAGAGACTGAATTTTTTAGGAAATCAAAATAGCATTACAGATGATGATGGGCCCAATACATAGAACCCTACCGGGTTCTAAGAATTACCACCGCTCCATCTACGCCCTCAAGTACGGCGGTACCTACTCGTTCTTGGGCTTCCGTAGTGGAAGAAGCAGCGCCTTTGGCAACTGAGCCTAATACTTCTCGCGACTCTCACACGGAAGTTTCTCCGTCTACTTTCAGTTTTCGTCGATCTTCCACCGCCCAGAACCCCGATGAAAGGGGTATATCTATCAGGTCTAACCTCCGCGCCTCGGTCCAAGATTTTCTTGTGGAACTGGGAAAAATTGTTCCTGCGAAAAATATTACGGACATTTTCCGGTCTAACGGCCATATTTTCGTATATTTTTCCAACTCTTCGTGGGCTAGACAATTGTGTGCCGACGGTTTGGATTTTCAAGGCGTTTGGTTAGAGTGTTAACCTTTAGGAATTGCTCCTAAAAAAGTTACCCTCTCTAACGTTACACCTGATGTTGATGACGAGTTTATCGTTAGCATGCTTTCTAAATACGGAAAAGTACAAGGCAAGATCCGTAGCGTACCTGCAGCAGTGACCTTGCCCGAGTTCAAGCACATAAGGTGCGCGAGGCGAGAAGTATCTGTGCTCTTCGAAAATGACGAAGCGTTTCAAAAATTGGACGAATTTTTCACAGTTTTTGTGAATGATAGACTTATTAACATAGGTGTCAACACCCCCACTCGGTGCATTTTGTGCGGAAATATAGGCCACGTCGCTCGGGCCTGTCGTGCAAAAGTCACTACCTCTTCAACCGCTTCTACCATTACTACCAACTCCACGGTTCCTCAAACTACGGTGGTCGTTTCGTCTCCACTTTCTAACGTTACGACTACCGTGTCTACATGTATTGCCACGGAAGTTACTACGTCCTCCTCTTCGGTCACTCTTGTTGCAGAGCCAGTTACTGCTGACTCTATCGTGGTGATTACCAAGCCTAGGGACGATGTTACTCTTAATACCAATGCGATCTCTTCGCCAACCGAAGATTTTCTCTCCGCGACATCTGGTGCTTCCCGCGATGCATCCGTCGAACGCGACCTTATATCCGGTTCTGATGCCGATCTCGAAGAAGCTGCCTCCTTCACGGCTGACCCTAATGTCGGTACTGTCCGACGCAAGAGGAAGTCCCGTTCCAAGACTTCCATTGATAATGTCCAAAAACGTAAACAGATAATGGGTCCACCTACCCATGATGCGCCGAAGACTAAACGACGTCATAGCCATTACTACTCCGACGCTGCCACTAATACTTGGACCGACATCAAAGGTCCCTTTCAACCTGTCTTTTCTTCGAGAGAAGTGGCGGATTTCGTAAAGTGCAATTTAGGCGCCACCGCCCTAGCCATCAAAGAGCACTGTGCGAGTATGAGTCTCGACTCCTCTTCCGAATACACTCTTTCTCGACAGATTCTCGTGTATAGTTACACAGATCCGGCTTTTACAAGTATCGATTATAAATCAGCGCGGTACCGCAAATTACCTATTTACGTTCGACTAGCGAATCAAGTTCGACAGCTATTCCCGGATCTGTCAGATCTTGAAGGTTGTTCTTCTTCTCAAGAACAGTAAACCGTATTAGACTTTTTAAAATTATTTGTTTTCTTTTAACAAAATTTTTTGCTATGGACTTCTCGTTTATGAATTTTAATGTTCGCGGTATGGGAACTGGTTTGACGTCAATAAGGGCTCGAGATTTCGTCTCTCGTCACAAACCTTCTGTTGTTTGCTTTCAGGAGACGAACATCTCTCACATGGCCACTTATTCTTTATCACGTCCCTTCGGAGAATGTCCGGGGTTCCTGTGTTTCTATTGGTATCCACCCTGACCTTCTCCCGGAGGTGACTCATTTTGATTCTTTCAAGAGTCACTGTTTGTATTTGCGTCTGGCCCCTGGAGCTTTCTCCTCTCTTACCCCTACGCACATCTTTAACGTTTATATCTCGTCGTCTAGTGACGTCACGGCTTTAGAAACTTTGAAATACCTTCGTAGTATGTTAGAAACTTTTGATCCGAACGATAATGTGTACGTAGGAGGTGACTTTATTTGCTGCCTAGACCCGACTCTTGATAGAAACAATAGTGTAGAGTACCGCACTACAATTTGCAACTCGTTACGTACATTGGTTGAATCCTATGATCTTGCAGACGCTTACCGTACTCTAAATCCGGACACTGCTAATTTTACGTGGCGTGCACGGAGGAATGGTCGTTTGGCGTCGAGCAGGCTTGATAGGTTTTACTTTCGTTCCTGTATAAAACTTAAAAATGTTAAACACGTCCCGTCGGGATTTTCGGATCACGATGCCGTCGTTTGTACTTTTCACGGTGAATTTAATATTCCTCGTTCGCCTCCTTTTTGGCGCCTTAATACAAGGACGCTTGACGACGCGCATTTTGTGGCGGGGGTGAGAGATCTTCTAACCGGCCTTGTACGTAATAAGCCTCCTTTATTTTCTTGGCCGAAGTAAAAATTTATTGCATGTCATACTGGCATCAACGCCAGGTTCGGGAGTCTTCCGAATTAGTCAACCTGGATAACCTTATCGCTTCGTCAGTCCCTGGCTCGGTATCGTGGTGTCATTATCATAGTAGACTTAAAGAGCTTCTTCTTGAGCGTTCTGCCGACTCGTTGGCGCGTGCTAGGCAAACTTTCTTCTCTTGCATAGATACCCCGTCCAATTTTATGCCAGGTGTTTATGACCCTACCGGTGTTGCGGTATCGGATCCGGATGCGGTTAGGGAGGTGGTGGTCAACTTTTATAAGGACCTTTACGCCCCCTGTACCGTTCCGCCTACTTTCCCTTCGCCTTTTTTGGCCCATCTCACTGACTCTCTCCCGTCGCTTGGTCAGGACGCTGGGGTCCTTTCTGGTGGCTTCTCGCTTTCGGAAACTGCCGCTGCCCTGAAGCGGTTATCGAGCGGGAAGGCCTGCGGGTTGGATGGAATCCCTGTCGAATTTTATTCGTTGTTTTGGGACATTTTAGGACCTATTTTAGTTAATGTGTTTAATTCCCTACCTTTACACCGTACCTATTGGCAAAAATTTGCATGCTCAATAATCTCTCTTTTACCTAAAAGCGGAGACCTTATGCGTGTTGAGAACTGGCGACCTGTTTCGTTAACTAATTCCGACTACAGGATCTACGCTAGGGTTTTGGCTAATCGCCTTAATTCTGTCGTGGGTCTTTTGGTCGGTCCCTCTCAGACGTACTCAATGCCTGGAAGATGTATTTATGATACCATATCTACTATTCGCGACACAATTTCGTTAGCCAATTCTAATTGCGAATGCCTTGCTCTGGTCAATATTGACTTTCGTAAGGCATTTGATAATGTAAGCCACGGGTATCTTTTCGCTGTTCTTCAGCGTTTTGGTTTCCCTTCGTCTTATCTAGATTTTTTGCGAGTAATATATACCAATTCTTGTTTTAGAATTAAATTAAATAACTCTGTGTCTTCCGCCGTCTCCTTTGGGAAGGGAATTCGACAGGGTTGCCCTCTTTCGGGTCTTCTTTTCGCTCTTTCCCTCGAACCATTTCTGTGTCTTTTGCGTCGTTCTATAGCCCCTCGGATCGGCCGTCCACACTTAAGGGAGGTTGATGCTACTTTCGCGGACGACCTTACTGCTTTGCTACGTCACACCTCAGACTTCCAAGTATTTGAAACATGCCTCAAAGCCTATTGTAAAGCTTCTGGTGCGGAGGTTAACTTTGACAAGTCTTTCATTCTTTGGTGTGGACGGTGAAAACGCGAGCCGCCGCCCATTAGCCTCCCCATACCGTCCAGGATTGATGGGGGTAAGTTTTTGGGGACGCACTTAGGTAATCACCCTGCTTACGAAGCTATAAACTGGCCCGACCTCACAACGCGTTTGAAACAGGTGCTGGGACGTTGGATGCGCTATCGCCATCTTTGCTCGCTCTCGGGGCGTGTTCTCTTAGTCAATCAACTCGCGGCTTCGGTCCTTTGGCATAGATTGAAGGTCCTGAATCCGCCGTTGTCACTTGTCAATGACTGGCAGTCATCCATAGTTTCCTTTCTTTGGACTGGGACTCACTGGACTGCGGCTAAAAGTCTCTTTCCTAAGCCAAAAGTGGGTGGCCTTGGGCTGGTAAACGTTAAATGTAAGATAGATTCGTTTCGTATACAAACCCTATCCTCACTAATTTCGCAGCCAGCGTCTAGCAACCCCTCTTCCCGGGTCACCCGCGTTCTTTTGGAATACTACTTGCCCCCATTCACGTCAATCTCAAACAGCGTATTAAATAGAAAAAAATCAAAATTTAAATATCCCATTCTATCGTGCCTGTTTTAAGTCATGGTTCGGTGCTCCCTTACAAATCATGACCTCGTTTTCCACGAAGACTGCTTTTTTGGAAACCACCATTGAGGGATCTCCCTTTATTAAGAGTGTCGAGGGCATCTTATTAGCCTCCACTGACTTAGGCAGCTTAATCTTGGCTGGTTTTCGGAATCTTGCGGACTTTGTGGGTCCCGACTTAAACTTGCTACCCCAAGGGGCTTTTTTTCAGGGTAGACCACCATCTCGTTTGTTCGTCCAGCAAAACGCGCGGCTAGTTAACGCCCTTATACATACATTTCCGGGTATTTTTAATTCGCGGGGTCTGTCTCAGGACGCGTGTTTTTTGCCGTGGGGAGGTCTGAGTGTGGCCGCTGAAGCGTCCTCGAGTGGTTGTTGCGCGAGAGTTTTCCTCTGTAACGGTCCCTCGACGGTTTTGTCTCCTACATCGGATATTTACAAGTGCCTTATAGCTGACAGATTTCCCGATATCCTTCCGCACGTACCTACAAGCTTAAATGTTCTACCTTCACAAGGCCTTTGGCTAGGTAAAATTTTATCCCCCCTAAGTTCTCGGGCTAATCTTGACATTAGATGGCGAGCATTACACAACGCGCTCCCATCTCCAAACCGCTATCACATGGTACCAGACTTATCACCGTGCTGCCCATTCTGTCCCGCTATAGGTTCCGTAGACTACTGTTTCGCGGAATGCCCTCTCTATTTGTCAGTTTTATCACGCATCCTGGACCGTATCCAACGTTACCGCAAGCATAGGCATAATCCCAAAGATGCCTGGTGCCTGGCCTCAAATCGGATTATGTCGCATAGCCTGTGTAATTTCATTTTTGTCACCCTCTTAGTCGTCTTTTATGAAAGATACAACGACATAAATTCGTACAATCTTTCAACCAGTTTTCACGATCTTGTATTGAGCCTAGAAAATAAAGTTATTTCTAGAGTCGTTGGGCGCTACAGGTCTGAACGCGCCACAGCCGTATCCAAAGGTCACTTGGAAGTTTTTCACAAGCGATGGGGCTTCGAGGTTGAACCCTTTTGGTTTTAGATTATTTTTATTTTAACTCAAATTGTTTTTAATAACTTTGTAATTTTATAACATTTATTGTAAAAATTATTTATTGTAAAATTTCTCATTTTATTTAAATAGTGTTGTTATTAGTTTATTAATGTAAATTGTACATAGCACCAACTTAGAAACTTTATTATAATTGTAAAATTTCTTACTTGTAAAACTTCTCATATTGTTTATATTGTTATTAGTTTACTGATGTAAATTGTACATAGCGCCGATTGTCAATAAATGTTTCATTCCAAAAAAAAACAAAAAAAAATAAAAAAAAAAAAAAAATTAAAAATAAAATAGATTGTTTTACAAGGGGTACCCCTTGTAAAAAAAATTAAAAATAAAATAGATTGTTTTACAAGGGGTACCCCTGTTAAAAAAATGAAAAATAATATAGATTGTTTTACAAGAGGTAACTTATGTAAAAAAAATTAAAAATAAAATAGATTGTTTTACAAGGGGTACCCCTAGTAAAAAAATAATACAACACCTGTAAAATAAATAATAAAATGTTTTACAATGGGTACCCCTTGTAAAAGAAAATCGAAATAACTAATTTAATTTTTACAAGGGGTACCCCTTGTAAAAGAAAATCGAAATAACTAATTTACTTTTTACAAGGGGTACCCCTTGTAAAAGAAAATCGAAATAACTAACTTAATTTTTACAAGGGGTACCCCTTGTAAAAGAAAATCGAAATAACTAATTTAATTTTTACAAGGGGTACCTCTTGTAAAAAAAATAAATACACCCCATGTAAATAACTAATTAAATTTTTACAAGGGGTACCCCTAGTAAAAAAAGTAATACACCAAATGCTAAATAAATAATAAAAAATTTTACAAGGGGTAACCCTTGTAAAAAAAAATAAATACACCCCCCGTAAAATAAATAATCAAAAATTTTACAAGGGGTACCCCTTGTAAAAAAAAATTGAAATAACTAATTTAATTTTTACAAGGGGTAACTCTTGTAAAAAAAATAAATACACCCCCTGTAAATAACTAATTTAATTTATACAAGGGGTCCCCCTGGTAAAAAAAGTAATACACCAAATGTAAAATAAATAATAAAAAATTTTACAAGGGGTAACCCTTGTAAAAAAAATAGAAATAACTAATTTAATTTTTACAAGGGGTACCCCTTGTAAAAGAAAATCGAAATAACTAGTTTACTTTTTACAATGGGTACCCCTTGTAAAAGAAAATCGAAAAAACAAATTTAATTTTTACAAGGAGTACCCCTAGTAAAAAAATAATACACCCCCTGTAAAATAAATAATAAAATATTTTACAAGTGGTTCCCCTTGTAATAAAATAAATACACCCCCTGTAAAATAAATAATCAAAATTTTACAAGCGGTACCCCTTGTAAAAAAAATAGAAATAACTAATTTAATTTATACAAGGGGTACCCCTTGTAAAAGAAAATCGAAATAACTAATTCACTTTTTACAAGGGGTACCCCTTGTAAATGAAAATCGAAAGAACTAATTTACTTTTTACAAGGGGTACCCCTTGTAAAAAAAAATACTCCCCCAGTAAAATAAATAATCAAAAATTTTACAAGTGGTACCCCTTGTAAAAAAAAATAAATACACCCCCTGTAAAATTAATAATCCAAAATTTTACAAGGGGTACCCCTTGTAAAGAAAATCGAAATAACTAATTTAATTTTTACATGGGGTACGCCTTGTAAAGAAAATCGAAATAACTAATTTAATTTTTACAAGGGGTACCCCTTGTAAAAGAAAATCGAAATAACTAATTTAATTTTTACCAGGGGTACCCCTTGTAAAAAAAATAAATACACCCCCTATAAAATAAATAATCCAAAATTTTTCAAGGGGTACCCCTTGTAAAAAAAATAATAAAACCTGTAAAATAAATAATAAAAATTTTTACAAGGGGTACCCCTTGTAAAAGAAAATCAACATAACTAATTTAATTTTTACATGGGGTACACCTTGCAAAAAAAAATACACCCCGTGTAAAATAAATAATCCAAAATTTTTCAAGGGGTACCCCTTGTAAAAAAAATAATACAACCTGTAAAATAAATAATAAAAATTTTTACAAGGGGTATCCCTTGTAAAAGAAAATCGACATAACTAATTTAATTTTTACATAGGGTACACCTTGCAAAAAATAAATACACCCCCTGTAAAATAAATAATCAAAAATTTAACAAGGGGTACCCCTTGTAAAAAAATCAAATAACTAATTTCATTTTTAAAAGGGGTACCCCTTGTAAAGAAAATCGAAATAACTAATTTAATTTTTACAAGGGGTACCCCTTGTAAAAAAAATAAATACACCCCTATAAAATAAATAATCCAAAATTTTCCAAGGGGTACCCCTTGTAAAAAAAATAAAACAACCTGTAAAATAAATAATAAAATTTTTTACAAGGGGTACCCCTTGTAAAAAAAAATCGAAATAACAAATTTTATTTTTACAAGTTATACCCCTTACAAAAAAAATAAATACACCCCCTGTAAAATAAATAATCCAAAATTTTACAAAAAATAATTACAATAAAATAGTTTGTTTTACAAGGGGTACCCCTTGTAAAAAAATTAAAAATAAAATATATTATTTTACAAGGGGTACCACTTGTTAAAAATTAAATTAGAATAGAGTGTTTTACAAGGGGTACCCCTTGTAAAAAAATTAAAAATAATATAGATTGTTTTACAAGGGGTACCCCTGGTAAAAAGTTAAAAATTAAATAGATTGTTTTACAAGGAGTACCTAATGTAAAAAAATTAAAAATAAAATAGATTTTTTACAAGGGGTACCGCTGTTAAAAAAATTAAAAATAAAATAGATTGTTTTACAAGGGGTATCCTTGTAAAAAAATTAAAAATAAAATACATTGTTTTACGAGGGGTATCTAATGTAAAAAAAATAAAAATATAATAGATTTTTTACAAGGGGTACCCCTTTTAAAAAAATTAAAAATAAAATGGATTGTTTTACAAGGGGTACCCCTGGTAAAAAAATTAAAAATAAAATAGATGGTTTTACAAGGGGTAACCCTTGTTAAAAAATTTAAAATAAAATATATTGTTTTACAAGGATATCCCTTGTAAAAAAAAATTAAAAATAAAATGGATTGTTTTATAAGGGGTACCTAATGTAAAAAAATTAAAAATAAAATGTATTTTTTACAAGGGGTACCCCTGTTAAAAAAATTAAAAATAAAATAGACTGTTTTACAAGGGGTACCCCTGGTAAAAAAAATTTAAAATAAAATAGATTGTTTTACAAGGGGTACCCCTTGTAAAAAAATTAAAACTAATAAAGATTGTTTGACAAGGAGAACCCCTTGTAAAAAAAATTAAAAATAAAATGGATTGTTTTACAAGGGGTACCCCTGGTAAAAAAATTAAAAATAAAATGATTGTTTTACAAGGGGTACCCCTTGTAAAAAAATTAAAACTAATAAAGATTGTTCTACAAGGGGTACCCCTTGTAAAAAAAATTAAAAATAAAATGGATTGTTTTACAAGGGGTACCCCTGATAAAAAATTAAAAATAAAATAGATTGTTTTACAATGGGTACCCCTTTTAAAAAAAATTAAAATAAAATAGATTGTTTTACAATGGGTACCCCTTTTAAAAAAAAATTAAAATAAAATAGATTATTTTACAAGGGGTACCCCTGGTAAAAAAGTTAAAAATAAAATAGATTGTTTTACAAGGGTTACTTAATGTGAAAAAATTAAAAATAAAATAGATTTTTTACAAGGGGTACCCCTTTTAAAAAAATTAAATGTAAAATGGATTGTTTTACAAGGGGTAACGCTGTTAAAAAAATTAAAAATAAAATAGATTGTTTTACAAGGGGTACCACTTGTAAAAAAATTAAAATTAGAATAGAGTGTTTTACAAGGGGTACCCCTGGTAAAAAAATTAAAAATAAAATAGATTGTTTCACAAGGGGTACCGATGTTAAAAAAATTAAAAATAAAATAGATTGTTTTACACGGGGTACCCCTGGTAAAAAAGTTAAAAATTAAATAGATTGTTTTACAAGGGGTACCTAATGTAAAAAATTAAAAATAAAATAGATTTTTTACAAGGGGTACCGCTGTTAAAAAAATTAAAAATAAAATAGATTGTTTTACAAGGGGTATCCTTGTAAAAAAATTAAAAATAAAATACATTGTTTTACAAGGGGTATCTAATGTAAAAAAAATAAAAATATAATAGATTTTTTACAAGAAAATTAAAACTAAAATAGATTGTTTTACAAGGGGTAACCCTTGTAAAAAAATTAAAACTAATAAAGATTGTTTGACAAGGGGAACCCCTTGTAAAAAAAATTAAAAATAAAATGGATTGTTTTACAAGGGGTACCCCTGGTAAAAAAATTAAAAATAAAATGATTGTTTTACAAGGGGTACCCCTTGTAAAAAAATTAAAACTAATATTGTTTTACAAGGGGTACCCCTTTTAAAAAAAATTAAAAATAAAATGGATTGTTTTACAAGGGGTACCCCAGGTAAAAAAATTAAAAATAAAAAAGGTTGTTTTACAAGGGGTACCTAATGCAAAAAAATTCAAAATAAAATAGATTGTTTTACAAGGGGTACCCCTTGTAAAAAAATTAAAAATAAAATAGATTGTTTTACAAGTTGTACCCCTGGTAAAAAAATTAAAAATAAAATAGATTGTTTCACAAGGGGTACCGCTGTTAAAAAAATTAAAAATAAAATAGATTGTTTTACAAGGGGTACCCCTTGTAAAAAATTAAAATTAGAATAGAGTGTTTTACAAGGGTTACCTCTTGTAAAAAAATTAAAAATAATATAGATTGTTTTACAAGAGGTACCCCTGGTAAAAAAGTTAAAAATTAAATAGATTGTTTTACAAGGGGTACCTAATGTAAAAAAATGAAAAATAAAATAGAATTTTTACAAGGGGTACCCCTTTTAAAAAAACTAAAAATAAAATAGATTGTTTTACAAGGGGTACCTTTGTTAAAAAAATTAAAAATAAAATAGATTGTTTTACAAGGGGTACCCCTTGTAAAAAAATTAAAACTAATAAAGAATGTTTTACAAGGAGTACCCCTTGTAAAAAAAATAAATACACCCCCTGTAAAATAAATAATAAAAAAATTTACAAGGGGTTCCCTTTGTAAAAAAAATAAATACTCCCCCTGTAAAATAAATAATCAAAAATTTTACAAGGAGTACCCCTTGTAAAAAAAATAAATACACCCCCTGAAAAATAAATAATCAAAAATTTTACAATTGGTACCCCATGTAAAAAAATAAATACACCCCCTGTAAAATAAATAATCAAAAGTTTTACAAGGGGTACCCCGTGTAAAAAAAAATAAATACAACCCCTGTAAAATAAATAATCAAAAAATTTACAAGGGGTACCCCATGTAAAAAAAAAAAAAAAAAAAAAAAAATACACCCCCTGTAAAATAAATAATAAAAAAATTTACAAGGGGTTCCCCTTGTAAAAAAAAAATAAATACTCCCCCTGTAAAATAAATAATCAAAAATTTTACAAGGAGTACCCCTTGTAAAAAAAATAAATACACCCCCTGTAAAATAAATAATCAAAATTTTTTCAAGGGGTACCCCTTGTAAAAAAAAATAAATACACCCCCTGTAAAATAAATAATCAAAAAATTTTCAAGGGGTACACCTTGTAAAAAAAAATACACTGCCTGTAAAATAAATAATCAAAAATTTTACTAGGAGTACCCCTTGTAAAAAAAATAAATACACCCCCTGTAAATTAAATAATCAAAAATTTTACAAGGGATACCCCTTGTAAAAAAATATAAACATCCCCTGTAAAATAAATAATCAAAAATTTTACAAGGAGTACCCCTAGTAAAAAAAAATAAATACACCCCCTGAAAAATAAATAATCAAAAATTTTACAAGGGGTACCCCTGTTAAAAAAATTAAAAATAAAATAGATTGTTTTACAAGGGTACCCCTTGTAAAAAAATTTAAAATAATATAGATTGTTTTAGAAGCGGTACCTAATGTAAAAAAATTAATAATAAAATAAATTGTTTTACAAGGGGTACCCCTGGTAAAAAAATTAAAACTAAAATAGATTGTTTTACAAGGGGTACCCCTGGTAAAAAAATTAAAAATAAAATAGATTGTTTTACAAGGGGTACCCCTTGTAAAAAATTAAAATTAAAATAGACTGTTTTACAAGGGGTACCACTTGTAAAAAAAATTAAAATAATATACATTGTTTTACAAGGGGTACCTAATGTAAAAAAAAATAAAATAGATTGTTTTACAAGAGGTACCCCTGTTAAAAAAATTAAAAATAAAATAGATTGTTTTACAAGGGGTACCTAATGTAAAAAATTAAAATATAGATAGTTTTACAAGGGGTACCTAATTAAAAAAATTAAAAATAAAATAGATTTTTTACAAGGGGTACCCCTTTTAAAAAAATTAAAAATAAAATGGATTGTTTTACAAGGGGTACCCCTTGTAAAAAAATTTAAAATAATATACATTGTTTTACAAGGGGTACCTAATGTAAAAAATTAAAAATAAAATGGATTGTTTTACAAGGGGTACCCCTTGTAAAAAAATTTAAAATAATATACATTGTTTTACAAGGGGTACCTAATGTAAAAAATTAAAAATAAAATAGATTTTTTACAAGGGGTACCCCTTTTAAAAAAATTAAAAATAAAATGGATTGTTTTACAAGGGGCACCGCTGTTAAAAAAATTAAAAATAAAATAGATTGTTTTACAAGGGTACCCCTTGTAAAAAAATTAAAATAATATAGATTGTTTTAGAAGGGGTACCTAATGTAAAAAAATTAAAAATAAAATAGATTGTTTTACAAGGGGTACCCCCGGTAAAAAAATTAGAAATAATATAGATTGTTTTACAAGTGGTACCTAATGTAAAAAAATTATAAATAAAATAGATTGTTTTACAATGGGTACCCCTGGTAAAAAAATTTAAAATAATATAGATTGTTTTAGAAGGGGTACCTAATGTAAAAGAATTAAAAATAAAATAGATTGTTTTACAAGGGGTACCCCTGTTAAAAAATTAAAAATAAAATAGATTGTTTTACAAGGGGTACCCCCGGTAAAAAAATTAGAAATATATATATTATTTTACAAGGGGTACCTAATGTAAAAAAATTAAAAATAATATAGATAGTTTTACAATTGGTACCTAATTAAAAAAATTAAAAATAAAATAGATTTTTTTACAAGGGGTACCCCTTTTAAAAAAATTAAAAATAAAATGGATTGTTTTACAAGGGGTACCGCTGTTAAAAAAATTAAAAATAAAATAGATTGTTTTACATGGGGTAAAAAAATTAAAAATAAAATAGATTGTTTTACAAGGGTACCCCTTGTAAAAAAAATTAAAATAATATAGATTGTTTTAGAAGGGGTACCTAATGTAAAAAAATTAAAAATAAAATAGATTGTTTTACAAGGGGTACCCCCGGTAAAAAAATTAGAAATAATATAGATTGTTTTACAAGTGGTACCTAATGTAAAAAAATTATAAATAAAATAGATTGTTTTACAAGGGGTACCCCTGTTAAAAAAATTAAAAATAAAATAGATTGTTTTACAAGGGGTACCCTGTAAAAAAATTAGAAATATATATATTATTTTACAAGGGGTACCTAATGTAAAAAAATTAAAAATAAAATACATTGTTTTACAAGGGGTACCCCCGGTAAAAAAATTAGAAATAATATAGATTATTTTACAAGGGGTACCTAATGTAAAAATATTAAAAATAAAATAGATTGTTTTACAAGGGGTACCCCTGTTAAAAAAATTAAAAATAACATAGATTGTTTTACAAGGGGTACCCCTGGTAAAAAAATTAAAAATAAAATTGATGGTTTTACAAGGGGTACCCCTTGTTAAATTTTAAAAATGTTTCATTTATTATTTTAAAATAATTCATTTATCCCTTTTATATCGTCAACCTTAAGGTTTAATTTAAAGGTTTTAAGTTTTTAAAGATTGAGAAGGACGAGAGTCCAAGGGCTAGAAGTCTAGTTAAAAACGCTGTTACAATGCCATGAGTTAGGTATATAAGCTTTCCCGGAAATTGAAACCACCCATAATTTTAAAAATGATTCATTTATTATTTGATCATAATTCATTTAACCCTTTAATATCGTCAAACTATAGTAATTGATGTCTTTTTGGGAAACCTTTGAGGGTTCAATTTATCACTACCCAGTAGCAATTGGTAATTTTCAGCGCCTTTTAATCTGTTAAGAAATAAATCTGTAAAACTATAACAGATTAATTCGTTGGCCTTACTGTATAATGTATTTCTTTTCCTCTTCCTTAAGTACAATTGGGCTTAGTAGTCTGATGTCCGTTGGTTTTTCTTGTTCTAGGAAAAAAAATACAAAGCCACATTCGTTAGTTCAAGATGCCCATTGAAAGGGTCCCTTCCTTTTGACTAAGGCTGTATATCCATTCCATTGATCTCTTGACCAGAATAATTTAATAGTTTAAAGCCGTATCTTTCTAACGCTCGAAATAAAATGATCCACGAATCGATAAAATGGTGATTAAGTTTTATAATAAATAATTATTAATGTGGTTATAGAACGTTGGTCCGCGATTTTTGGTACTCCATGAATATAAATTAATTTGTTTTTTTTTCTCTGACATGTTAGATGAGTCTTTAGTAGGTTATAGCAAATATATGTTAGATAATTACTCTGGGTGACTCGGAATGCCCGATTCCTCATAGAGGGTATTTCAGCCTTTAACTCGTGGAATCAGTTTAGAAAATCGCCTCGGCCTGTTTAATTTATAGCTAGGAGGTATTAATTAACATATGTTTATCTAATTAAATTAACTTACTGGCGTTATATGTTAAATTATGTTATTAATTAGGATGTCAAATCGATGACTTACCGAAAAAGTATCCGAATATAAAAGCCAGGGAAGCTGATATTGTAATTGAAGTGATTGGGAACCAGACTGCACTCACCCCGTAGTATGCGGGACCCTTCTTCCTGCGCGATTATATAGAGTTAATCCTGACTTAAATTATCATTTTTGCAAAGAGCCACCGACATTTCAACTTCATGAAAGTGACTGTATGAGAGACCAAAAAAAAATCGATTATTTGAATGAAATGTTAACGTTGAATCTTTTAAAGTGGGAATCAAAGGTAGAGTAATTTTTTTTTTAAAAATACGAAATTCACTAAACCAATATCTGATCCAGATCAACCTATACTCAATCATAATGAACTATCGCAATTGGCACGTCATCCGCTGAATTTAATTGGCCAATCTCTCTGGCGTCATTTTTATCACCGGAAATATATTGAGACCAATTGCCCTAGTGGCAAACCCTGGAACCAGTGTGGACCCAACGAAAGGGGGAGTATATACTCCTTTTAAATACATTTGACTTTTAAAGGAAAGACTGTCTCATTTAAATTTTAGCTTCCACGATGTGAATTGCAATTACTTACTTGGCTATTATTGGTACTTCAACAATCTCAGTAGCGTTGCTAAAAATCTCTAATATGGGTGCTGTAACGTTGAAGGATGTCATTTCATCGGGACAGAATTGCTCAATAGGGTGTTTGAATTAAGGTTTGTGAGGGTAATTGTAGTAAGAGGCGATGGAAAGCCAAACGCTGATCACGAAGGTTATTAGTAAGGATAACTTCACGGCCTAAAAAAAATCTTAGATTTAATATTAGAAACTTATTTGATTTATGTAATTTACGGCGCGTACCTTAATACTAGTTTTCCGGTAGAAAAATGACAGTAGAAAAATTCCACCTAAAGGTCCCGCTAAGGCACCGGTAACCAGTAGGAAAATTTGTAAAATTCCTCCTATTTTTGGTACGGCTAGTCCAATTAACACCGCTAATATTCCAAAAGATACGGCTTAAAAATGCACGCAAAATTCACTAAGTATAAACTGACCAGCCCATAAATGCTTCTTGAAATGTGCCAAATTATTATATAAAAATAAAAAATACAACACAAGTCTAGTTATTAAAGGTAAAATAAGGCCTTATTGTTCGTTAATCAGATCTTTCCATAGATCCTAGTTAAGCCTACTTTCCGATAAGATAAACAGAGTGGCATGGATCCGTTAAAGGGGGTCTCAGTTTTGAGCCTTTCCTGGCGTTTCAGTTTTGAGTTAATCCTCTTTAGCGATAAAAAAACACCAATTTGGGTGGGCTGTCTTCTAATGTTGGGCTATGTTAAGCTTGAGGAATAACTATTAAGCGGTGTAACTTGACCAAAAAATGTCCACTCAGTGCCTCAACTTTTTGATTTATTCTAATTAGATGGAAACTGGTGTATTTTTCATTTGATTATAAAGCGGTTTACTTAGAACTCTGCATATTGTAACCCGTTTCCGTTCTTGGGTTTTTAGTTGCGGGAAGAGTGGCGTGAAAAAATCTTCCAAGGAATTGGCCGCCATGGCGTTGATCGCCGAAGACACCGAGCTTAGAGAGGCGCTAATGATGCCGGCCAAAATAATGCCCAAGATTCCCGGAATGCCTTTGAACAGTTTCGTCGCGACGTAAATATAAATCTACAATACACATGGATGAAGAAATTATATTCGGGTAAGCATATACGAGTTTTCCAAAAGTATAATAATATCTCAGATTAGTGCTATTAAATTGGGAGTGCAAAGGCTCTTCGTTACCCACAAATCAGTGTTCAGCCAATAATAGACGTTCGTAAACAAGAAACCTTAAAGAGAATTTTTAAATACACCGTCGTTATTGAACGCCGCTTTTTTTCAAACAAGGGGCTACGCGTAACTATTCAATCAGCTCGATTGACTAGTTACGCGTAGCCCCTTGTTTACCCTTCTCCGATCATCACGCCCATAGGGTGATGTCTTTTTTGTATCGAGAGATTAATATGGAAGGCAATCGGATCAAATAAGCGGACGACATCGGACGTATACTGACCAGAAGAGGTGAAACGTTTAAGAGATTTATTTTTTTACTTGGTCGGGTATTAAGAGACTAATACATGTATATAAGGCAGTCGACTGATCAAATAGGTAGACGACATAGGCCATAAACGAGCAGGGGTGAAACTTTTCAAATAAAACTCTGATGACATATATCGCCTTACTTGGTCGGGTAGTTTAACGTTCGTTTCTGGTCGTTGCAATGGGTTGCATTTTGTTAAACTTCCGAAAAAAGCGACACACGTCAGAAAGACGATAATTCTTAAGATTGCAGTAAACGTATTACTCAAAAGAAACGCGCTGAAATGATTTGTTCAGTTAACCGTAACGTATTCCAACATAATCAGATATTATTAAAATTAAGTTTGCCTACTTTCGGGCAGACTTGTAGTATTTGACGCAAAGGAATCGTTGCGCGCAAGCCTGAGGTCTGATTGTCGTGTAAAAACCATAGGCCAGCCCGTAGAAAAACAAATTCCACACCGAATAGTTTTTATTAGTGTCTTCCGCAAATCTGAGAAATATATTTTAAAATGTATGACGTCAGACCGATTCTCACCCCTTCCTCCCTTATTTGTTATTCCGAGATGAGGCCATATTTTTCAGGGTTTCGAACTTCAACTCGCGCTATATCGAAATCGATAAGCTCGGTTGATTTCGATCAAAAACTGCTTAACCATTCGAAATCTAGCTTTCGATCGAAACTGCAAATTCATTCTTATAATTCTACAATATTATGCGTGTCTATTCAACCAAAAACCATTCTATTAAAAACAGCAAAGTCCTTTAAACAAAAACGAGACGCCATTCTAATACTCTAGCCCACAATCGTCGTGAAATCAAATTATAGCAAGGTCTAGATGTGTTTGCCAATAAACGCCGAAAAATGAAATTAGCACCGCGTATCAGATCACTTGCCATCAAATATGCCAGACCTGGCTCTGCCTAAATCTGAATTTTATATAATTAGATAGAATTAAATTAAAATTCAGGGCTAATTTGATGTATCGACGATTATGGGCAATCACATCTCTACCTTGCCCATAATTTGATTTCTCGACAGTTATGGTTAAACCCATCTAGAGTTTTGGGAAAAAAATCTTTCATCAAAGCAAATTTAGGTACCGGTATTCGTATCTGTGGGAGTGATTTGCGAGGTCCAAGGGAAGAAATACTGACGTGGAATGTTTAGCGACTTGTCCCGAGAAGGTGGCGTTCCAGGCGTTTCCAATTCCACCGACTTCTCTGAGAGCGGCATCGCTACCATAACGACGCTGAAATACGTCTGTCCAAATTACGGCTGTCAAACCGCCCTGAAAACGAACACCAAGAATTATTAGGTTTCTGAAGAGAACACTACATAGTTACGTATTTCATATTATTTCCGCTTGAAGTATAAAAAGGAACGATAGCGCAGTAGAAAGTACATACTAAGCCAGATGAAACTAAAGTAATCCAATAACTGACGCCAGTTACCGTTGTTATCGTTATGGCTGGCACGTACAGATACACCGCATTCAAAACGAGCTGAAAATACATATTACAGGTGAAAAATAATTGCTTTCTAAAAGAAGTCAAGACTATTCAAAAAACGCAAAGCCGTAAATCGTTTCAATTTATGTTAATTATAATTTTATATGGACACGCGAAATCGTAGCTGAAGTACATTGATCTTTATATCTAACGAACGTCATCCGTCGTGAGGTTTCCTATTAGCCACAGATAATCGTTAGCTAGAGGCACCAGCCAGTCAGATAGTTCGTTACGGGACTAAAATATTTCTATCATTAAAAGTTAGAATTTTTTTTTCGAAAGCTTTAACGCGAGATCAATGCGCGCTACGAGTGTTGGGAGCTTTGCCCTTTCGTTGAAATTTATAATAAAACGTAATCTTACGTTAATGAGTAGATAAATGACCGAGAATAGAATCCTGAGAGATTGGTCGTATCTCCTTTCGATGTACTGAAATTAGTATTAAGGTTTCAATTATTTTTCAATCCGTCTCAAATAAATTTTTAAAACGATTATCAGATATTAACTTTTATATTTTACTTGTAGATTTAAATTTATTTCTAGTTTAATATTGGTTTGTAAATTTTCTACTTGTACATTAGTCCTATTTAAATCACCCGTGTGTTAGGTTGCATTCTCCCTTTAAGATCGAGAGACGAGTTCGCATTTATTTTAAAAGAAGGACTATTTGTACTATATTTTGACTGTCCCTTGATAATAACTCACCTCGTAGACACTAGTATTAGGCATGTTGTGAAAAACGGGTATAACGTAGAAGACGATTGGTAGTTGAATCAGGAATACACCGAGAAGCATGATGAAGAACTGCATGCCGTTAGTGAAAGTCTCCCCTACTACGGTCGTGATACTATTGGCCGATATCAGAGCGCCGAACGCAGATAGGGCCACCGGGATCAACTTCATGTTCCTGTCACCCAATACGAAGCCGTCTACCGTCTTGGCCTCGTTCCAGCGTGCAACAACGCTAATCAACACGCATAATAATATCGACGCCCCCGCTATCGCAAAGTCAAGCGCGTATTCACTTATCTATAAGATCGTAAAAACAATTTTCGTTAAATTTATTTAGATCTATAATATGATTCCACGCAAAACTGATGACGAAACATGAGAGACCATGAGCCCAAATAATCAATCTCCTCCGTAAATTTTAATAAAGTTGCCAACAAAAATTCAAAAGGTCCGATTAAAAAATATTGATCTCCTAATCTTGAAACTCCAATTATTTTTATAGCCTAAAGCGGATAAAACTTTCATCTCATAATAAATATATCAAAAATGTCTTTGCGAACAAAGACCCAGAAGGACATGTTATGGCCTTGAATGTCTGAAGTGACAGATATTTAATTTTCTTTTAAAACATTAAATTTAAATACAATTAAATTTTCTTTTAAAACATGAAATTTAAATACAATTAGATTTTCTTTTAAAACGAAATTTAAATATAATCACAATCTGGCACGATTTAGAGTTTCAAATTTCAATACAACTGATTTTATTCACTCGGAAATATTTAAGAAAAACATAACAGACGATTTTCTCCCATTGACGCTTAACATTAAATTTCGCTTAATTATTTTTCAGGGAAAACGTGTATTGTACTGTTATTTTTCAGTATAACGCGAGTCCACTTTATGTTTTCTTAGTTTAACCCGAATTTCCACGACTCGCAATTGAACGGATCGTTAAAAATACTCGCCGGTTTATTGGAATGGGTATATGATAAAGGGAAATGTGTTTTTTAAAGCCCGTTTAAAGTCACCTTCTTTTCTAGCTTAGCAGACGACGCAAACCATAACAATTTGTACTTTCAAAGCTATATTGCGCGCGCAAGCGGAGAGAATTTCAAAGCGACGAATTTTAGAGCGGATAAGCTTTTTAAATAAATTGTAATACTTTCATTTTTCTTTTCATTAAAACCGTACAATTAAAATGATGATTTCCATAAGGGACCACTAATTAGTTATTAGGAGTTATAAAAAAACATCCATGAATTAGGTTTGTTCGTTTGCAACCCAAGTTAAAAATTAAAATATGGTGAATTTTTATTCCCTTTAAATTCCTTGTATAAGCATCGGTAAGCTAACATGAACGAATTGCCTCGACTAAAGTCGAGGAGTTGTAATAAAACATTATTCATGGATTAGGTTTGTTCGTTTGCAACCTAGATTAAAAATTAAAATATGGGGAATTTTTTTCCCTTTAAATTCCTTGATTAGCATTCATAAGCTAACATGAACGAGAACGAATTGCCTCGACTAAAGTCGAAGAGTTATAATAAAGCATTATCCATAGAAAACATTATCCAATTAAGGTATGAGATCAGATCATAGAACTTTGAGTCTATGCCTAAAGCCAAAGCTAAATTAAGTATATTTTTCTATCGAAATTTAATGTTAAGCGTCAATGGGAGAAAATCGTCTGTTATGTTTTTCTTAAATATTTCCGAGTGAATAAAATCAGTTGTATTGAAATTTGAAACTCTAAATCGTGCCAGATTGTGATTATATTTAAATTTCGTTTTAAAAGAAAATCTAATTGTATTTAAATTTCATGTTTTAAAAGAAAATTTAATTGTATTTAAATTTAATGTTTTAAAAGAAAATTAAATATCTGTCACTTCAGACATTCAAGGCCATAACATGTCCTTCTGGGTCTTTGTTCGCAAAGACATTTTTGATATAATATCTGTCACTTCAGTCTAACACGAAAGTGTTAACTTCTATATTAAAAGACTAGCCCTTTAAAAAGTGATTCAGTCAAATCTCTACATTTTTACCATTGCCCTTTAAACCCAATTAAAATTAATTTTTTCATAATTTTTGATGTTAATAGCTGCGGCAGCCGCACTTGATTCAGTCAAATCTCTACATTTTTACCATTGCCCTTTAATCCCAATTAAAAAAATTTTTACATTATTTTTGATGTTAATAGCTGGGGCAGCCTCACTTGATTCAGTCAGATCTCTACATTTTTACCATTGCCCTTTAATCCCAATTAAAATTAATTTTTACATTATTTTTGATGTTAATAGCTGGGGGAGCCGCACTTTATTCAGTCAAATCTCTACATTTTTACCATTGCCCTTTAATTCCAATTAAAAAAAATTTTTACATTATTTTTGATGTTAATAGTTGGGGCAGACGCACTTGATTCAGTCAAATCTCTACATTTTTACCAGTGCCTCTTAATCCCAATTAAAATTAATTTTTTCATTATTTTTGATGTTAACAGCTGGGGCAGCCGCACTTGATTCAGTCAGATCTCTACATTTTTACCATTGCCCTTTAAACCCAATTAAAATTAATTATTTCACAATTTTTGATGTTAATAGCTGGGGCAGCCTCACTTGATTCAGTCAAATTTCTACATTTTTACCAGTGCCCTTTAATCCCAATTAAAATTTATTTTTTCATTATTTTTGATGTTAATAGCTGGGGCAGCCGCACTTGATTCAGTCAGATCTCTACATTTTTACCATTGCCCTTTAAACCCAATTAAAATTAATTATTTCACAATTTTTGATGTTAATAGCTGGGGCAGCCTCACTTGATTCAGTCAAATTTCTACATTTTTACCAGTGCCCTTTAATCCCAATTAAAATTTATTTTTTCATTATTTTTGATGTTAATAGCTGGGGCAGCCTCACTTGATTCAGTCAAACCTCTACATTTTTACCAGTGCCCTTTAATCCCAATTAAAATTAATTTTTACATTATTTTTGATGATAATAGCTGGGGCAGCCGCACTTGATTCAGTCAGATCTCTACATTTGTACCATTGCCCTTTAAACCCAATTAAAATTAATTTTTTCATAATTTTTGATGTTAATAGCTGGGGCAGCCGCACTTGATTCAGTCAAATCTCTACATTTTTACCATTGCCCTTTAATCCCAATTAAAATTAATTTTTTCCTTATTTTTGATGTTAATAGCTGGGGCAGCCGCACTTGATTCAGTCAAATCTCTACATTTTTACCATTGCCCTTTAATCCCAATTAAAATTAATTTTTACATTTTTTTGATGTTAATAGCTGGGGCAGCCGTACTTGATTTAGTCAAATTTCTACATTTTTACCATTGCCCTTTAAACCTAATTAAACTAAATTTTTTCATAATTTTTGATGTTAATAGCTGCGGCAGCCGCACTTGATTTAGTCAAATTTCTACATTTTTACCATTGCCCTTTAAACCCAATTAAAATTAATTTTTTCATAATTTTTGATGTTAATGGCTGGGGCAGCCGCACTTGATTTAGTCAAATTTCTACATTTTTACCATTGCCCTTTAAACCCAATTAAAATTAATTTTTTCATAATTTTTTATGTTAATAGCTGGGGCAGCCTCACTTGATTCAGTCAGATCTCTACATTTTCCCCATTGCCCTTTAAACCCAATTAAAATTAATTTTTTCATCAATTTTCAATTCAATTCAATTCAATTCAATTTTTATTATTATTAGAATATACAAATAATTTTCTCAGCGGGGCTAAATCAACTGGCGATTTGTAAGCCCCGCCTTTGATATAAATTTAACAAATTAACATTAATAACAAACCAGTGTAAAAATTAAAACAAAATAAATAAACAAAAAAAAAAGAAAAAAGGATCTACCATCAAAAGTAGAATCTGCGCTAAACAATACTATACAAAATTAGTTCTGATTAGCTTTCTAACTTGAGATTTAAATTTGTGGAACGGGCGAATACTACTAATACCTACCGGTAATAGATTGTAGAGTTTGCAGCCAGCATAGAATATGGACGTAAATTTTTTCGTGGTGTTACATTTTTCAAGAGCTATAATATTAGTTGAACGCGTGTTTCGTGTTTTGATTGCCCTCTTGAATAGTGCGGAACTTTTTGTTAAATTCAAATAGATATATGTAAGAGTCATAAATCTATACACTTGGTCGACGTTCAACAAATTCCATTTTTCAAAGAGTTCCTGAGTATGCGCTCTATAGCCGACATTATAGATTGTGCGCACTATTCTCTTTTGTAAAGTAATCAGTCTTAAGATATTATAGTTTGAGGTGTTGCCCCATACGCTTATACCATATGTAATGGCTGAGTAAAATAGGGAGAAATAAATTTCGCGTAGTATTTTTCGAGGGACAAGGTTTTTGCATCTGTAAACCATGCCACAGACCCTAGATAGATTTTTACATAGAGAATCAATGTGAACATTCCAAGATAGAATGGAATCGAGCCATATGCCGAGATATTTGTATTTGTAGACGCGATTAATTTCTACCTTATTTATTTTTATTTTGTCATTATGACTTTCCACATCTTTACCTTGATTGGCAAATAAGATATATTCTGTCTTAGAAAGGTTGAGTGCGAGGCCGTTCGAATTAAGCCAAGCGAAAATTTTAGATAGAAACTCATTAGTCTTGAGATACAAGTCTCGTAAACTCAATCCGGAGTAGAGAAGTAGTGCATCGTCAGCATACAGAAATAGCGAGCCCAGGGGAAGTAGGTGACTTAGGTCATTTATATATAGATTAAATAATAATGGAGAAATAACTGACCCCTGCGGAACGCCAGATTTTAAATAACTACTTGAGGATATACGATCCTTAATCTTTGTATGGCACGACCTAGTTTCTAAATAACTTTGCAGCCAGTCCCCAGCTTTTCCTCGAATACCAAGACGGTTTAATTTTTCAATTAGACTCGAGTGGGGGACACTGTCAAACGCTTTGCGAAGGTCAAGGAAAGTTCCGATGCATATATTTCCTTTATCTAAGGTGTCTAGGATAATTTTATACGTATTTGTTACTGCATCAATCGTGTTCCTCCCGGCACGGAAACCGAACTGATAAGTGGTAAGAAGATTACATTTATCGGAGAAGGATTGTAATCTATTGAGATAAGCCTTGTCAAAAATCTTAGCGATGAATGAAAGGATCGAGATTGGTCTGTAATTTCCCGGCGATTTGGTGTCCCCTTTCTTATGAATTGGGATAATAATAGTATTTTTCAGTTTTTCAGGATATTTACCGTATGAAAAGGATAAATTGATCAGGAACATCAAAGGAGCAATTAAATTGATAAGAGCAAATTTCATGGGTTTGGGGTGGAGAGTATCCATACCAGGGGCAGATGGAATTAGCAATGTTTAACAGTTCGGTTTCCGTGACTGCGTTTAAGGCCATCGTTTGCGAATTTCGCTCGACTGGCGGGATATTACTTAGGACTGGAACTGGCTGTGATTCGTCCGCAGTGAAATGCAGGTTGAAGGTGTCTGGGGCGATTGGAGGGTCAACAGGTTTTTTCCTGTTGTTTCGGTCTAAAAGGGAGTTGAGAATGTTCCATTTTCCCTTATTGGATTTTACTTCAAGTAACTTTTGATAAAAATAAGAATTTCGGGAGTTACGTATAAGATTATTACATCTATTCCTGCTCCTAATATACATAGATTTATTACAAATGGAGGGAAAGCGTTTCGCCTTTTTTTGGAGTTTGTACTTTTCTTTAAGAAGGTTTCTGATTTCATTTGTAATCCACGAGTCAGAGGAGGGGGTCACCGTTATAAAATTAAAGCAGGCGTTATAATTAGATTGAATATTTTTTTCAAAGATTTCATATGCCATATTAATATCATTTTGTTGATAAAGTTCGCGCCAATCTATTCCTCTTAAGTTGTTACTGAATTTTAGAAGATTATTTTTGGAGAAGTTTCGAATTGTGATTGGCGGTATAATTTGTGTGGGGCTGTCATATTTAAGAGAAATAGGGAAATGGTCGGTTGTGTCGTTTAAGTTCAGGGTTTCTATCGAGATAAGAGTCTTATTAAAGAAAATATTGTCTATACAGGTTGAAGAAGTAGTCGTGACCCTTGTAGGGGTAAAAATACCTTGAATCATATCGTAGCTACTAAATAGGTCAAGTAGATCTTTTACGCATGGCGAAGGAATTAAAAAGTCTAAGTTAAAATCGCCAGAAACAATCTTTCGCACTGTGGGGGGACCAAGCCCTTTAAGAATCATTTCACACTCGTCGAGGAAAATTCCAATATTTGCACTGTGTGGCCTGTAGATAACCGCGAACGAATCTCCAGTTTCTTCACACCTGAGGGCGTAACTTTCAATATTATCGTTAAAAATACAGAGGTTGTTAAGTGTAGTTATTTTTATTGTTTTTTTAATGTAGAAACCGACACCGCCGCCAAAACGGTTACCGATGCCGAAAAAATTGTAATTTGGGATGTGATAGTGAAGGTCATTTTTAAACCATGTTTCAGTCAGAGCGAGAATATCAATGTTTTCTTTATCAAAATCTGTTGAAGCGCAAAGATTTGATAGATTACAATTAGCACTCCTAATGTTAGCGTATAGAATTTTTCGCATTAAGTTTATTCGTCCAAAAAACTAGGAGATAACAGAGAAAAAAAAGTCATTTCTTATCAATACAGTCTTTGGCTTCGTTAAAATAATACGTTTCTCCTTTCATTTCAATTTTAAATTGCGAGATAAATTTTGGTTTAAAATCAATATTTGTTTTAATAAATTGGCGAAGTCGATATCTAGCATAATCCTGACAGGGGGTAAAGTCATGTGAGATATAAAGACCGGTACCCTTGAGTTTATAAGAATTAGTGAGGATGTTGGTTTTAATCGCGGGGTCATCTAGCTTAAGTAATATAATACGTGGAGTTGATCTGTTTTGGGTTAATTCACCACGTCTTCTGATTTGCCGCGTTGATAATTGAATCGTAATTCCCAACTTATCTCCAAGCATCTTCTCAATTATTTTGACTAGTTGGGCGATATCCTCACCTGGTTTTTCAGGCATACCAGCAATAGTAATATTTTGTTTCCTACTGTCAATTTCCAGGGTGTTGAGTCTTGCCTTAAGAGTTGAGATTTCTTTGTCCTTCTGAATAAATCTAACATTGCATTCATCCGAAAGTTTGTCAAGGTCAAATTTTATTGAGTCAATATGTCCAATGTCATTTTCAAGGTTAATAAGACGGGCTTCATGTTCAGTTACTTTTTTGGATAGCTGGTCCAATTTTGAGTTAATATCTTTTACCGAGTTACTGACTTTTTCTAATTTCGCACTGACAGCGGATATGTCCGTTTTGAGGTCAGACTTTATGGAGTTAACATCAGTTTTAATCTCACCCCTCATTGACTTGAATTGCTCGAGGAGATCCTTCAGGTTTGGGGACGTCATCCTTTAGAATTACAATTCAGCTTGAAACTTGAAATTCCTCCGTCGCTGCTGATATAAATTTTCACAAACTTTAGGATCGGGGGAAAAACTTTGTAAAATTCATTCAATCTGGTTCACTACACGGAGCTAAAAAGATGCGACCGATCACGACGACGGTTGTTTGTGATGTTAATACCTCCGACAGCCGCAGCGAAATCATTATATTTTCCCCATTGCCCTTTAAACCAAATTTAAATTAAATTTTTCATCAATTTTGATGTTAATACCTCCGACAGCCGCAGTGAAATCTTTATATTTTCCCCATTGCCCTTTAAACCAAATTTAAATTAATTATTTCAGCAATTTTGATGTTAATACCTCCGACAGCCGCAATGAAATCTTTATATTTTCCCCATTGCCCTTTAAACCAAATTTAAATTAATTATTTCAGCAATTTTGATGTTAATACCTCCGACAGCCGCAGCGAAATCTTTATATTTTCCCCATTGCCCTTTAAACCAAATTCCAATTAATTTTTTCATTATTTTTGATGTTAATACCTTCCTTATTGCCGTTCGGAATGGCAACTCGTTCGGAATTTCACTCATTTTTAAAAAGGAGAGTACTTTTAAGGCGGAGAAATTGAAAATTAATGTTATTCTATGGGATTTAGATTTTTTGCAAGAGACTTACCTTTCAGATTTATTTTCTAATGCTTCCAAATATTTTACAGGCTTTATTTTAAGACTAATTTCATAATTTTATACCGATTAGTTTGGTCACAGTCTATAAACGGCAAAAATATGAAGAAGGAGAAATTAAGTCATTAGAGTTCAATACCCATAGCCTCCAAATCAAGCGCGCGCGCTCGTGCTCGTGATTTTAAAAAGCCATATAAAACCTAAGCCTAATTTGTCAAATTAGGCTTAGGTTTTTGGCGAATCTATTTCTCCGCCTTGTTGTTCCCTCCGTTTTCATAAATAGATTGTGGGCCATCTAATTGGTGTAAAATTATGAAATTAGTCTTAAAATAAAGCTCGAATCTTAATTCATACCACACGGAAAATCCAAGTCTGAAAAATATCCGGAAGTATTAGAAAATAAATCTGAAATATAAGCCACTTTCAAAAAACCAAATCCCATAGAATAACATTACGATTTGGCCATGCGCGAAACCAGCTAAGTACCAAAAAAAGGGTCAACTTTAGAATTAATTTTAAAATACTTAGACTTAATATTTTTAAATGAAACTTGAAAAGTTCAACATTCGAACCTTGCTCTACCATTTAAAAGTGATTATATCTGTAACAAATAATTCCTCTTTTAGTTCTGTCAATCACTGGACTTGTCCTCGAAAGAGTCGATTTTAATGTTATTCTATGGGAGAATGGAGCGTTTTGATTGGCTAGAGACTGAATTTTTTAGGAAATCAAAATAGCATTACAGATGATGATGGGCCCAATACATAGAACCCTACCGGGTTCTAAGAATATGATTCCTGTTAACGCCAAGCCCGTACTGGGGCAATTAGCCAGCGCTTAAAAGAGAAACTTCGATAGAAAAATGAGACGTCATTATTAAATATTTTATTTTTTAATACTTGACATAATCCCATTTCACGACAGTCTAGAATTAAATTTTAATATACGAATATACTGCTCTGGTATTTGTTCGTTTGCTATTTTTTGAAAATAACACAATCTGTAATTTTCTACAAGGTTATTCTATTATTTATGTCAGAGGCGAAAGTAAAATGCTCAAGGTTCACATATATGTTTACATGTACAAAAAAAATTCTTTAGATGTTAGGCAAGGTACATATATATTTCCATGTGTTCTTATAAGATCCTATAAATTCAAGAGTTCTTTCATATTTGCCCATTTCCCCTCATGTTTTTGAATAAATGGAACTCAAAAACTACAGAAATTAAATGCTTTTTAAATTACAAGGCTTCCAAAGACTCCAAAAATTAAATGAAAATTGAGTCAAGTGTCTTCCGCTTCACTTTGTTTGTAAGACCACGTGTAAATATTTGAATCTACAACTTTGCATTCGCCAATTGGTTGGTCTACCGTGCCCCCTATAGTTGGAACAATATGCAGTACTGATATAGATCAGTTGGTAATTCGTGCTGATATTGAGACGGTACCTCTTGTTTTACATACAAAAAAATGCAAAATTTTTAAATTGTCCATAACTTTGGAAATTCTTGCTTGATCGCGCAAGGAATCCATTAGTGAGACTCGTTTCTCGATCGAAGGCGCTGAAAAGGTTCCTTTTGCAAATTTTGGATTCTTTTTTTTAATGTTGTGAGATAGTTCAGATTTAGAAGCAGGGGGTGTTCGTTCAGAATTAGAATAGGGACGTTCAGAATTAGAATAGGGACGTTCAGAATTAGAATAAGGATGTTCAGAATTAGAATCGTTCGTTCAGAATTAGAATCGTTCGTTCAGAATTAGAATCGTTCGTTCAGAATTAGAATCGTTCGTTCAGAATTAGAAGCCGCTGGTGGCGTCTACGTCAAAAGTACGAGTCATGGAATGATGAAAACTAGCGCAACGGGTCCGCGACTATTCAATCTTGGCAATAGATTCTTAACTTCGTCGCTAAAAATTCCATAGCAATCGAGATCTCGGATTTCTTAAAAAGCGTTCAGAATTAGGCAACCCTACCCTAGGTCTATAGTATGATTTCATGCAAAACCGATAGTGAAAAATGAGAGATATTTAATGGGACAATTAGCCAGCACTTAAAAGAAAAACTTAGGTAGAAAAATGAGACACCATTTTTTACTCCAATACCATTTCACAGAACTTAGTAAATTCGAATATTTTTATTTTTTAATTGCTTAAAACAATCCCATCTCACGAAAATCTAGAATTAATTTCTTAACTTAGACTGAGTTGTGAACCGCAATAACGCCCTTATATACTTGATCGTTTTCTGTTCCGGAAAAATAGCACCATCTGTTTAATTAAACTAGTTTCTTCTTTTTATGTCAGAGGCTTCAAATGTACGCCTGTATATAAAAACACGTTGATTGAATTTGAATCTACTACCTTGCACTCTAACAATTGTTGTACTATGGCCGCGGTAGTTGTGTCAATAGACAGTATTGATAGAGATCAGTTACTATTTATTGCTGTTATCTAGACGGTACCTCTTGTTTTACATTTACGATGAGATAACTAACGAATTACGGGCTGATTAATACCCGATAAATGTTAGAATACACCATCCGTGAAAAATATGTTAGGTCACGGTCTGGACTTAACTCCGAACCTCCCAATTGAGACACCGTAGCCAAGAGAGTCTAACCCAAGGTAGTCGCGTTAACAGACAACAATAGGAAAGATCAGTTGGGATTTCGTGCCGAAATCGTTAATCACTATTTAAATAAGTGTCTATTCGGAATTTGGGCTTCAATTTGGTTGTACTACTTCAAATATTGTTCTTGGCGCTCCAATCAGACGCGGTGGAATTGGTGACGTGTTCGTTATTACTTATGCTAATAGTTACGTATAAGCTTTCACGGAAATTCAAACCACCCATTGTAAAACCGTTATTTATTATTTTAACATAATTGTTTAAACCCTTCTATATCGTCAAACGAAAGTAATTGATGTATTTTTGGGAACAATTTGAGGGTTCAATTTATCACCGTCCAATAACAATTGGTCTTTTTCATCCCTTTTTAATCTGTAAAGATATAATTCAGTAAATATAAATAACAGATTAATTGGAGGGCCTTACTGTATAATGTAGTTCTTTTCCTCTTCCGTAAGTACAATTGGGCTAAGTAGTCTGATGTCCGTCGGTTTTTCTTCGCCTATAGGAAACAATAACAATACCACATTCGTTAGTTCAAGATGCAAATTGAAAGGGTCCCTTCCTTTTGATTAACGCTGGCTTTCCATTGATCTCTTGACCAGAAAAATAAATTATCCACGAATCGATAAAAAAGGGGATCAGGGTTTATAGTGAACCATTTTTAATGTGGTTCTATAACATTGGTCTGAAATTTTCGGAACTCCGTGAAAGTTATTAATTTCCATGTGCGTGTTTACTATTTTGTTCACTGACAAGTTAATTTAGTCTTTAGTAGGTTATATCAAATAGATGTTAGATAATTACACTGGGTTACTCGCAATGCCCGATTCCTCATAGAGCCTGGTCTAGCCCCTAATTTGTGGAACCAGTTTTAGAGATCGCCTCGGTCTGTTTTACTTATAAGTTAGGTGCTATTAATTAACTTATGGCTTTCTAGTGAAATTAACCTACTAGTTATGACGAAAAATTGATGTCTTACCGAAAAAGTATCCGAATATAACAGCCAGGGAAATGGATATTATAATTGAGATGACTGGGAACCAGAATGTACTCAAGCCGTAGATTGCGAGGCCCTTCTTCCTGCTTAATTATATTAAAAGAGTTAATTCTCATTTAAACTGTCTTTATTTGCAAATAACCACTGATTTTATTTCAACTCAATGAGAGTGACCAAATTATGAGAGGCCAATTAAAATCAATAATTAATTTGATTGAAATTCGCTAAACCCAAATCTAATTGGAATCAACCACTCCACACAACACGCGCTGATTTTAATTGGTCCAACACTTTGACGTCATTCTTATCACCGGAAATATATTGAAAACGTTTCCGCTAAAATTTAAAGAGACAAATTGCCCGAGTGGCAAACCTTAAAACCAGTTTGGTACCCCCTAAATACATTTGACTTTTAAAGGCCAGACTGTCTCATTTAAGTTTTAGCTTCCACGCTGTGAATTGCAATTACTTACTTAGGTATTATTAGTTCTTCATCAATGTCAGTAGCGTTGCTAAAACTCTCTGTGATGGTTACTGTAACGTTGAAGGGGATTATTTCATCTGGGCAATATTGATCAACAGGGTGCTTGAATTGTGGTCTGTGAGGATAATAGTAGAAAGAACCCATGGAAAGCCAAACGCTGATTACGAAGGTTATCAGTAAGGATAACTTCACGGCCTGAAAAAAATCTTTGATTTAATATTTCAAACTTAGTTATTATTTCGTTTATATAATACCTTAATGCTAGTTTTCCGATAAAAAAATGACAATAGAAAAATTCCTCCAAAAGGTCCCGCTAAGGTTCCGTGGAGCAGTACCATAATTTTAACAATTCCTCCCATTTTTGGTACGACTAGTCCAAGTAAAACCGTCAATATTCCAAAACCAGCGGCTACAAAATAAATGCGAAATTCACAGAGTATAAACTGAACTGTGCAGAAATGGTTATTGAAAAGTGCAAAAAATATTTCAAAATTATTTCAAAATGATAAATACAACGCGTATGCCTAAATACTATAAAATATTAAGCAAGAAGTCCATTTGAAACTTACTGAAAGAAGTCTTAACAAGGATCAACGGAGGGTTTTAAATCTCGTCATTAAAGAGTCTCTAGCCAATCACGTGAGATTGTATTCCGACAAGTAAAACGTTTCGAACTAGGTTAAGAGCTACTTTTGTTCCTTGATCAGAAGCTGTTTCGATGGATCTTTCTTAAGCATACTTTCCGATAAGATAATCCTTGTGGCGGGGTCGCGTTATAGGGGGTCAGTTTTGAACCTTTCCCCTTCGGCGATATCTAAAAACCCAAAAGGCCTTTTTATAAAATAACCTTGTAAAAACGGGTAAAAGAGCCGTTATAAAGCACCCGTTTGTATTGAATATGTTGTCTTTTTTGAAGGTTGGTACAAAGTGTCGGACTTTCTATACTTTTTCCAACCTTGAAACTAACAAAAAGAGCCATTAAATTGAACCCGTTTCTACGGATGATGTTGCCTTTTTTCAAGGCCTGGACGAAGCCAGAATCTATATTATCGTCTATTTTTGGTTGCCCATTATAATGTTGGCAAATCTGATATTAATCTTACTATTTTAAGCTTGAGGAATAACACAAAGCATCTGACTATTGCGCGGTGTAACTTGATCAGAAAATCTTCCACTCAATCTTTCTATTTTTTCTACTGAGATGGATATTGATGCATTTTTCATTTGATTATAAAGTTGTTTACTTAGAGCTCTGCATAACGTAACACGTTTCCTTTCTTGGTTTTTCAGTTGCGGGAAGAGTGGCGTGATAAAATCTTCCAAGCAATTTGCCGCCATGGCGTTGATTAACGAAGACACCGAGCTTAGAGCCGCGCTTATGAGACCGGCCAAAATAATGCCCAAGACGCCCGGAATGCCTTTGAACAGTTTCGCCGCCACGTAAATGAAAATCTAAAAGACACATCGATGAAGAAATTATGTTCAGGTGAGAATACGCAAGATTTCCCAAATGTAATATATTATCTCATATTAGTGGGAAATAAATTCGGGTATACGATTTTCCCATTAAATTGGCAGTGCAAAAGAAAAGTTCCCTCTTCGTTACCCAAAAAACAAGTGTTTAGCCAATAAAAGACGTTCGTAAACACGAAACCACAAAGGAGTTTTTAATACAACATCGTCATTCCACCCCGCTTTCTTTCAACGCGTTTTCCTAAGGATGTAATCACGCCCATAGTTTGATGTCTTTTTTATATCGAGAGATGAATATTGAAGGCATTCGGATCAAATTAGCGGACAACCTAGAGCCATTAGCAATTTTAGCAATTCTTTATTAACCTTGACCTAGACCGACCAACAGGAGTGAAACTTTTAAAAGATTTATTTTTTTACTTGGTCGGATAGTTTAACGTTCGTTTCTGGTCGTTGCAATGGGTTGCCTTTTGTCAAAGCTCCGAAAACAGCGATACACGTCAGAAAAACGATAATCCTCAAGATTACAGTTAAGCCATTACTCAAAAGAAACGCTCTGAAATAATTTGTTCAGTTAACCTTAACGTATTCCAACATAATCAGATATAATCAAAATTAAGTTTGCCTACTTTCGGGCAGTCTTGTAGTCTTTGACGCAAAGGAATCGTTGCGCGCAAGCCTGAGATCCAATTGTCGTGTAAAAACCATAGACCAGCCCGTAGAAAAACAAATTCCACACCGAATAGTTGTTTTTAGTGTCTTCCGTAAAACTAAGAAATATAATTTTAAAAATGTATGACGTCAGACCGATTCTCACCCCTGCCTCCCTTATTTATTTTCCGAGATCATACAATATTTTTCAGCGTTTCAAACTTCAACCCGCGCTATTTCGAAATTGATAATCTCGGTAGATTTCGATCGAATACTGCGTAACCATATATTTTACAAAAGGCTTTATTATGGGGGATAAAAGCTATTGTCAAATCAACTTTGAGGCTTTGGGTGATTTTGCGAAGTCAAAGGGGAGAAATACTGACGTGAAATGTTGAGCGACTTGTCCCGAGAAGGTGGCGTTCCATGCGTTTCCAATTCCACCGACTTCTATGTAAGTGGCAATCATCACCATGATGACGCTGATAAACATCAGAGCTGTTTGAAAGACGTCTGTCCAAATTACGGCTTTCAAACCGCCCTGTAAAACGACCGGAAAGAATTAATAAGGTCTAAGAACGGTACATGATTATTTATTTTGACGTAATGCAAATTGGTTTCGCTTGATGTACAAACGGACCCCAGAATAAAGATTCAACTTACTATAGCGCAGTAGAGAGAACATACTAAGCCAGCCGAAACTAAGGTAATCCAATAACTGACGCCAGTTACGGTAGTTACCGTAATGGCTGGCACGTAAAGGTATAATGCATTGAAAACGAGCTGAAAATAATTTAAATCAGATCTTGAATTTATATTTCAAATAATTGCCGATTTGCGGCATTGGAATGCGCGAAGGTAGGGGCCAGGGTTAAGGCCCATTCAGACTATAAGATCTCACCTAACTTTTGCTGTACAATTTTAGTTGTACAAATCGGTCAATGGTGCGATAAAAATAGCAATGTTAAATCAGCAAAAGTTGTACAACTTTGGTTTTCACATTGTAACCCAAGTTTTTGAGCAAAAATTCATTAGTCCGAATGGGCCTTTAGTCTGTGGCCCAATTTTTTCTGGAGGTGGGAAACTATGGCCCTACACCCTACAGTAAAAAAAAATGTATTGATTTTTTTAAATCTAACGAACGCCACCCGTCATGATGTTTCCTATTGGCCACGGGCAATCGTTTGCTAAAGTTGCCGGCCAGTCAGCTCGTTCGTTACAGGAAATTGATAATGAAACGTAATCTTACGTTAATGAATAGAAAAATGACTGAGAATAGAATCCTGAGAGATCCGTCGAATCGCCTTTCGATGTACTGAAATTAATATCAAGCTTTCAATTATTAATCAAGACGTTTCATCTAAATTATTAAATTCTTGAACGGAAAGTTAATTTTCCCTCGTATAGGCTTGGTATCTTTTTAAAGAATTACCTTCATAACCAAATAAACTGTTAGCCTCACCGGCTTTTTCGGGTTTTAAGCCCCAGAGACGTGGTTCACGTTTAACTTTAAAGAAGGACTAAAATGTCCTATCGACTACAAGCCGACTTTGGACTGTCCCTTGATAATAACTCACCTCGTAGACACTAGTATAAGGCATGTTGTGAAAAACGGGTATTATGTAGAAGGCGATTGGTATTTGAATCAGTAATATAGCGACAAGACCGACGAAGTACTGCATGCCATTAGTGAAAGTCTCCCCTACTACGGTCGTGATACTAGTGGCTGACATCAAAGTGGCGAAAGTTGATAGGGCCACTGGGATCAACTGCATGTTCCTGTCACCTAATACGAAGCCGTCCACCGTCTTGGGCTCGTTTCCGCGTGCCAACACGCTGATCAAAACGCATAATAATATCGACGCCCCCGTTATCGCGAAGTCAAGCGCGTATTCAGTCATCTATAAGATCGTAAAAACAATTTTCGTTAAATTTATTTAGATCTATAATATGATTCCACGCAAAACTGATGACGAAACATGAGAGACCATGAGCCCAAATAATCAATCTCCTCCGTAAATTTTAATAAAGTTGCCAACAAAAATTCAAAAGGTCCGATTAAAAAATATTTATCTCCTAATCTTGAAACTCCAATTATTATTATAGCCTAAAGCGGATAAAACTTTCATCTCATAATAAATATGATTCCTGTTAACGCCAAGCCCGTACTGGGGCAATTAGCCAGCGCTTAAAAGAGAAACTTAGATAGAAAAATGAGACGTCATTATTAAATATTTTAATTTTTAATACTTGACATAATCCCATTTCACGAGTCTAGAATTAAATTTTTAACTTACCACGAACTTTACGTTGAGTCGTAAACCGCAGTAAAGCTTTAATATACAAGATCGTAAAAACAATCTTCATTAAATTTAATAAGGTCTATAATAGGAATCCACGCAAAACCGATAGTGAAAAATGAGAGACCATGAACCCAAACAATTAATCTCCACCATAAATTTGAATAAATGTGCCAACAAAAATTCAAAAGATCCGATTTAAAAATATTGATCTATAAATCTTGAGTCTCCAATCTATCCTAAACCGGATAAAAATTTCATCGCGTAATAAATATGATTAATGTTAACGCCAAGCGCGTATTGGAGCAATTAGCCAGCGGCTAAAAAAGAAACTTAGATTGGAAAATGAGAGTATGAGACGTCATTTTATACCCCAATATCATTTCACAGAACTTAGGAAATTCTAATAATTTACTTTTTAATTACATAAAACAATCCCATTTCGCGACAGTCTAGAATTAAATTATTAACTTACCACAAACTTTACGTTGAGTTGTGAACCGCCATAACACTCTAATCTAGGAATATAACGCTCTAATATTTGGTCGTTTTCTGTTTCGGAAAAATAACACCATCTGTAATTTTGAACAAGGTTATTTCTAATATTTACGTCATAGGCGAAGGTAAAATGATCAAGGTTCACATATGTGTATACACATATACATTTCGACTTGGGAAATACCAGTTTATATTTCGTGTCGTCATCGCTAATCATAATTTAAACACTTCACTACTCTGAATTAGGCTTCAGTTTGGATGTATTACTTCAAATATCGTTCTTGGTGCTCCAATCAGACGCTTTCACGCAAATTGAAACCATCCATAATTTTAAAACTGTTTTATTTATTATTTTAACATAATTGTTTAAACCCTTTTATATCGTCAAACGAAAGTAATTGATGTCTTTTTGGTTTCAATTTATCACTTCCCAATAACAATTGGTCTTTTTCATCGCTTTTTAATATGTAAAGACAAAATTTGGAGAAAAAAAAACAAAAAAACTGTATAATGTATTTTTTTCCTCTTCTGTAAGTACAATTGGGCTTAGTAGTCTGATGCCCGTTGCTTTTTCTTGATCTAGGAAAAAAATACAATACCATATTCGTTAGTTCAAGATGCTCATTGAAAGGGTCCCTCTCTTTTGATTAATGCTGGCTTTCCATTGATCTCTTGACCAGAAGAAATTATTGTTTAAAGACTTAAATTTCTAACGCTCGAAATAAAATGATCCACGAATCGATCAAAAAGGTGATCAGGGTTTATAATGAACCATTATTAATGTGCTTATAGAACGCTGGTCTGTGATTTTTGGTACTCCGTGAATGTAAATTATTTACTTTTTGTTCTCCGACAAGTTAGATTAGTCGTTAGTAGGTTATAGAAATTATATGTTAGATAATTGCACTAGGTGACTCGGAATGACCGCCTCGTCATAGAGCATAGCCCAGCCCGTAGCTCGTGGAACCTGTTTAGAGATCGACGACTTATTTATTGTTTTCGAGTTTTCATTACTGACAGACTAGAACTCAACACGCATAAGCTCCCTTACTATCTCGTTCGCGACTTCTTGTTCGTTGTTTTCTGGTTTTCATTACTGACAGACTATAACCGAAAGATTCATAAGCTACCTTTTTATCTCGTTCGCGACAACCCCTTAATAACAACGACTTGTTTTTTGTATTGTATACATCTAAAGATATAAGGGATTTTTCTCTCATATTCTACTAAGAACCTGTGGTAACGTGGAAGAGCGTCCGACACTCACTTGTGAACGTGCCTTTTATATCTAATCTTTATTAATTTATGTTGGATTCCCGAGCGAACGCCCCTTTATACCTAATATTTATTTAGCCATTTTATCTTGGAAACGCGCCGTTATATCTAATATTTATTAATATTAACTTGTATACCCGGGTGAACGCGCCTTTATATCTAATATTTATTAATATTAACTTGGATACCCGGGTGAACGCGCCTTTATATATAATATTTATTAATATTAACTTGGATACCCGGGTGAACGCGCCTTTATATATAATATTTATTAATATTAACTTGGATACCCGGGTGAACGCGCCTTTATATCTAATATTTATTTCCATTTTATCTTGGATACTCGTACACATGTCAACGCGCCTTTATATCTAATATTATCTAATTTATCTTGGCCACTCGTGAAAACGCGCCTTTTATCTAATCAATATATAAGAAAATATTGAATATCTTCGAAAATATACTTCATATTAAATTCATTTTTTAGTTAAATCATTTAAATAGTTTTAATTTTAATTTAAATGAATAGTACGTTTCAATTCATTAAACGTTAAAACCTTGGATACCCGTGACTCATATTCAAAAGTTACTCTATAAGGCGTTCGTGGATCTATATTAAATAACAAGCGAATAACGGTAGATGCGCTACTATTGGCCAAAGTGGGTTTACTTTGGTAGCAAGGTGGAGGCTAATAGCTTTAAAAATTAAATTATTGGAAAATCAAGCGCCCAAGGTGATGACGTTTTCTTCCGATGACGTCTTCTTCTGATGACGTAATAGCGAACTCCGCGAACGACGGGCATCCAGAACCTCTCTCCCTGAACTATAGCTCACACGGAAAGGTATAAAGAGAATGTTTTTTCAACCCGATGACGTATTCCGTCTTTTTGCGCAACGCAGTACCTAGACCACACTAGGGTTGGGTCTAGCTAAAACAAGATGTTCAAGCCCATAGGAATAGCTAGACCCATGACATTGTAAAAGAGGCTGAAAAGAATTATGCTATAGCAGGGGCTTGTTATGCATGCATAAACGCTCTTTGAACAATTTGAATGGCGTTTCTAGATCCCTTTAAAAACGAAGTTGTGTTAAGTTTTTCCAATCATGTTTTTCCAATCATGTTTTTCCAATCATGTTTTTCCAATCATGTTTTTCCAATCATGTTTTTCCAATCATGTTTTTCCAATCATGTTTTTCCAATCATGTTTTTCCAATCATGTTTTTCCAATCATGTTTTTCCAATCATGTTTTTCCAATCATGTTTTTCCAATCATGTTTTTCCAATCATGTTTTTCCAATCATGTTTTTCCAATCATGTTTTTCCAATCATGTTTTTCCAATCATGTTTTTCCAATCATGTTTTTCCAATCATGTTTTTCCAATCATGTTTTTCCAATCATGTTTTTCCAATCATGTTTTTCCAATCATGTTTTTCCAATCATGTTTTTCCAATCATGTTTTTCCAATCATGTTTTTCCAATCATGTTTTTCCAATCATGTTTTTCCAATCATGTTTTTCCAATCATGTTTTTCCAATCATGTTTTTCCAATCATGTTTTTCCAATCATGTTTTTCCAATCATGTTTTTCCAATCATGTTTTTCCAATCATGTTTTTCCAATCATGTTTTTCCAATCATGTTTTTCCAATCATGTTTTTCCAATCATGTTTTTCCAATCATGTTTTTCCAATCATGTTTTTCCAATCATGTTTTTCCAATCATGTTTTTCCAATCATGTTTTTCCAATCATGTTTTTCCAATCATGTTTTTCCAATCATGTTTTTCCAATCATGTTTTTCCAATCATGTTTTTCCAATCATGTTTTTCCAATCATGTTTTTCCAATCATGTTTTTCCAATCATGTTTTTCCAATCATGTTTTTCCAATCATGTTTTTCCAATCATGTTTTTCCAATCATGTTTTTCCAATCATGTTTTTCCAATCATGTTTTTCCAATCATGTTTTTCCAATCATGTTTTTCCAATCATGTTTTTCCAATCATGTTTTTCCAATCATGTTTTTCCAATCATGTTTTTCCAATCATGTTTTTCCAATCATGTTTTTCCAATCATGTTTTTCCAATCATGTTTTTCCAATCATGTTTTTCCAATCATGTTTTTCAAATCATGTTTTTCAAATCATGTTTTTCAAATCATGTTTTTCAAATCATGTTTTTCAAATCATGTTTTTCAAATCATGTTTTTCAAATCATGTTTTTCAAATCATGTTTTTCAAATCATGTTTTTCAAATCATGTTTTTCAAATCATGTTTTTCAAATCATGTTTTTCAAATCATGTTTTTCAAATCATGTTTTTCAAATCATGTTTTTCAAATCATGTTTTTCAAATCATGTTTTTCAAATCATGTTTTTCAAATCATGTTTTTCAAATCATGTTTTTCAAATCATGTTTTTCAAATCATGTTTTTCAAATCATGTTTTTCAAATCATGTTTTTCAAATCATGTTTTTCAAATCATGTTTTTCAAATCATGTTTTTCAAATCATGTTTTTCAAATCATGTTTTTCAAATCATGTTTTTCAAATCATCTTTTTCAAATCATCTTTTTCAAATCAAATATTTTATTTCTGGCATACTCAAACCCAACACGCATAAGCTCCCTTATTATCTCGTTCGCGACGACTTGTTTGTTGTTTTTGAGTTTTCATTACTGACAGACTAGAACCGAAACCTTCATAAGCTACCTTTTATTTCGTTCGCGACGACTCTTTATTAACAACGACTTGTTTTCTGTATTGGTAACGAGGATGAGCGTCTAAAACTCAATCGTAAAGTTATGAAGCTTCGAGTGCGACGCGGTTTTTCGGAAATTCGGGAAACCACTTGGTGGAAAAATCGATATCTTAAAAAAATATATATATTTTAAATTTGTCTGGGACATCACGCCGTGACGTCTGGTGGATAAGAAACGAATGTTTTTTCGATACGATGACGTTTTTCGTCATTTCTGGGACACCGACTTCAGACTTCAGACTACCAGCACGACTCAAAACACTAGCTAGAACCTATACAAGTATAGGGTCTAGCTAAAAAATGGTGCTAACGTGAGAACAGACTTCTCCTAAGCCCGCGATGCATGTACAATGGCAAGATATTATAGTACCCTCTTGATGAGATATAATCCAAGACTGAGCTAGTGTTGTGTCAAATTTTAAGGAATGGTTAAAGCGAGTGTCTGCTCGATTTAGTTACGATTTCAACCGCTAGATGTAGTAATTTTTTTGTAAATTTGAAAAATATTTGAAAAATGGACCTTTTCATCTAAGTCCCATGATTGGATAAAATGTGTCACGTGTGTACAAAAACTTAGACTGGGGCTTCAATTGGACATACAACATAATGAAAAGGGTAGCCTGCTAATGCGTCTCGCTAAACAGTCCATTTTCTCTCGCGTCTGTCTTGGTAGCTCAGCTGTACCGGCTGTTTCTCTCTTTCCGTTTTAAGTTTTTCTTTTGAAATCGGTCTTGCAGCGGCGGCGGCGCTCTTATTACGCGGCTACGATACCACGAATGAAATTCGAATTGTTTGTAAGTTTCTAAATTATGTTTAAAACTATTAATTAACAATATAAATACTAATCAAAAAATTTTTTCAGAATCTTTTGAATGAATGGTTGTCACTGGTGAGGATTATTAAAATGTAGGCCATGTTCTAAAACCTTGAAACTTAGACGGTAGGGCCTTAGCCGACTTCCGCCTCCGAGTTTCCGCGCGGCCGCGGCAGCCTTCGCCGGAGTTTGGTTTACGAAGGCCGAGGCTGATTAGCGTGAAAATCAAAATGTTTTTACTTATTTCAAGTAATTTTAAGTATTTTAATGTTTATTTAAATATAATTTAATTAATTATACTGCTAATTTATTCCCATAGAGTCTTTGGCGGGTGCCAGGATTTCTTCAAAGTTCAAAAATTTGTTTGGCTTATAAATTGTTTTGGAAAATTTTAAAATTTTGACCATAGAGTTCCTGAATCTTTACTATCTTTCTCCGAATTTTATTAAAAGTGGCTAGGCATAGTAATAAAGGTATGTAATCTTAAGATATAAACAAATTATAATATTACAGAATACGCCTTTATAAATAAAGATTGTCATGTGCACGAAAGTAAATTTGGCCAATAAAATTGGTAATAATTCATTTCGAATTACAAGAATAGTTATTGCTGTTCACAAAATAGGTCTCTTCATATTTTTTGTTATCTTGGTCCAATTACGTAATCAAATGATTTAGAATGTTGTTTTTAAAAAGAGTACGTAAAAAATTAACTAAAGTAGAAAATTATTTCCCGCATTAGCAACAACGATAAAAAGCCAAATTTCTCCTCAAGGCTCTACAGCTATTATGTATTTTCTTATAAAGTTTTAATAATTTTGCCAATTTGAGAGTAAACCTTTTCTCATTATTTTTCCAATGTATTTTGATATAGATCAATTGGAATATTAGATTAACAAAGAACTGTTTACCACCAAACTATTCTGTAAAAGCTCTAAGTTCAAAAACCACTAACTAACCAAAAGAGCAAATTAATTGCTTATTTTTAATGTTTATTCGTCATTAACTTTATTATTGGTTTGAAAATCAATCTGGAATATTGCTATAAAATTCAAAACTGAAAGATTCATTAGCAGGCCTTTATACTCTAAAATTAAAGTGATACTGTAACTGAACTTTCGCGATTTCGGGAAAAACTTTCGCGATTTCGGGAAAAACTTTCGCGATTTCGGGAAAAACTTTCGCGATTTCGGGAAAAACTTTCGCGATTTCGGGAAAAACTTTCGCGATTTCGGGAAAAACTTTCGCGATTTCGGGAAAAACTTTCGCGATTTCGGGAAAAACTTTCGCGATTTCGGGAAAAACTTTCGCGATTTCGGGAAAAACTTTCGCGATTTCGGGAAAAACTTTCGCGATTTCGGGAAAAACTTTCGCGATTTCGGGAAAAACTTTCGCGATTTCGGGAAAAACTTTCGCGATTTCGGGAAAAACTTTCGCGATTTCGGGAAAAACTTTCGCGATTTCGGGAAAAACTTTCGCGATTTCGGGAAAAACTTTCGCGATTTCGGGAAAAACTTTCGCGATTTCGGGTGAACTTTCGCGGTTTCGGGTGAGCTTTCGCGATTTCGGGTGAGCTTTCGCGATTTCGGGTGAGCTTTCGCGATTTCGGGTGAGCCATCGCGATTTCGGGTGAACCATCAGCTTTGTCTCTCTTGGAAACTGTATATTGAGAGCATTCATATGTGTCAAGGGTCAACAAAAACAGTAAATGGAGTAGAACTTCATTTATTCGTCGTTAATGTAAATCAAAATAAAGCTGTTATCATAGCTGTGTGCCGGAGATCTGGCTCAGCTCGGGTATAGAGCTCCCTTCGGGCTCAAAACTTTACTTGCAGCTCACATTGGGCTCAATCAAATATACATGGTACGTTTCAGTTTAGCTCGGACTCGGTTTATTTTGAAATTCAACATTCAGTTATTGAATGAGCCCGAGAATAGATAAATAATTATTATATAACCATACTGTTTATTGGATGATTGATTTAGACCCCTATCATAGCACACAGAAGGGTGTCTATTTCTCAAAAACAAATTGGCTCTCGATATCAACACAATACTGTAAATACAGCAGTCTATTTAACAAAAAAAAAAAAAAAATTGAGGAAGTACAATGAAACTTCAGAGTATCCTTGAGCCAAGCCACAAAGCAATATTACAGTTTTATTTACAGGTAATGTAACTCTTGGGAACACAGGTTGCTAATACGGGAAATAATTATATTTTCATATGTATACGTAGTCTATAAATTTTCTAACTATATTATAAAGTAATTGCAACTGACGGCAAATCTAAAATTTTAAATACCAAAGCCAAAAAAGTACGAATTTATTTTTATGATTGGTGGAAACGAAAATAGTCATTTTTGCTTTGTCTTTTCCACGGAAAAACTACATGCAGTACAATATAATACCCTATCCCTCCCCTTTAGGTTAAAAGTCTTATTTTGTGAAATTACTCCTTTATAATCGTAAAATAGAGTAGTATCGTTTGAGGGGTAATAAACGTCCCAGGTGTTCTAGCCAATGAAAGGGACTCATTTTGATCAGAATAGGCTATTTGAAGAAATCTTGAATCAATTCATAATCAGGGTTGCCAAAGGTCAGGAAAAAGGTCATGGAATTTTAACCCACCAAATGTTTAATTTTATCATTTGGGTAACGGTTTTACCTTGAAAAAAGCATTTGAGTCAGATTGTGAAATCCCCTTTTTATATATTCTCTATTCTTTTGTATAAAATGAGAATGGGGGGAAGGGGCCTTGAAAATAATATGGTCTCTTTTAAGAGTTATTTTAGCAGTATAAGGTCTATTTTCACCTACTTTTCTCACCCATATAATCCCCATTCTCCCCTTCCCATGAGGGAAAGTAATTTCTTGTCTATTTTTTAGACCATGCGCCCTTTCACAAAATTATCTCTCTAATAAACGGAATGTGACCTTGCAGCAACTAATGAAGTTATGATAGAGAGAGAGTTTTATCGGGGAGGTCTATTTTCGTCAATTTGTCGTTGTGGAATAAGATTTCTCAAATGTCTTTTTGGAGGGCTACTTTTTGGATTATTTTCTCATGGATAATAAGGGCAATAGCCAGATCTGCCACGCTTTTTATGGTCCTTTTGTAATTTTTTGGGGTAGGAAAGAGGGGTGGGGTTTAAAATTGGACATAATGGTGGGAACCTTGCATAAAGCAAAGAGTAAGTAAGCCAACAAGAACGGTTGGGGGGAAGGGCGCTGTACCTCAATAGTAGTAACAGCTTTTCTGTTTTTTCACCGCCCCCACTGGGCGAAAAGGCACAGTTGGCTTGCGGATTTGTATACATTACCGCCCCTCCCTCAATTGTCTTTGAAGTCATAACAGAGCTTAAATTTCCCCTCTCCTCCGAGCCCTTATATGAGGGTTAACAGGGTACTCAGCGCCCTTAAATTATTTTGGACATCCCCAAACCAAAATCTTTATCATCACTTATCATTTATTTTAGTTCGTGAACTTCGTGGCGCTATTTTTCGAAATAGATCATGTATAAAAATCCTTAAAATATTTTTCGTTGAAAAATTACTTCCTACAGAAACTTGTAAGAATTATTTCTTTCCTGGGAAGAATTTTCGGTATTTTCATTGAAAATACCGAAAATGGTTCAACCGCCCAAAGTGTAAAAAATTTCATTATTGAGATATTCCCCTGAATTATTAAAAGTACTAAACCTGTAAACAATTGGGACCGATATCATTAAAAATTGGTTTTTAAAATATTTTATCAAGGATTAACGTTTAGACTATTTTTGGATTTGACCCCTAATTGCGTATAATATTGTGACAAAAACCCTTTCAATCCCCCCTCCCCCAGACAGACGCATTTCCAAACCGAGTCGGAAATGTAGCCAGAGAAAATATCCATGAGAAAATGGAAAATATAAAACTCCTAAGAGCGATGTAAATAGTTTAGAAGGGGGTAGGAATAGTTTCAAAAAGGGGGTAGGGAACCCACTGGGGAATGATGATCGCATGCCCATGTTTCATCCCCCTTTGTTTGGCTGATTCTGTACTTTCTGTAGGTTGCTTAGCTCTTTTGGAGGGGCGAGGGGGTAAAAATAAACGCAAGATGTCTATAGCGGGGGAAAAATAGAACAGTAGGCGAAAATAGACCTTACTCGCTTTTTAACACCTGTTTACACATTAGAGGGGGGAGTTAAAGTTGTTTCCCGGCTCAATTTTTCTATAATGTAAGGGTATGAAGAGCGGCGACAAGTTTTAACTCGTGTCGTTCATAGCCTCTGAAACTGTGCTTTCCCCTCCAATTCCTCGTTTTATTTTCCCCCATTTGGCCAAACAGACTGACTGCGCTATCGCGAATCTTTTTCAAATTTCCTCCTTTCGTCTCTTGTCCAAGAATATCCAAAATTATAGAAATGCAGCATTGCAGCTAAGGCGGCTAGAATTTAGCCTGTTGTAATTTGACCTGATACAGACGCGTGCGGGATGTGAGGACGTCACTTGACTGCCCACCAAAAATGCGCAATTAACAACTTCCATATTGGGGGGGGGGGGGGGGCACAATTGTGAAATTGTTTTATTTTGTAAAATACTATAATATAAAGTGCCAGCTGTACATATTTTTCAATAAAGGATAATAAAAAAATCCAAAGCCCTCTAACACAACTTTTCCTTTATTCCAGGGCTGTCAGTAGCTTGTGGAAGCATTTCCAGAAGGCAATTAAAAACGAACTGATAATTATTTCGCAAATTTTTAGTGTTTGATTAAAAACATTATTATTATGTTTTATGCGGTACACAGTTTTTAGTGCCCCCTCTTAAAAAAATTTAAAACGATACCCAACAACCCTTTGTGCCCTTTGTTTTCCTATACAGATTTCTAGAAATTATAATTATCTTCCATGAAAAAATGGTTTGAATATAATCGTCGTTATTTTCAAGAAGGGAAATTAATCAAGTTTGTTTTTATTTAACATAATAACGCGTAATTCGACTAATCCATCCGCTTATATTTCAGGGATTGTAACTTTTTTCAATGTAGCCGGGCTGCAATTTATTCGTTAACGATTGAAACGCTCTTGTTACGTCTTGTATAAACCTGATAGCGCTAAGGTTCCGGCTTTAGCCGTTTTAAGACTCGGCAGGTATAATGTACCTCACAGAAAGTAATACATCTGATTACGCTACCGGACTATCGATTTGTTTTGGTCGGTAATTGTAATCAAAAGCGAATTCGATATCGTTGTAATATTACTTAGTCCACTAATTTCTATTATTCACCATCACATTCGGGCGCTTGTGAAATTCATTGACAAATGCAGACATAAAGAGACGATTTTTCTTTACTATAGGCTGTTTAAATCATATACTATTTTGTATTTCGGAGTATAATATAAGTAATAAAGAAGCTTTATCAAAATAACCAAAACGAGTTTTTTTTTTGTTTAAATCTATTTTACGTAACTAAACAAGTTCTCAAAAAGTACCCTTAATGTCCCGCCATTGGCCTAAAAGCGGGCCCTAGCTATATTCCTCTACTCGCGGAGTAAAAGGGGGTGAAACGTGAGGGGAGACAAAGTAGCTTATTTCCAGGACTGCTAGAAAAAAAAACCGTTACTGCAAACTTGAAAATTATAGATGGCAGCACATTCAGTCAGTTTTTAAGCGTCGTGCGGTGGAGCAAACTCAAGGGGCAAGGATCGCGCCGACACTCGCTTTAACCTAATAATATTTAACAATGTTAACCTATTTTAGATTTTTCTGTGTTTAACTAGAGAAGCACTTGTACATTCTAAAAGTCTTCCATTTCAAGCTACCTTAAATCAATCTTGCTTTGCCTGTATGAACTCGAATTCAGTGGACGGTAGGACAAAGATTACGATGATTATAGTGATGATTGTTGTTTTCAGTTATCAGTCAGAAAAAAAGAGCGGAAATGGCATTAAGGCAACGCCTCCTATATTTTATCAAAGCCAGTGCAAGCGGGAAAAAAAATTCTATAAGAGGAAATCTAGTTCGCCAATTTTCCCCTTTAGAGGCGCGATTAACCAACGATTTTTGCAGAGGCGTCTTTCCCGTTACTGTGGCAACCTGACGTAGGAACGTCTCCTACGTCGGGTTGCCACGGTAACGGGAGAGACGCGTCCGCAAAAGTCGATGAATGATCCTGCCACCTACCGAGAAAAAATGACAATCCTATACAAGCTAAGGTCCTCTCCTGCTTCATTAGCGTGCACCGGCTTTGATAAAATACAGGAGGCGTTGATTAAGGTTTCTGATGAAAGTCTCGGTCAGATAAAGAAATACAACTGGAGGTTGTATTTTAATTCTTCATAGACGTTTCTGATGAAATTGCGAGACATCCATAAATAAAAAACGCCAGTTAGCGTGTTTTTTATAGATACACCCCATCTATGCGCTTATAAATTAAGATTTTCATTAGGTCCGTTTTATTAGGAGCCTTAAGGGAGAATCGAAATAGGACTAATCCAACAGAAAAACAAAAATTTCAAACAAATATTAATCAATAAATAAGTTTAAAACTTAATATCAAAAATAGGCTTAGCTGGATTAATGGAGATTAGCTGAACGTCCCATATAAAGACTATGGGCCAATTCCCTTATATGGGAATACTGGACCTCCATGAATCCAGCTAAGCCTATTTTGATAGTAAGTCTCAAATTTATTTCTAGTTTAATATTTGTTTGTAATTTTTTTAAAGGTTTATAAACGATATTTAAACTCTAAGGAATCGATAAATTAATCACTGATTAATCACTGTTGAATTATCCCTTTAAAGGTTTATAATGAATTACGACACGAGTAACGATTAACGAGATGATTATTTGCATGGGTCATGTCTGCCTACTGCGTAGTTACATTACGATAATTACGGGGTGTTTGAATACTTGTTTAGATACGAATTTTTTATTTTTATAATTTAATTTGAAAGTTACCGAAACACTATCTTGAACCTTGCCCCCAAATTGTAGTTGAATTAAGTGCCCAACCAGTAGTACTGCACGTATCTATATTGTAGAACTCTTGGTCGGTAACACACTCTGTATTTCCTCCCTGATTGTATCTTTCATCTCGGCGTCTCTCTGCGCTGTTCCACAGCCATTACCTTAATCAATTTTTCCAGACATGTTTTAGTCTAACGATTGTCGACCGTTTTCGCTTTCAGAGTGAAAGATTCAATTAGTTTCGCTAAATTTTGAAATAACCCCAAAACTACTTTTAACTCCCGAGCCTTTAGAAGGAACCTCCCGGTTCGAGAATTTCGAATTTAACTATATAAGCGTAAAAGAGATGGTCAAGCTCAAAGTAATTTTACCTTCACATATTACGGTTGTTCACGCCTTAACGCAAAGAACAACAGCAACTCCCCATAAGAGTCTGGGTCCACGTAATGTTAAAAATTTTCGTCTCTTTTATGATAAATTCGTATTATATTATTAAAATAGGGTAGTTGGGGGATAATTTAAAGCTAAAATTCGAGCTCACAACTGTAAATTTTGGGAATTACAACGAATGGAAGGTTTCTTCCATAATGTAAAGAATAGGAAGAATCTATGACTTCCGTGCCGGATATGAAAGCCTTCCCCCACACGAAAATCTTGAACGGTTATTATTTTAGATTCATAATTATGTTAGGAAAATATTAGGAAAGAATTATTTTGTAACTGCCACGGGTATAGTGCTGGCGGCAAAATGAAATTCGTATATTTTTGGTCTACTATGCCTCGAAATCCTCGAAAACGCCTGTAGAAGTGTTCCACTTGTCAAGCATTCATGCAGTAGGCTTTTGCTAGCTTTACAGGGGCCGTGCAAAGACTATATAGCTTACTTGAATAGTCTTTGGTGTATAAGAAACTCGTAAAATAAATAGAGAAATCATACCAATTAGAAGATACTGGAGTAGTATCTTTAATTTTTATTTCATATTAAACAAAACACACTTGTATAAAACGGACAAATTATTCATTTAACGCTAAGGTTTTCTACGTTTAACGTATGTCTGGTAGTTCAAGCTCAGTGGCATCTTCACACACTACACGCAATTTTGACTGGTACCAACTGCCTCGATCTTCATGGCGACGATAACCAAGATACCAGATTACGCTGCTAACGTGAACACAAGTACCTATCGTCAAACTACCACCTTTGCAATTGCAATACCAGCCTTTAATGGCATTTGCACCTGTCCCGTTCGGTACATAACGAATTAGAGCTTGGTGAACAGCTGAGGTGGAAAATTGACCAGGCACGCGTATACGAATTAAGTCATGTTCAACTTTGGACACTTCGACGCTGAAAGAGCCGGATTTCTCTATAGTCAACGCCACATAAGATTCAGCGCGTTTCGTTTTAAAGTCGCTCATTACCACCTCACGTACATCACTTTCACGAAGTACAGGGAAGTCTTGAAATTCACTATCCTCAATTCGTTGACATTGAGGATTTTCTTTCGTAGAGACTGCCAGCATTTTTTCGACGGAGTCTTCCCAGGAACCTTTAAGATGTAACTCCGGGTGGTAGGCGTTCAACAGCGCAGCAGCAATTTGAAGAAGTTCCGGAACTAATGGTAACATATGCACAGGTATACGGTTTTGAAAAAAACGATACACCGGCTGCAAATGCCCATTCCTAACTTCAACCGGCCACCTGAAGTACGTTACTTGTCGGGAACGATTAACTTCTTGCGTGTTTACTTGCTTCTCGCCTTTAGACAAGAACGAAGGCATTTGTAAATCCACACCCAGTTCAGTCAGTACGCTGTTGGAGTCTCGAAAACCGCGGTCTGCCAGTACAACGTCACCAACTTGAAAGAAAGACTGGAGTTCTTCTCTCTTTTTGATAGAATGGTTTAAAATGCGCGCGTCGTTATTGCGGGGCCATTAGCAAAGTAGGGTCCGATTATATCTATTATGTAACCCGTAGTTGTTACCATTAACATTGGCTTGAGGATATGCTGGCCTTTGTGCACACAGAAGGATTTGTGAAGAACGGTATAGTCCTTGGATCTTCCAACCTTGATATAGGTGCCATCTACATATATTAAAGACGTCTTTAATATTTTTTGCCAGCCAGGTTGGCGAAAAATAATTAAACCTGTTTTTATAAACATTAAAAAAATTGTAATATCTGGTTTGAACCATGATCTTAAGAACTTTCCTTATCAATAACATCAATGTGAGAGTCACTTGGAATTTGGAGATGGCTCCAAATACATGTTACGCGTGGAATCGGAAAGTTACCAATAGTACAAGTAGAGGTATAGGCACTCACGTAAAGGCTGGCTTTGCTCGTTTTCTTCGTTTTAGTGAAGGGTTATTACCACTTGTAATTAATAGCAAAACAACGAAGATTTGTTTAAAGTGCTCGGGTCTGTCACGAAAGTTTCAAACGTTCTTAAATGCTAGCAAATCGTCCTTCATAGTGATCATGGCTCTTCAACGTCATCGTCTCCACCACAAAAACGAAGACAAATGACGCAAGTATCTAATCCATCAACGTCAACAGTACCTGAGCCATCAACGTCCACAGTACCTGAACCAACAAAGTCCACAGTATCTAATCCATCACCGTCACCAATACCTCAGCCATCAACGTCGCAATTACCACGAAAGCGTACGTCATCAAACACTATTTGCATAAAGCACAGTTGTGTTCGGCCCCTGCCAAAGACTTGCTTCATTTGCGGTGTTAGTACACGAACCAGGGTAAAAGCCGAAGTGAGAACAAGTATATTTGTGGAAAGAGCCATATTTATTCATCGGGACAACCGAATGTGCTCCACGCATCTCGTTAACGGAGAGCTTCCCACCGAAATAATTGCTGGAATTCAGGTTTCCGCTAGATCAACCATTATGACTGCCACGGACATTGAGCAACTATTACAGGACCTCAGGAAATGTGTTAACGACCTACGGACGCCGAGCTTTGACAACTTCATACAAAGTGATGAAGACTGTAAAGTATTAACTTCATTGTCCCTGCACGAGTTCCTAGAGTTGCATTCGACTATTGAGGACATTATTCGTACCATCAGATGCTGTTCGTCGAAGACAGCTCTAGCAGTATTATTGGTGAAATTGCGATTGGGTATCTCCAATAAGGTGTTATCAACTTTATTTCATTTAACTGAAAGATCGGTATCAAACACTGTAAAAGCGGTTATTATGGCTTTATCGGAGCATTTCGTGCCACATAATTTTGGCCTGCAACACTTATCACGTGACAATCTGATAACAAACCATCAATCTGGAGCAGCAGTAAAACTCTTTGCTAGCAACAAGCCTAATTGTCTTATTACCATTGTAGATGGCACCTATATCAAGGTTGGAAGATCCAAGGACTATACCGTTCTTCACAAATCCTTCTGTGTGCACAAAGGCCAGCATATCCTCAAGCCAATGTTAATGGTAACAACTACGGGTTACATAATAGATATAATCGGACCCTACTTTGCTAATGGCCGCAATAACGACGCGCGCATTTTAAACCATTCTATCAAAAAGAGAGAAGAACTCCAGTCTTTCTTTCAAGTTGGTGACGTTGTACTGGCAGACCGCGGTTTTCGAGACTCTAACAGCGTACTGACTGAACTGGGTGTGGATTTACAAATGCCTTCGTTCTTGTCTAAAGGCGAGAAGCAAGTAAACACGCAAGAAGTTAATCGTTCCCGACAAGTAACGTACTTCAGGTGGCCGGTTGAAGTTAGGAATGGGCATTTGCAAACGGTGTATCGTTTTTTTCAAAACCGTATACCTGTGCATATGTTACCATTAGTTCCGGAACTTCTTCAAATTGCTGCTGCGCTGTTGAACGCCTACCACCCGGAGTTACATCTTAAAGGTTCCTGGGAAGACTCCGTCGAAAAAATGCTGGCAGTCTCTACGAAAGAAAATCCTCAATGGCAACGAATTGAGGATAGTGAATTTCAAGACTTCCCTGTACTTTGTGAAAGTGATGTACGTGAGGTGGTAATGAGCGACTTTAAAACGAAACGCGCTGAATCTTATGTGGCGTTGACTATAGAGAAATCCGGCTCTTTCAGCGTCGAAGTGTCCAAAGTTGAACATGACTTAATTCGTATACGCGTGCCTGGTCAATTTTCCACCTCAGCTGTTCACCAAGCTCTAATTCGTTATGTACCGAACGGGACAGGTGCAAATGCCATTAAAGGCTGGTATTGCAATTGCAAAGGTGGTAGTTTGACGATAGGTACTTGTGTCCACGTTAGCAGCGTAATCTGGTATCTTGGTTATCGTCGCCATGAAGATCGAGGCAGTTGGTACCAGTCAAAATTGCGTGTAGTGTGTGAAGATGCCACTGAGCTTGAACTACCAGACATACGTTAAACGTAGAAAACCTTAGCGTTAAATGAATAATTTGTCCGTTTTATACAAGTGTGTTTTGTTTAATATGAAATAAAAATTAAAGATACTACTCCAGTATCTTCTAATTGGTATGATTTCTCTATTTATTTTACGAGTTTCTTATACACCAAAGACTATTCAAGTAAGCTATATAGTCTTTGCACGGCCCCTGTAAAGCTAGCAAAAGCCTACTGCATGAATGCTTGACAAGTGGAACACTTCTACAGGCGTTTTCGAGGATTTCGAGGCATAGTAGACCAAAAATATACGAATTTCATTTTGCCGCCAGCACTATACCCGTGGCAGTTACAAAATAATTCTTTCCTAATATTTTCCTAACATAATTATGAATCTAAAATAATAACCGTTCAAGATTTTCGTGTGTGGGAAGGCTTTCATATCCGGCACGGAAGTCATAGATTCTTCCTATTCTTTACATTATGGAAGAAACCTTACATTCGTTGTAATTCCCAAAATTTACAGTTGTGAGCTCGAATTTTAGCTTTAAATTATCCCCCAACTACCCTATTTTAATAATATAATACGAATTTATCATAAAAGAGACGAAAATTTTTAACATTACGTGGACCCAGACTCTTATGGGGAGTTGCTGTTGTTCTTTGGGATTCCATGTCACCCCTTTTCCATTTTTCCCCTTTTCAATGTTTGGAACATTCCCTCTGGGACATTCCCTCTAGAACATTCACTCTGGGACATTTGAGGCATTCCCTCTGAGACATTCCCTCTGAGACATTCCCTCTGAGACATTCCCTCTGAGGCATTCCCTCTGAGACATTCCCACTGATCCATTCCTTCTGCAACATTCTCTCTAATGCATTCCCTCTGAAACATTCCCTTTGAGACATTCTCTTTGAGACATCTTCTTTGGGACATTCCCTTTGCGACATTTCCTTTGGGATATTCCTTTTTAGACATTATATTTCGACCATTGTAACAGTATTTCTTGCACATGAGGCTTCCATTTTTGAACCGGTCTAAAGTGTATTTAATTTTAAGAAAATTCTATGATTCCCTTAGTTGCCATGTCCCGCGAATACAGCGGCATGGTAGCAATTATATTTTTCTTTCTTATCCGGTACCCGAAGGTTGTAATCCCCTGATCCTTTGTGTGGAGCTCTCGTTCGCGAAGTCCATTGTGCCACGCGCGCTAGGCGCACATCTTTAACTATTTTTCAACGGGTTCGCTATCTTTTAATTAAAAAAAAATTTCACAAGGAGTCACTGCAGTTTTATTTATCAATAATTTTATTGACTAAGACAACGTTTCGGAGCTATTACTCCATCATCAGGTGGGTTTAAAAAGTTATGCAAGCCGTATTTATCGCATTGATTTGATAACCAATTTTAGTATTTCCATCCGCGGCCAAATATCTGTTCAGTCAACAAATTAAACCGATAGGTTTTTTAACTACCTAGTTCTAAATCGGATAAACGGACTGTTTAATCTAACCACGAGAAACTGACACCATGCAGTTTAAGCGCTTATCTGAAGTAATGTTATTTACGTCACTTTTTTATCTGTATTTTAACCCCGCCGTAAACAGGTCGTGTAAACAATTTGTAACAGTTAACTTATTCGCTCAATATCTGATACGAGAAACAAATAAGTTTATTCTATTCGGATATCAGTTGGGAGCGCTAGATTTCAATAACCAATTATCTAAATCTACTAATAAGATCTTCGAACTAGGCTTTGCGGGTCTCGCGGGCGAAGTCTGAATAGAAAAATTACATTTCACAAATTGAAATATCAAATCGGATTTAAGGTGTCTGTATAATATGGAAAACGTTATATTTATCTAAACGATCGATTTATACGTTAACATATCAAATGGTTCCTTTTTCATCGAAGAGGAAAACAAGAAAGGGGAATAAAAAACCCGATGGAAAGCGCGCGTGTAACAGAATCAAAACGACGATGATGGGATGAAGAAGAGAGATGCCTGGAGAAGGAGGGTGACGTTGTTGAATGTTTGGAGGGATAAAGTCCCACCTACGAGGCTTCACTACAGGGCTTCATCTTTCAGTGCCGAGTCATGATTGGATAGAAAGCGTTCCTCAAAAATCAATAACAAGGCTTCCAAATACGACCTTATTGGTTAAAAACCCTTAACCGAACCTCTATAAGGATCTCCAATTCAATATATATATAAAGAGAGAAAACAAGGAACAAAGATCACAGGATGGACTGACGACCATTTTTCATCGTCTTATTTAACTAGAGGATGGTCCTTAGTTTGAAGTTCACACGCGAGTAACAAACATATTCCCCAAAACAATTTACGCGAGGTATTATAGAAAAAAAAACGCAATCTAAAATAACCTAAGGATCGATTAATAATCTTTAACTATAATTTACTGATGTAAAGGGTACAGTTACTAATATACGGCGCGCGACATTCAAGCGCCGGCAAATTAGGCGCTGGCCATTTTGGGCGCCAAGTTTGTAAGGACATTCGGGCGCCGCGACATTTAGGAACTAATGAATTTATTTCCAACCTAACCTAACCTAAAATATTACAAGACTAACGGGCTAGCCGAAGATATTATCTAGTTGGATGAACGGGCTAGTTTGTGTAATTATCTAACCTAACCTTACCTAAAAGGTTACAAGAAAGGCGGTTTGAACCGGTTTAATCTAATTGAAATATCCTGCTTAAAAACAGACAATTCAAACGTTAATTAAGAATGTTTGGTCTAATAATTTGTATTTATATTTCTTACGAAAAATATATTATTACAAGATATTATTAACGATTGTCCCTCTGACCCTCTTGGTTCTAAACAAATTTTGCGTTTCAGGCAAAATGGTTTATTAACAAGTTCGAAACCAAAATATTAAATCCCTGACGAAAATGTAATCTTACCAAACTTAACCTCACTGACTCAACTAAAGTTCAGTCGGGGAGGTAAACATTATTGGGAGACATTGGGCCGAATCCCATTCGAAAGAAAAACCTGCTCAGTGGTTATAATCTTTGCTTAGCCTAATCTAAAATGTGGCTCAAATGTCCCGGCGCCTAAATGTCCAGGCGCCCAAATGTCCAGGCGCCCAAATGTCCCAGCGCCCAAATGTCCCGGCGCCCAAATGTCCAGGCGCCCAAATGGCACGGCGCCCAAATGGCACGGCATCCAAATGGCTCGGCGTCCAAATGTCGAGGCGTCCAAATGTCCGGCGCCCAAATGTCCGGCGCCCAAATTTCGGCGCCCAATTGTCCGGTTCCGACTAATATATACTAAACTATATTAACAGACGCGTATCGAATGCTGGATACAAATTAAACTCGGAGATAAAATTTGAAGCATAATTAATAAACAAAATTACGCGTTTATTCGAACAGATAGTGGGGCAATTCTCTAACTTTTTTATCGTGCACGATAACTCCGGTTTTATCGTAAATGTGATAAGTTATCAAAAATGGTATTCTCTAACTTCCAAACGTGAAAATATCGAGCGCGAGATCCGATAACTTAACAACAGGGTATTTGCTGTCGGTAACTCTTATCGAACGAAGAAAAAACAACCATAATTTCTATAATTCAGAGTTTTTAGATCATTTTTTAGAATTGATAGGCTTCAACAAGCAAATACTAGTAAAAAATACGCGTTTGAATTTCGCGGCTTCAATCTTATTTCAAATAAAAAACGCTACGTAGCGACCTTCGTTACACTTCCGCTAAAATGGCAGCCAAGCGAACGAACGATTTTGTGCCGAAGGCTTGAAATAAGCCGGGAGTGGTGGCGTACTCCTGTAAACTGGCGTCTCAGTGGCAAGGTCTGGGTGTTGTCCTGCTCGAATCGCAGGTCCCTTGCCCATAGGGAGTGTTGCGAATGGTCCGCGACGGAATGGTCCTTCCTCTTCCCCATTCCCATCTCCTTCCGTCGCGTGGGCAATTCCCAGTCCTAATCCCTGCGTAGTTACTTACCATAACTGAGTTGCTCAAGGCCTTACGCCTTGGCGCCATACCTGGTTCGCAATCGCGACCGCTGTCCGGGCGTAAAGACGTTACGTTACACGCCGAAAAAAAAAAAAAAAAAAAAAAAAAAAAAGGCTTGAAATAAATAAAGGTTTTAAACTCTCCCGATTATCTAATTCAATAATCTGTTCGTCAAGCCAGAGCATATAGTAGTAGGAAGTCTGATCCTCGAAAGACCTCGATACTATTAAGGTAAGCCTTGCATCAGTTAAACTGTTGTCTGTACCAATTTGATACTTCATATTCTCTCTATTCATATGTAAATGTTAGAACGATTTCCTGAGTTTCATTTTCTTAAAGTATATTTGTGATTTAAAAGCTCAGTACGTCGCTCAACCTTTTTTCGTTGAACCTTTTTGATTTCTACGTAGCTAAGTAACACTTTTATCATTTTTCAGTGTTGCGTATGTTGATTTTCTGCTGAATTTTATCACGATTTAAAAGTTACCGTAGGAAATTCTACAAGTACCACTGACAGTAAATTTGCTAGGAATGTGATAGAGATCCCGCAACCAAACTGTTTCTACGCTTAAAATTTAAAAAGCCAAGAATACCGTATAAATAAACGGGATAAAACTACGGAAGTCTCGGTGTATAGATCTTAAATATTTTTCATGACTTTTGGAAAGATAAATTTCGAAAATATTACTCATACCGCAACCGATTTTGAAGAAGTTGGACATTTATCTAGAATTGCCATGTTTCGTCATAAAATACCCGTATCACTTGCAAACATTAATAATTTTGCAAGGGCAATTAGAACTTCTAGCTAGGTATGTTGAATTTATCCGTAAACTTGTTTTTGAAATATATTTTCTGATTTAAATTTTTTCTCCGTGTTAATTGTAAAATCTGTACCTAAGCCGGTTTAATAATTCTTGTAACAGTGAATAAAATGTGCTTTGTGTATCAATAATGCGAATCAGTTTGAATAAAAACAATTTGAATGAAATCCATTTTATCGCTTGCTTTTTCAACCACTTACATATGGCATTACAACTATTTCTACTGTTCCTTTCTAAGCACTCTCTCCGTCGCATTTCTAGTCTGTAAACACATCCTTATTTCAAGTTAAAACTAAAGAATCAATTTTTATATTAAATACTTCAATATTGTCGGTGTGGATTAGGCTAAATAAGAGTTTAAGTGGTTACACATTCATACTTGAAAATCCTTCACTTTTAGCCTCGTTTTAAATCAAAGTTTCATAGCAAGTTCAATAATTATTAATTAGATTAGAATGGCTTCAAATAACCTTTCTTTTCTGTTTCTATTTTTTTCTTATTTAAATAAATTCCAAGGATCCTATAAATCCGAATGAAAATGAAAAAAAACTTTGTAAAACGTTTTCATTTTAGAGCTAAGCCTAACGAAAAATGTTTTTTTTTTATCAAAAGTACGGTTTTTTACCGTTTTTGAAGTTATCGTACTATTGCTTATCGTAAATCGAGCGCGCGAGTTAGAGAATACGGATTTAGCGAACGATCGATAAGGTCCCGCCCGGTAAAGTTATCGCTTATCGTTTACGATAAAATCCAGAAAAGTTAGAGAATTTCCCCCAATGTCACGAAGATAAAAATAAGACGTTTCTCGAAATTCGTGTTAGAATGGAATATAATAATTATGATTTAATCTAAAGCTAAAGAATCAGCTACTAAATTACTACATTCTATAGCTTCGAGATGTTAATTTGGGTTAATATCCGCTAAGAAAATCGAGTTTCAAATTTTCTTATCGGCGATTGAATAACTCGTATCAATTTCATACAATGAGTATGAATATAATTTTTACCGTTAAATTCGGGTATACGTTAAGTCGAATAAGAAATTGATATTGTTTCATCCGGCTGACATTCACGATGCTCTTATTCAATTGTAACAAAAGATGTACGAACTCTGAGCTCTATTAGTTAAGACATCTATTACAGTAATTATACACCACATTTAGATAATTTCTACTACAAATAAATCTCTTTTTAACTTATTTTTCTATACGAATTATCTATCCAAACGAATTCCATTTTTTAGGCACATATTTACGGGTTATAACCGTATCTCGGATAACCGTCAATTTAACTCGAATTCCATTACTATTTTTCGCGAAATAACGCGCAATTACTTGACAATCTTTCTAATTCATTCTTTAAGTGAGTATTCATTTAAAAAAGCGCTCCTCAGTTCACTGGCAGATAGATGGCGCTGTTAAAATACAGATAAAATCATTATATAAATAACTTTCTCGTAGTTGGATTAAAAAATTCGTATCCGATTTAGAACCAGTTAAAAAAACCATAACTTTATCTGTGGACCAAACAGATATCTGTCCTCAATGGGGAGCACTAGACAAGACATTGTTTCTTGGATAATTACATTTTTATAGACATATTTTTTGGTTAGTAATTAATGCTTTGACTAACAAAAAAAATCGAAATATTAAAAAAAAAAAAAAACCTTCGCATTTTAACGTTAAAATCGGCCCGTTAATAGAATATTCCACAGTCCAGTATTCATCAAGTCTATCTTCGAACGCGTTGGTTGTATAGAAAATCTTCACGAGGGATGGCTGTGACAAATTGAGGGGGGCGTGGAAATGGCTAACATTTAGACGAACATCAAGCGGTCCTCGGAATGATTAGTCCGTGGATGAAAACGATAAGGAATGAGGAGGTTGACTAAATTGGCGGTGTTAACACGTAGCCGCTGAGAACCGGGACAAGGCTAACCATTCCATAAATACGATATAAAGTCGATGTTTTCATCATCTACGGGAAAATTTTCTTCCCCTTATAAATCATATACACCCATTAACATCATCGCTAACACATACGCTTAATACCGTCAGAACAAGGAATGCATTTTTTCATTCCGCTTAAAGAACTCTCGAGGTTTAACTCACTGTAGGTATCTCAAATTTCGAGTCTGGAAAACGCAGCTTGTCTCTTCATGGTGATAAATGAAATGGCGATACCTTGACAGCGTTGTCGTTACTCTGTTGAACTTCCAAATGCTGATGGCATTCTAAGATCAATGCCCGTATTCTGCAAATCTTTTCCCCCCGAAGCGAAGCCCAACCTCCTCTCCTAAGCTCTTTGATTCGTTAGCCAGCAATTGCGTCACATTCTTCTAGGGTTTTTAATTGGTTATGACGTAAATAACCTAAGTCATTTCATTCGATGAACACAACATTGACAACATTTGCAGAATGAATTCGGTTCAGTTCTATGCTAGATTGACACTGAAAACCGGTATATCGGGTGTAAAGTGTACACGAGTCACGTGACTTCTATAGAGGGCTATATAGTGACCTATATCCTTATTAACGCCATCTATTGTGTCGACTTAGATAATGTTTTAATGCCGAGGAAGGATTAGCCTAAGTCTATTCATTCATATGTAAATTTATTATTTCCAACGGTTTAGGCCGTTTATAAAAATTTCAATACATTTTTTTTTCACGCAGTATCCAATGATGTATTGTACAACATGCTACATTAGTATTTAAGCATTGAATTTCAACAATAAAAATAATATTATCTAAGCCTTGGCATAGAAATAAACTATAGGGGTTATTAGACAAATTCAATTGTTTTTATTCCTTGGTAGAAAAGTACAAGTGTAAATGTTTTAACGTAGGAAGACCGTGTTCCAACAAACGTTGCCATCGTGTTAATACTAGTTGTACATTACATTATCGTAAGAATTAAGATTACAATCTTTAACATTTAACTAGTGACCTTGATTTACACATTTTTGCATATTGTACAATAGAGTACACGTAGGTTAAAATTATAAAAAAAATATTATCTCAACCTATTTGCATGTAGTTCGTTATAACTTTAAAATTTTAGAGATCAAAACATGCCAGTATAAACTTTGCAAGAATTACAATTATTTACATTTTGCAGAAAGAAAGTTGTTAATTTGTTTTCTGTGATACCGTGTCCTTGAAGCGACTTTCAAGGAAGAATAACGCTTCCACAACCATCGAACTGACGATGGGCTGCCAACCAATTCGCTTCAATAGGTACTGAAATAAAATACGTTAAAAAGTAACGAGTCGTGTTTTACAACGTCATTTTAATTCTCAAAATATACATTTGCATAAAGGTGAATATGTTTAAAATAAAAAGTCGTGCTTTTAAAACGTAATTTTACTACAGTAAATATACATTTAATTCTCATGCGAACATACGGGGTAGAATAGTGCTATAAAAATAAGAAAATAAGAAATCATGCTTTTAAAACGTAATTTTACTACACTAAATATACATTTAATTCTCATGCGAACATACGGGGTAGAATAGCGCTAATGTATCCAATTTCCATCGTAGGTAACATCCAACCGTCCAACGTGAATTAAAAATTTAATGTTCCACAGAAACCATTACAAATAAATAGATTAATCTCGTCAAAGATTAAATACCGAACTACATAAAACATTAAAAAGTATTATAATATCGTTTATCAATGTTTTAATACATTAATGTTAAAATACGTAGGTACTTGCGGCTGGAAAAGAATAAATAGAAAGTTATTTAAAGCGCACTGTACTTACAATATACCATGATTGAATCCAATCTATGACTATAGAAGAAATTAAAAATGTAGGTTTAACTGTACAGTACCCATACTTGTAATTTGTAAATCATAAAAACATAAGTGCCAAGGGGTAGCTACTCTTCCCTTAGCTAATACTCACACAGTATGATAACTAGTTAGTAAATACCTTTCCTCACGAGCTCCAACGCAAAAATGACACTGAGCTTGATGCAAAAACGTAACGTTCAGACAAAAACTAACCGGTTGCCCCGGTTTTAAACCATGGTTAAAACGGTACATTTTCGGTTAACTGTCTTAACACTAAACTGAAATTGCGCGGGAAACTTTGGCGTATCAAAATCCTTCTGTCAATTACGTCATAACCAATTAAAAACCCTATGACAATGTGACGTAATTGCTGGCCAACGAAGCAGAGAGCTTAGGAGAGGAGGTTGGGCCTCACTTGGGGGAAGGAAATTTTGCAGAATACGGGCACAGGCTGATATTTATTGACACGTACTTCACGAATGTTACCTTCTCTTCAGTACTCCTAAACTTCCGATATATATAACTTTCATCTACCCAGACGCTAGTAACATACAGACAAAATATCCAAGTCCAAAGATATTTACAGTCAATTAATTTACAGCCTATCTTTATAACTCCAACATTTATAATCCAATAAAATTAGCTCACTTCGTTTTCGATAGCTTTATCATCTTGTCTCCTCGTTTGATCATAACAAAGTTCACTGGACGCGCCGGCTTTTGAAATGTTTTGTTTTTGGAAATGTTTCTAGGTTATATAGGAGAGAAAACTGATGCCTATTTTTTCTTTTCGTTAGATATGTTTTTTCCAACATCAGATTTTTTAATTAAAATTGGTAAAGAGTGTTGTTTTTTAAACACAGGAAACCAACTTTACTTCAAGAAGAGTTTTTACGAGTGTCATTTTTCTTAGGAGTTTCAACTGGTTATAGTATAATCGAAGTTATTAACAAGTTCTAATTTATTACAAGGCACCCTCGCAAACGCGCGAGAAATCGAAAGAATGAATTATAAAAGCGCGTGCCACAAGTTTTTCAAACCGATTCACATGTTACTGTTCGCAAGCTCTTGTAACAGGCTTAGTGGTCTTTGATATCTCAATATATTTTTGATCATTCGCGATACTCTTTGATACGCACAAACTTATTTTTGATATTCATAGAAATTTTACAAACAATTATAGCAACAATCGCCTTCTTTAATGATTTTGGTCATAAATTTCTGCTAAAGATAGCTTAACTTACCAGCACGCCTGCTGTTACGTTAAGGTACGATTTCTCAATCTTTATAATTATAATATCTATATCCTATATCTGATGACGTGATGAATGCGCCATTTCATATTTTTAAGATATCCAAGTATATTTTTTCTCATTCGCAATACTCAGCCGAAACGGAAAATATCTATGTATACGCGCCATATAATGTTCATCTCTATGTCTTGGATACCCTGTGAACGCGCCTTTATTTCTAATCTTTTTTGTTAATTTTATCTAGGATATCTGTGTAAACGCACCTTTACTTCAATCTAAAATATAAATATTACTTTAATCTAAAATATAAATCTTAAATATCTTCTAAATTAGCTATACTGAATAAGTTATTCAGCTGTTTTATTAATAAGATTAAGTTAAACCATTTTATTATTTTTAGTTATAATAGATATAACGCCATAAGGCTAATTTGCCATTACAACAAAAAGGTAGTATATATACCCTCCGAGGAGCTATGTTAGTCAAGCTAGTAAGAGTGGTGGAGATCCGACCATCTCAACGTCTAGAGGTAGTAATTCCACCAGGCATTCGGTAACTGCGCCACAAAGACCCGTAGAGGGAGGAGTTTAGTGGAAGATGGATTAGTTTGTGTGGTGGGAGATATTTTCGGATCACTGTCGGCCAGGTACTCCGCTTCTTGTCCATCGTCGATTCCGCGTGGAAGTTTGATAGTTAATTTGGAATCAAAGCGGCCGATTGGTTTCAAATTAATTAGTCATTGCTGAATGAACGCGTGAAGTTCGCAGGAAGGTGAAAGTGAACTGATCGATCTTGGCCAAGTTGGTTACGTTTACTAAACACCTTAAGTGGCTCCTTTGTGACATATGGTTGCTTCCATCCTACGCACGACCCTCTCGTGTGGTACGGGGAGTAAACCTGGGTCTAATAAGGTAGTTACTTTTTTCAAATTACGTGAAAGGTCACGTGTCATCCGGTTACACCGTATATCCGCGAACACCGGACAGACACACAGACAGAAATGATCAGTGTAAAACCTAACCCTGAACTTAAGTTTAGTCGGGAGGAAAAAAAAATAAATAAACCTTACAAGATGTTTTGATCGATGATAATGCCACTTAATTGTGAACATTAATTTCATTAAAACAAATTCGTACAACATTATCTAAATCAATTTCATACACTGATAGTTCAATGTTTTTAAGATCGAGTTTTTCCCGGTTATTTAAATTCCACGCGCGATTAAATTTCTCTTTTTAAACGCTTCAAAATTTTTTTTCCTGACTAAAACATCAGCATCCTATAATTTCTATAAAATCCTATATTTTCAAACATGTCCTATATTATCCCGTATTTTCTTGAAATGTCCTATAAAGTCCTATAATTTTGATGAAAAAATCGCCGCGCTGTTAACTCGAATGTTTTTCGTAATCAGACGCTGTTAGCCTTAGATTTGAAAATCGCTTCTCGCAATTAACAACCTAAAGGGGGAAGCTCAACCAAGCTCTTAACGCTTTCGGGCGAGTTCAATCAATCATAAACTTCAACTGAGCCGCGGCGATCACGTTGGCGACCTGAAGTACAAAAAATAAAATATCGTTTTTTTAAAGGTATTTTTGCTGAAATTTGCCCTATATATACAATCCGTCGTATTATTAATCAAATTTGGGGTTGGGCTAATTATCGTCGTATCTTCTCCGGATACTTTCCTAGAGTGTCGAAGTTTCTTTTTCCGAATAGCCCGCTATGGTTTCTACAAAACAAAACGTAGAAAGCTTAATTCGAGCCAGTCAAACTAAAGCTACGAAAGATGTACCAAGTTAGGGGCTTCTATACCATAGTGCTTCTAACTTTTATCTGAATAGAACAAAGTGTTATCTGTTTCGCCAAGAATAGATTTAACACTATTTATTCTTGGTTTCCCGTATCAGATATTGCGCGAATAATTAAGACATCGGAACTTTTTATTTTAAATGATCGAATGATGATGTTTCTTTCTTGTTCTCCTTCTAGCACCTACTGGATTGCCTTTTTAGCTAGACCCAAGTACTTGTACATGGGTCTAGCTAGTGTTTTGAGTCGTGCTGGTAGTCTGAAGTCAGTGTCCCAGAAATGACGAAAAACGTCATCGTATCGAAAAAACATTCGTTTCTTATCCACCAGATGTTACGACGTGATGTCCCAATCAATATATAAAAATAAACATGTATTTAATATATGCTTTTTTTGAGGTCTCCCACCCAGCCACTGACTGCGCTCGAAGCGGCATAACTTGTGCGATCGATTGACGGACGCCCTAGCTCTATCCCACGGAGGCTTGTTATGATAGAGGTGAAAAACTTCTTATAAAAGTCGTCGCGCAAGCGATAATACTTTTTCTTCGCGAACGGGGCTAAAAGGGAGCTTATAGTATTTTGGTTTTAGACTGTCAGTAATAAAACTAGAAAACCACCAACAAGTCGTCACGAATAGGATAAAAAAGGGAGGCTTATGCCTGTTGTGTTTTTGTCGGTCAGTAATGAAAAACTTGATTTTTTATATGAAAAATTTTAAACTTTTATGTGAAAAATTTTAAACTTTTATATGAAAAATTTTAAACTTTTATATGAAAAATTTTAAACTTTTATATGAAAAATTTTAAACTTTTATATGAAAAATTTTAAACTTTTATATGAAAAATTTTAAACTTTTATATGAAAAATTTTAAACTTTTATATGAAAAATTTTAAACTTTTATATGAAAAATTTTAAACTTTTATATGAAAAATTTTAAACTTTTATATGAAAAATTTAAAACTTTTATATGAAAAATTTAAAACTTTTATATGAAAAATTTAAAACTTTTATATGAAAAATTTAAAACTTTTATATGAAAAATTTAAAACTTTTATATGAAAAATTTAAAACTTTCATATTGGATCATTCCTTTCGTCCTCTTTTACGATGTCGTGGGTCTAGCTATTCCTATGGGCTTGACCACCTTGTTCGGCTCTGTTTTCGGCGGCCGATTTTGACGGAGCCCTGGCCGGAGGTATGGTGGAATTGGGCTCGAAACCTTGTCGGCGGCTGAAAGCTAGAACAGTCTTCAGCGATCATCAATGACACGGATTGGAGAAGAGATTCGAATCGCAACGATATCTCTCGAACTCGCCACCAACCTCAGCTTATCAGAGTCACAAGTAAGAAATTGTTTTCAAATACTTCAGCTAGTATACGCGATGAGGAAATATCTTACAATTTTATCAAAAATGGTACAATTTGGAAAATTACGACGTAATTCGACTAGCGCTCGGAAACGGATATTAGGATAAACACGTTCGTGTTTATCCCTTTATCTAAACTCAAATTTCATCAGAAAACGTAATGTCTTTTCCAATGGACCCGCGGCGCTTGATAACTGAAATCGTCGTCGTCGTCGTCGTTTCCCTCTTCCCACCGTCCACTGAATTCGAATTAATACAGACAAAGGTACTTTTGAAAAAATTTGATAAGACTTCGATCAGGTACAAGAGTATCTCTAGTTAAACACAGATTTCAATAATGAAATGTTGATTAAGTATATGAAGTAATAGAAAGTAAGGTGCCTGAATGGGTTACAAAAGGGTGAAATCTTAAGCTTAGCCGAGCTTTACTAATTGCTTCAAAATGATAAACAAAACTTTTATTTCTTAAACAGTAGAATGATAAGGAATATCCATCGAATTCGAGTTAATAGAAAGTAAGGTGCCTGAATGGGTTACAAAAGGGTGAAATCATAAGCTTAGCCGAGCTTTACTAATTGCTTCAAAATGGTAAACAAAATTTTATTTCTTAAACAGTAGAATGATAATGAATATCCATCGAATTCGAGTTAATAGAGAGACAGATGCCTGTATGGGTGACGAAAAGGGTAAAACATATAAATAGCCGAGCTTTATTAATTGGCTTTAAATTGATAAACAAAAATTGATTTTATTAAACAGTTGATAAGTTTTTTTTAATGGCATTTTTTATCGTTAACGGAAAATTGCATTTATTGGGTTCTTTTACTAGGGTAGCCCTCTTCAGCCGTCTAATTTTGACTATTATGTCATATCATGAGTATCCCATTATATTCACCCTAATTCACCGTAATTAAAAAGTTGGCATGATTTTCTTATCATTTGATTTTTTAACTTTAATAATATATCTCTTCTCGGCCTATATAAACGAGATTTGCAGATTCAGTACTCACAGATGCACTGTACCAATGCGTGGTTTACGTTAGCGTTTAAAATTGTGGCGAGTCCTCTCGTTTGTGCAATGGTGACGTCTTCGATTGTTTAGGCAATCGTTTCTCACCTATATTTCGGTGATAAGAGACCTATTTCTCACGATCTTTTGGGTAGAGTACTCGAATAAACCGAGGCGATTGAATGTAAATCGCATTACCTAGAAATGTGGCCAATTTAATATATTAAGTCACTGTAAAAACATTTCACAATGAGAGTTCTAGGGATTAAATATCACTTGAGTTGGACTTCATATCCTGCCAAGTGCTCGATTACACATGAAATTTATAGTTTAACGTTCTCAATCTCTACTTTATTTTTTAAAATACTTGAGTTTTGCGACTAGGATGTGCTTTAGATCCAATAGCTTCGTCATTACAACTACGTAATAACGTAGCTATTAAGTAGTTGGCCAATTATCGAAGTCTGTACCTAAAGCACGTCTAACTTAATTATAATAAAAAATAAAGATTTAGAATGATAAATAGGATATACGAAACGAAAATTGATGTCGGCGAGTTAAATAAACGGCCACATACTTCTGGTCTCCATAATTATGTTCTCTTGCTTTAAAGAATTGTTTCGCTTTCCATGCTAATTTTTTGTCGATGCGATTCAATATTATAAATTTAATTTCTAGCTCGGTCTAGCCCGTCCCTCTTGTAATATTTTAGGTAAGGCTAGGTTAGTTAATCCCTCGACCTCCCCCGTCCATCTGGTAATCTTTAAGGTGAGGTTAGGTTAGTTAATCCCTCTAATTAGCCAATCCCTCCAACTAGTTAATCCTTAGCTCGGGCTATTTTTAATATTTTAGGTAAGGCTAGGTTAGGTTAGTTAATTCCTCGAATTAGCCCATCGTTCCAACTAGCTAATCCCTCGGGTTACCTATTCCATCAAGTAATCTTTAAGGTTAAATTAGGTTAATTAAACCCTGGAAATAGCCCATCCCTCCAACTAGGTAATCCCTATAACTCGGGCTAACCCGTTCCTCTTGTAGTATTTTAGGTAAGATTAGTTTAGGTTAGTTAATCAATTGAACTAGTCCATCCCTGTTTTTCAACTTAGGTAAGGTTAGGTTAGTTAATCTCTGCCTTTCGAGATTCGTACCAGGGTCTCAATTACGAATAGATTGAAGCCTCAATTAAACGCTTTAATTTTTATTCAGCATTAGTAAGAATTAAGGTTCAATAAACCTATAAAGCAAAATAGTGAAATGTGGAAAAGGTGTATATTTTTGGAGAAAAAAGGACAGAAATTATACAAAAAAGAGGTTGCTTCGCACCCTTAAAAAAACTCTTTATCTAACTCGAATCAAACCCGTGAAGGGACAGAAATTATTTGTTAGAGAAAGAGCAATTTCATATCTTTAAAATTATAGTTAGTAGATTTAGTCTACTACTTCAAAGATTTTATTACTATTATATATTTTCCAAAAAACGGATAAAGACGACCTAGTTAACCGTCCTCTCCCATTGATGTTTATTTTAAATTCTATCAGTATCACTAATAAAATTAGCTAAAGATGGAGTTCCTTTAATGTATATATATTTATCATTAGTCCTAGGTCGTCTTTATCCGTTTTTTGGAAAATATATAATAGTAATAAAATCTTTGAAGTAGTAGACTAAATCTACTATCTATAATTTTAAAGATATGAAATTGCTCTTTCTCTAACAAATAATTTCTGTCCCTTCACGGGTTTGATTCGAGTTAGATAAAGAGTTTTTTTAAGGGTGCGAAGCAACCTCTTTTTTGTATAATTCGTCTTTTTCAGATATTTTATTTTCTGATTAATTGTTCGGGAATAATTAATAAATAATAATAATTAAAATCTAATAATAAATAAAGATACGCGTGTTTCTAGCATTATCTATTAACGAGTGTTAGCTTATACAGGGTGGAAATCTTCGCCGGCGTCCAGTCGAGATACTTCCCCTTACGCATTGTTGTTATTCAGTGAAATGTTAAGGGATTTACAGGCGCTATTGGGATCAGTTCACTTCAGTTCCACTTAATAATCAAAGGTTTCAGTTTTAATGTAGAGAAATGAAATGCATAAGTGAAGTTGATGGAAATTTCCTAAACCACGTACTTACGAGTGATGAGTGTACGTTTTACCGGGACGATACAGTTAACCGCCACAACATGCACTACTGGTCGAGGGAAAATCCCCATTGGCTAAGGGCGAATCATCACCAAGAAAACTGGAGGATAAACGATTGGTGTGGATTGTTAGGTGATAGAGTAATTGGACAGGTTTTTCTCGAAGAACATCTAAACGGAGATCGTTACGTTGATCTCTTAAACACCGTAGTGTCCGATGCCCTATACGATCTTCCCTTAGCAGAACGAAGACGAGTCTGGTACCAGCACGATGGTGCACCCCCGCATTTTGCACGTGTTTCTCGGGATTGGCTAGACGCGGAATTCGGTCCCCAATGGATAGGTCGTGGTGGTCCAGTCGCTTGGCCACCTCGTTCGCCAGATTTAACGCCGGTGGATTTTTTCTTTTGGGGGTATCTACAAAGCCTTATGTACGCCACTGAGCCACCAACACTTGATAGCCTTCGAGACCGAATTCAGCAAGCGGCTGCTCTCGTTTCTCCCGAGATGTTAACTCGCGAAAGAGAAAACTGGCAATTCCGTTGTCGGCAATGTGTCAATGTCGACGGAAGACATTTTGAACATTTAATGTAATGATTTGTTATTAAATTTGAAGAGTTTAATGTTTAAATTTGGAAATGTTTGATTAACTTCAATTTGGGCTATTTGGTTTCCCCAAGTGACAACTTTTCTTTCCTAATTAAATTAAATTAAATCGGTCATTGATTTCACTTATGCATTTCATTTCTCTACATTAAAACTGAAACCTTTGATTATTAAGTGGAACTGAAGTGAACTGATCCCAATAGCGCCTGTAAATCCCTTAACATTTCACTGAATAACAACAATGCGTAAGGGGGAGTATCTCGACTGGACGCCGGCGAAGGTTTCCACCCTGTATTAAAAATGTCGCGCTGTATAAAGATTAAAAAAAACCAACACTCGAATAATCTCGTTATCTAGTTTTCCCTATTTAAGAGCCATATAAACGTAAAACGAGGTCAGTTCTTATTTAACAACGTGTTTGCTTACGTTATTTCGCAACTTTGACACGTTATTAACATCCAGCTAACGCGAGTTACTCGAATTAAAACGTATAACAAGAAAATTCGCATTTCTTAGAATTCGTGGAAAATAAAAAATATTTCAAATTTACAATTCCAATTCCAAGAAAATAAATTAAAATAATAACACCAAATTTTTAGGTTTAAATTTTACGTATTGGATGTTTCGGACTTAAGTTATTGCGACATGGCTGATGGAGATAGTACTCCTCCCCCCCTGAGTGACGCTGCCTTGAAGGAACTTTTTTCTCGAATGTATCGTTCCCCTATTGGCATCCTGGTTCACGTTCGTCAAGAGACCGATTCCCCCCGCGCCCTCGTTGGGCAGTTACGCCAACTTCGTCGTACCAGGGACTCTCATCGGGCTAGTCCTTTAGCCCATATGTCCCGCCAGGCTATTTATAAATGGGAAAAGAAAATCCTCGACGCACTCGCTCTCGAGGCTGCTAAAGCTGGCGTTTCCCGGCAGACATAGTCGCCCTTGACGTTTTTTTTTTTTTTTTTTTACTTTAACTTATGTTTAGTGTTTTTTCTTTAAATGCACGCGGTATCCGCACCCCTGAAAATAATACTCGCGCTCGCCTTTATACTGAACCTCTTACGCATGATATCCTTTGCTTTCAGGAAACAAATATCGCGCCGGCCTTTGGCTCCTCATACCTGTGGAAACATTGGAAGTACACTTTCGTTCACGCTTTTGCCTCGACCCCTGTTGGTTCCGGCGTTTCCATAGGTCTGCGGATGCATTTGGCTCCTTTTGTTAAGGCTGTGCAGGTTTACCTTAGTTATGTAGTTTATGTTAAGCTTGAGCTTACTCCCCGTAATTCTACCCATCTATTTACTGTTTATTTGCCCTCGAGCGATGTCCAAGTGGCACTGTCGGTCCTGTCATGGCTGTCCTCTTTTCTGTCTGGCCTTCCAGCTGGTGAGGCTGTCATTCTGTCGGGTGATTTTAATTGTACTTTGGACCCCTCACTTGACCGTCGCGGTTGCGTGGAACGTCGCCCCACGGTTGCGGCCTCCCTCCGCTCTCTCGTTTCCCGTTTTGCTTTGCTGGATGCTTTCCGTTCCATTCAACCCTTTACTCGATCTTATACTTGGTCCTCTTGCCAGCGGGGCCTGGTTTTTCGTGCCCGTCTCGATCGCTTTTATACTGATAGTGTGTTCCCTGTCCGGTCGTGCGTTCACGACGTTTGTCCTTTTTCGGATCATTCTCCTGTTGTTCTCCGCTTCCCATCACCTTCTGCTGTTCCTCGCCTTCGTCCTGCGTATTGGCGAATGGATGTTACTTGTCATAACGATCCGGACTTTGTCTCTTCCCTTTCCAAGTACATCACTGAGGCTATTACACGGCAGCGTAGCTCTTCTTTGTCCTGGGCTTCCTGGTGGTTCGACATTTTTAAGCCCGGTGTTCGTGCTCTGACCAGAGACTATTCTACTGCCCGTCACGCTCAGGAGCGTGCGGACCGCCTCGCTTTGGAACGTGAGCTTCATAGTCTTGATGACCCGGAGGGTCCTCGGGCTCGTTCCTTTCGTTCCCGCTTGACTACTTTGCTCACAACCCGCGCCCGCACTGCCCTCCTCAATAGTCGTGTTACTTACCTTCAAAATGTGGATCGCCCTTCTGCAGAATTTTTTCGGTGGACCTCTCGTGTCGCCTCGGCCAGGTCTATAGACGCGGTTTTTAACTCGAGTGGGTCGGTCTGTACGGACCCTGCTGCAGTCGGCGACGCTGTCGTTCATTTTTATTCTACTCTTTACGCTTTTCCTGGTCCTGGGTCCTCTGCCCCCTTTTTGCTTGACCTTCCGCGCCTTTCTCCAGCTTCCGTTGCCAATCTTTCGGAGCCGTTTACTCTTAGTGATTTTACTGCCGCCCTTACGTCCCTCTCTAAGCGACGTGCCCCTGGTTTGGACGGTTTACCAACGGAATTTTATTGTGCGTATTGGTCCTTATTAGGGCCTGCCCACTTTCAGGTTTATAGGGAACTTTTACAGTCGACTTGTGACCCTATTTATCAGTTGTGTGTCTCTTACCCAAAAAGGGTGACTTGCGAGATTTACGCAACCACCGACCTCTCTCCCTTACCGATGTTGATTATACGATTTTTGCTAAATGTTTGGCCAGCCGCATGGGCCGCGTTCTCCCGGACATAGTCTCTCCTTCTCAGTCGTACTCTGTTCCTTCTCGCTCCATTTATGATAACCTGTCGGTCCTTCGGGACTTAATTGACTTGGCTTCCGCCAATGGCGAATCTCTTGCCTTGGTGAATGTTGATTTGGAAAAGGCTTTCGACTCCATTCGACATGATTATCTTCTTGATGTCCTCCGGGCCTTTGGTATTCCGCCCCAGTTGTGCCACACGATCGCTATGTTGTACAGCTCTTCGCTCTTTCAGGTGAAGGTTAACGACTCCCTGACTCCAGTGATTCCTTTCCTGCGGGGAATCCGTCAAGGCTGTCCTTTGTCCGGTCTACTTTTTTCGTTAGCTATAGACCCATTGTTGCGTTTGCTGGATCAGTCTTTTTCTCGACCTTTTGCGTGTGTCCCCCACCTTCGCCTCACTAATTCTACCTACGCGGACGATCTTACTGCTGCCCTTCGCCACGATAGTGAATTTCCTGTTTTTCGCGAATGTTTGGATTTTTTTCCACCTTTTCGGGGACTAAGGTGAATAATCTCAAATCCGTTGGCCTGTGGTGCGGTCGGTGGATCGGCCCTCTCTCGGTCGCCTTTACAAGCGGTCCGTTGTATGTTTCTCGTTTTGCGGTTTTAAGTGCTTTTTCAGTGTAGTTTTTTGTGTTCATCGATGTATAAAGGGTTCCGCTAAAGGTATTTACTATCTTTTTCGTTTAATTACGTTAATTTAACACGCTATTAAGCGTTTTAAATCGGGGCCTCGTGACTCTCTTAACGGGCTATCTTGAGTGGATTGTACTGTTAGACTCGCGACGGAGAAATTAACTGATTTATTCCGCCGTACTCGCGACGAAAAAATATGCCCGTCTGATCCAGATCCGCCTATACTATTTCCGCCAATGTCGTCTGCTCTCAGTTCAGATCAGGTGCGTTCTGATCGGGATACCGCTTCCGTTTTAGGCCGGTCGCGTGCACTTTCGGTCTCAGAAGGGCCGTTGCCTTCCACGTCGACGGTATTAACCTCCGGGAGGCGTGTCACCATAGTTTCTGATGCCACCCAAGCCTCGCCCACTCTTATGCCCCCTCAGCCCATAGGCTCGCCCAATGGGTCTATATTATCGTCGGTGACGGGTCCTACGATGCCTCCGATAGGTGGTCCTCCTGCGCCCACCTACGCCAGAGCCGTGGCGCCGTCCTCTGCTAGCGCTGTTGCGCCTCCGTCCACCCAGTCTAATGCTGCTCCTGAGGTGGCCACACGGCCACCAGAGATAACGGTCTGCTCAAACGGAGCTAAACGGTACTCCTTGAGCTACTCTGTACCCTCGCCGATAACTGGAATAGCCCTTCTCCCTCACGTGAAGAACGTTCCAGTCCGCGATTATCTCGACGCAATCTACGCCGCCAAATATCCTGCTGGGCAGATTACTGCCGCCTACAGGCTTGGCGATACGATCCAAATCTTCTTCAAGGACCCATCCCTGGCACTTAAACTTATTACTGACGGTCTGCTCTTCAGGGGTCAGCGTCTGGACATAATGCCCGTGGGAATTGCGCCTAAGAAGATAATTCTTTCTGATGTCCCTGCTTTTACGCCCGATGGCGTTATACGGGACATCCTCCAGCTATTTGGGAAAGTCCACAGTAGGATTTTCACTTTACCCGCGACAGTGTCCAACATTAAGCCCTTTGGCCACATTAGTTCCTGCCGCAGAACGGCTTATGTTGCTTTTGCCACACCTCAGGACTATGAGGATATGCCTGAGGAGGTTGAGGTTTTTTTGAACGGTGTGCCGCACTGCTTCAAGATCAATGCGCCGCTTCTGTGTTTCCGGTGTGGAGTAACGGGACACTCATCCCATGCCTGTCCTAACGCAAAACGTAGCGCCAGAAGTCGCTCTAGAGCGGCCCCTAAAACCGCCCAGTCTATTAAACGCGGGCGTACTCCATCAAAGGGGCCAACTCCGTCTGCTCCTAAGATTGTTCACCGGTCCAGTTCCCTTTCCTCGATTGATAGGGCCACGTCCGGTGCACCTCGCATTGGTCCTTTGAACTTGGACCTGTCCTCTCTTTTCACGAAGGCCTCGCCCGCTGTGGTCTCTGGTAAGGAGAGTGACACAGACATGGACGCGCAGACCATCCAGGATGTTGGTCGCAAACGCAAGAAGAAGGCCAAGCCTTCCTCTAACTCTCCTGCGCCAGGTTCTTCGCACATGGCCCCCCCGCGGGATGTCCCAAGTAAAATGAAGAAGACTGGTTCGTCTAAATATTCTATCGACTCGGCCCTTAATACGTGGAAGGACAGTCGGGGTGCCTTCACCCCTGCTTTCTCGTTGGACACCGTTATCGACTTTGTAACACAAGCTAACGACCTTGATGGTGTGTCACTGCGCGGTCTGGCCAGGAAGTTCGCTCCACAGGGCCAATTAGCGGAAACTCTCACCCGCCAGATCATGGTCTACGCCTACACTGACCCCAGTATGAACGCGATTACGCCACCCTCGGCAAGAACGGTGCACATCAGACAGATTTTTAATATGTGTAAATCTATTATACGTGCTTACGATGACGTGGCCCCTCCGGTCCCGGACTCGGACTACGACTCATCCCAGTAGGGTAAGTCGGCTTCCCCCCCCCTGTATTATAAACTTATGTTTAGTATCCTCACGCTTAATGTACGTGGCGCTGGCACTGGTGTCACGAATTTTAGGGCTCGCGACTTTGTAGGGCGCCATCGTCCTTCCGTTGTCTGTCTCCAGGAGACGAATGTCTCTCCATCGTTTGGCTCTTCTCATGTCTGGTCTCAGTGGCCATACTTTTTTTACCAAGCGATTGGCTTGCCGTACAGGGGATGTGGTGTTTCCCTTGGTATTTGCCCATCTTTGCAGGCTTATGTGGATATTTATGAACCTTTTGGGGGTCACTGTATTTACGTAAGGCTCGCCCGTGGAACTACCACCTCCCCTTACTTTGAACATCTATTCGGTGTTTATATTTCTGCATCCAGTGATGATGTAGCCATTCAGACCCTGGAGTTCATTCAAAGCAAGCTCATTGCGGTTACGGACGATGATAGTGTGTACCTTTTTGGTGACTTCAATTCTACGCTGCGGCCTGATCTGGACCGCAATGAGTGTGCGGAACGCCGACCTGGTGTCGCCCGAGTAATCGCCGGTATTGTAAACGATCATAGCCTCATAGACGCGTTTCGCTATCTTCACCCGACGTCCCGTGAATATACGTGGCGCATGCGTACCAATGGTGTGCTTCGTTCCGCCAGATTGGATAGAGTCTATTACTCCTCAGTACACGCTTTAGCTTCCGTGGCCCATATCCCGACCTTTTTCTCGGATCACGACGCCTTGTTGTGTTCGTTTCAGAGTGAATGTACCGTTCCTAGGGGACCTCCGTTCTGGCGGTTGGACCCCTTGCACCTAGATAACGATCGTTATTGTGCTTCGCTGGGCACTGAGATAGACCTAGTGCTATTGGTGGTTTAGGATTTTTAAACCAGGCATTAAATTATATGCAATTACTCTCTCACACGAACTACGTGTTCGCGAGTCGATGGCTATGTCAGTTCTTGAAGCCCGAGTTGCTTCAGAAGTGCCATATACGGAGGCCCACACACGCTGTATGGAGGAGTTGCGGACTCATCTGTTAGATAGGGCGAAGTCCTCCTTTAATAGTGCCCGTGAATCGCATTTCAACGCGGTTGACACCCCTTCCAAGGCCTTCTATGGCTTGGACAAGAAAACCAGGACTCGTTCTGTGATACGCGGCCTTTACGATTCTAGTGGCGTACTAATTCGTGACACCGGTGCAATACGTTCCAATCTCTTATCGTTTTACTCCGCCCTCTATTCTGCCCCCGACCCTTTATTAGCTGACTTACATACTGCTGAGTTGTTTCATGATCTACCGCGACTTGATGATGAGCAAAGTGCAACCCTCGCGGGGCCGCTCACTCCCACCGACATTGCTACTGCTTTACGTACTCTCCCTCGAGGTAAAGCTTCAGGCATCGACGGCCTTCCTGTCGAATTTTACTTAAAATTCTCTGCAGTCTTATCGCCGATCCTCGCGGAAGTATTCGGTGATCTCCGGGCTAATCCCGCCTTTCACCGCAACTTCTCGGAATCCGTCATGTCGCTCCTTGAAAAAACAGGCGACATATATAACATTAAAAATTGGTGCCCTCTCTCGATCACCGATGCTGACTACAAAATTTACGGCAAATGTCTGGCGATACGTCTCAAGACGGTCGCGGGCTCGTTAATACACGAATCCCAGTCCTACGGCATCCCTGGACGCACGATTCACGATACTTTGTCCACGCTACGCGATCTTTTGGCGACCGCGAATACTAATAACGAAACCTTGGCTCTTGTGAACATCGACTTTGAAAAAGCTTTCGATCGGGTCAACCACGCTTACCTTTTTAGTGTCCTGAAGAGATTTGGTCTACCAAACTCCTTCCTCACCCTTTTACGGGTGTTATACGACGACTCTGTCTTCCGTATACGGTTCAACAATACGCTTACCGATCTCGTCCCTTTTAAACGTGGTATACGGCAGGGCTGTCCCCTTTCAGCCTTGCTGTTCTCCTTCGCGATAGAACCCTTAATGGTTCTTCTTCGAACTTCCCTCGGTGCTCGCCTTGGCCCCGCACACTATAATTTAGTGAATGCCACCTATGCCGATGATCTTAACGCCATCTTGCGAGATAATCGCGAGTTTCCTACGTTAAAAAGGTGCCTCGATACTTATAGCGCGGCCTCAGGCGCTAGAGTCAATTATGTCAAAAGTTTTATTTTATGGAGCGGTGCGTGGCGTCAACGTATGGACACACCCCTCGACATTATTTCGCGTTCTGACGGCGGTGAACTACTTGGAGTCTACCTCGGTAACACGGTCGAATTTACAACCCAAAATTGGGAGTTTTTAATTCAACGTTTTCGCTAGGTGCTTGGACGATGGTTTCGCCATAGACACCACTGCTCTATCACTGGTAGAGTTTTGGTCGTCAACCAGCTTGCGGGCAGTGTCCTTTGGCATTGTTTGAAGGTACTCCAACCACCTCCGCAGTTTCTCCAAGAAGTACAGAAGCTTATCCTAGCCTTTATCTGGGACGGCATTCATTGGGTTAATGCGCCTACTCTTCACCAAGAGAGGCGTTTCGGGGGTGTTGGTCTGGTTGAGTTGGCCTCTAAAGTAAAGGCGTTCCGTATTGGTTTGTCGCATCGCCTCCTCGCTGGTGATGACACCAGCCCTCACGTGATCATGGCGAAAGCAGTCACCGATTCGAACTCAAACCGAGCGACCCCATTTCGCGATTTGTTTTTACGCCGCATGGCTTCCCGGTTTAAGGACCCGTTCTACCGGTCAATGTTAGATTCATGGTTTTCGCTTCCTTTCCGGGTGCTCCCGGAATTTATCGCGCGTGATACGTTTCTGTCACTCCCAGTATTTGACTCGCCTTTCATAACTGATGTTCAAGGTAACCTTCTAAGGTCCGACGAAAGTTCGAATACTCTAAAGGGGCTGACTTCGCGTCGACTGCAACTAAATCAGACTGAGACTGTTGCACTCTACTAACGTAACCTTACCTATAATATTGTAAGAGTGATGGGTTAGAGCGAGTGTTTAACTAGTTGGAGGGATGACGTAGTTCGAGTGATTAACTAACGTAACCTTACCTAAAATATTACAAGAAGGGCAAAATGTCCATTCGAGGTTGTGAACTATCGATAGAGATTCCACTTGAGATTATGTACATGAAGATTATGGTCTATCAAGATTGTGTCGCATCGACATTATGTTCTGTCGAGATTGCGTCCCATCGAGATTATATCCCATCGTTATTGTGTCCTATCGCGCGTGTGTCCAATTTTGTTCTTATATCCGTATCCTTTCTAGACTCCTTTAAATTCTGCAGCATAATTTAAATTTCCCGCCAACTTTCATAACTAAATCAATTTATTGTACGTCTGTCTCAGAGTCAATTTTCTAAGACATTTCAAAATCTTACCGTTATATACCATTTGGGCTAATGTATAAAACCCAAGTTTATTTACCCTGCGGTTATAATCATTGATAAAAAAAGCCAGTTCGCACTATAAACGTTAAAAACACTGTTTTGCATTAGACTCAATACGTAGAATTCTAGGCATCGTCCTATATCTTTTAAACCAAACATATATCGTTTGTATCTCTCGCGTTTTGCTTTATTATTTATATTTAATTAGACACAAGTTTTTTATTCAACTTCATACACCAACGTTTTCATTTTTTCCGTCTTTCTTTCCAGTGTTATCAAAGCTACTGTTATTCAACATAATAAATGTATAATAATAGTATAATAGAACACCCTTGTAAATCTAACACATTTCTCTCTTTCTATTGCAAACTCCCAATGAAACGCCGTCTTTAACGGTGTTTCAACCTTATCTAAAGCTTTTGTTATCTCAGTCTCAGTATTCATCCGAAACGTATAGAAAAATATAGAGCACCTTCATGATTCTAGCAAATTTATCTCTTTCGAATGCAAACTCCCAGTGAAACGCCGTCTTACACGGTGTTTCAACGTTATCTATAAAGCTTTTGTTATCTCAGTCTTAGTATTCATCCGAAACGTATAGAAAAATATAATAGAGTACCCCCATGATCCTAAGATATTGTTCTCTTTCGAATGAAAACTCTCAATGAAACGGCTCGCGGTCGGGAGACGAAGGAGACGAAGATTCCAGTTATCAAGATGAAAAAAATTACCACCTCATAAGGGTAATCTCCATAGACGTTTCTGATGAAATTGTGAGAGACCTATAAATAAACCTGCCCGGCAACGGCCCGGTTTTAATATAAACGGTATGGAAATTAGTTTACATTCAGTCTTTAAGATATTTTTTTTATCATAGGAGTTGAAACTAACGTTTTGTCAGCCGGTTTGGAAAATAACCTCTCGACCAGCTCCATCCTTGGATTCTTCCAATGACTGGACAACTTCAGACAAAACTGTATAGAAAGTAATTGCCAATCATCTACCGACAATGGGTTGTGAATGGAACATTCAGTCTATAATATTTTCTGGTTTGTCCAAGAGGAACTTGCTACCATAACTTCGACGTTTTAATTCCTTGTCTTCCTTGTCATCCCAGACTAAATCCTTCGTCTTTATCAAAGATAATCACACAGTACAGCCTATGCTCAAGTGTAAATTTATATTACAAGAATTCGTATTTTACATATTTACTTTGAAAATAAACAGTTCATTTGGTGTGTCTATTAAGAAATCTACGCCATGCCGCATATAATTATAGTTAACGCAGGACATATCATTTGGTGTGTCTATTAAAAAGTCTACGACCTGCCGCATATAAATATGGGTAATGCAGCACAATCTTGTGCATTTTCTGAATCCTTGTAACGTGGATGGGAAATAAAGAAGTGTTAATCAAATGCACGCTGTTTCTTCTACTCTTCCAATACTCTACATTACATTTCATCTTTTATTTTAGGTAGGGTTAGGTTAGATTATTTTACCTTAACGTCGGGGTCGGGGAGGTTATATTTTGGTTTCCCAACTTGTTTGGTCTTCGCGGGTTCGCGGTTTTTGGTTTTAATTTCGCGGTTTTTTAATTTCAATCGCGGTTTTTTTATTTTAAATTCGCGGTTTTCGGTTTTTCTTGAAAAAAATCAGAAAACTAATAGTAATAGGGAAATAGCTAAAAAAAATAAAACCAAAATTTATTTTAGCCCGGAGCATACGTGCACCAGACTCGAAAGAGTTGTTCAATGTTATGTACGGAACACCCCCATTCTACAAAATAGGCTTCGACCGGCCCCCGTTTATCCACTTTCTCGTCTGACGGTCTGGGTCTGAGGAATAGCGCTCGCCGGCCTAGGGGTTATACTAGCCTATTATTTTTAAACTATAGTTTCCAATCTTCCATTCTCTATGCCTAATCTCTCAGGTTAGTGTGTTTTTCCGTCCTTATTTATTTATCAATTTTCTTAATTGATTAATAATCCAAAGGACTAACCTCAGATATTAGGCCTAAAGAATGGAAGATTGGAAACTATAGTTTAAAAATAAGAGGACATTTAGCTATATAAAGAATAATTTTCTCTCACAGAGTAGAGTCACTGTCTTATTATTTTTTTATTATACTTTTGTCTCTACTTTGTTGGATCAAAATGTTTAAATCGTTAAGAATCTAAGATAAGTCTTTTTCAATCAAATAAATTAAAAACAATGCTGGACTGCATTCACAATAGCAAAGTATAAATGTATAGAACGATTTTTAAGTTTCGCGGTTTTTCCCGAATTTTCGCGGGTTTTTAACTGCTCTTTCGCGGTAAATTGATTTTCGTGGTTGGCAACCCTGCTATCGTCATATATAGCCTCCGTATACATGCACCTACGTTCGCCCCACTACCTCCGCCCTTCGTATTCTCTCTTGGCGTGTCTACGTAAGGCAAAATAAGTCTCTCGGTTACCAAGCATTGAGAGCTGTGATAGTTTCGTTCTCGCTTGTCACGCCAGCAGCCCGGATTCAAATTTCAGTACAGACAAAGTTGGAAAAAAATTTATTCATTGAAATTGCGAATTATTAATTGGAGCTTGTAGCGCCACCTATATTGAGAGCGGTGAAGCACCAAAAAAAAGCCGCGAAAATTCGAATTTTAGTTACAGTCGTATACGCGAAAATTATTATTAGTTCTTTAGCGTATACGCGGAAACCAGTCAGCCAGCCAGCCACGAGGGGTCTGCGCAATACTTTTCAGAACCTAGGTTCTTGAAAAAGCAACGTTGCCAACCGCTGAACAATTGATTGTCGTACCGAGGGCTCGAAACTATCGTATTTTTGCTAAAATTATGGTACGCGTAAAAGTGATAGAAACAAGATGGTCAAACCCATAAGAATAGCTACACCAACGACACTTGAAACCAATGACACTTCATTTTTCCACTTTTCATTTTTAGATCTAATCATTATTAATTTATCTTGTGAACGCGGCTTTATATCTAATATTTATTTATTTTCAACTTATAAACCCGTGTGAACGCACCTTTATATCTAATCTTTAGCTATTTTCAACTTATTAACACGTGTGAACGCGCCTTTATATATAATCTTTATTAATTTATCTTGTGAACGCGGCTTTATATCTAATCTTTATTAATTTATCTTGTGAACGCGGCTTTATATCTAATCTTTATTAATTTATCTTGTGAACGCGGCTTTATATCTAATATTATTTATTTCCAAATTATTAACCCGTGTGAACGCGCCTTTATATCTAATCTTTATTAATGTATCTTGTGAACGCACCTTTATATCTAATCTTTATTAATGTATCTTGTGAACGCACCTTTATATCTAATCTTTAGCTATTTCCAACTTATAAACACGTGTGAACGCGCCTTTATATCTAATCTTTATTAATTTATCTTGTGAACGCGGCTTTATATCAAATCTTTATTAATTTATCTTGTGAACGTGGCTTTATATCTAATATTATTTATTTCCAAATCATTAACCCGTGTGAACGCGCCTTTATATCTAATATTTACTTTCAAATTATTAATCCGTGTGAACGCGCCTTTATATCTAATCTTTATTAATTTATCTTATAAACCTGTGTGAACGCGCCTTTGTAACTAATCATTTTATATTTTCAACTTATAGCCACGTGTGTTATTAATTTTCTAATTAGTAACCCGTGTGAACGCGCCTTTATATCTAATCTTTATTAATGTATCTTGCGAACGCGGCTTTATATCTAATATTATTTATTTTCTTCTACGCGAGCTTCTACGCGAATGCTTGATTTTCGCGAATTTCGTCCTTTCCATGGCGGCGACGGCGGCGAACCACCGAATGTAATAGCTACACTTTTGGTGTAGCTATAAATAAAATATTTACGGATTGCTAAAAGTTTTATGTGCATGGAGCAATACAAACTGGAGCTGTAGGTCTGTCACGTGACGTCTAGCAGCGTTCAAGTTTTGTTGAGTATAGAACGGGTCAGGGTGTCTACTCAAGTCTCTAGATTATATATAACAATATAAAGCGTGTTCTTTATGCTACTCACTATGTATTTATAGTCTTGACTTGACCTGCCTTCAAATTATCGTACGTTTCGCGTACGATAATTTGAGAATTTCAAATTATCGTATGTTTTGCGTACGATAGTCGACCCACTATCGTACATCGTACTTGAGCTCGAAATATCGTACAAATACGATAGTTATCGTACGGTTGGCAACGCTCAAACCCCGGAACTTAACTGGTCAGGGAAAGTAAGGAGGTTTTAATGATGTCCGAAATCTTAGACACCGTTCCAAATTTTATTTTTAGATTGGTTGGAGCTTTTGTTAAATTTGGGGTTAACCTCTATAGGTTACTCTAAAACTACCCATCTATTTAATTCCGTCACGAGTCTGGCTGCTCAATTTTTCAATTTTGCGTCGTCTGCTTGTTCTAGAAAGTTCTTCACCAACGGTCAACGTATGTGTAGTCCGGTTTTCAAAGTGTTTCTCGCGGTCTTAAAGTCTAATTTTACTATAATCGGAAATATTTAGCGTAAGCTGCGTCTAATTGTAACATTTTTTGTCATAATATTCGTTGAACTATCGTGAAATGAACGATATAAGTTTCAAATGAATGTAGGCGTTTTTGATGAGGTATTGAATCGGCCGATTAGCGCTATTGTTCTCGTGACGGGATTTAAGTGGTATGTAGCTTTGGAACGCTATCTATGTCTCTAGTCCTATATGGTAAGTCCATTTTGGTAATTTAAACATTTTTCGTTTGATATTCGAATAACTAGCGTGCTATATTATCAATTTCAATTGTTTAAATTACTCGGAAAGTAGGCTTAACAAGTATCTGTAGAGATGGTGTGATTTGATAGCTCGTCGTTATCTCATGCCTACGTTTTTTTAAGTGTTGGATTCTATGCCTACCCTAGGCAATGAAAATTCGACATGTAGTTAAACGCGAGCTCTATTCTTTCCAGTGTGTAACCTTGCCGTGGTCTTGGCCCCTGTCTTATATAATCAAAAGTCTATCACTTTATTCCTTGAAAGTAAACAACGACCCTTAGCTTATGTATCTATCGAAATTTAGGTTTAACACGTATCCATGGAGAGTATGAGAGAACGGACTTTATTCTGCCAATAAATGAACTAATACGTTTCAAACTGTTGTTGGATTTTTTCCCAGTGAATAAACCCTATTACAAAAGGAACAGTTAATTTATGTGGGTTATATTTTTTGAAAACGTCATTTACGTAGACAAAGATGAATAGTATTTATCTATAAAAATTGTCTAATCTTATTGTTTTTTTATTTATTTAACAGGATATGGATTTAACTACGTCTGATCTTCTCAAAAATCAGATATCTTGGATTATATTATTCTTCGTAACAAACGTGTAAGTACCATGACAATTTTATTGCCACTGTAGCGTGGCTATTTTCTTTTCTATTTTTGTGATTGGTGTATCGTTCTTGTTACTTCGCGTTCGCGTCGCGTAAAAATAATTTACGGGAAGTAACGCGATGGTTATGAGATTAATACGACCAGTTAAATTTAATTTGTGAAAGTGCAATCGCGAAAGAACCTTCCATATCCAATCAGACGAACGTACAATCCTGTATGATTTTTTTAAACTATTCCGTCAAACGCGTAACCTGACTAAAATTTTATCATAACCATTCGGTCGAACGCGTAACCTCGAAAGAAGTTAAAACCATTCCGTCGAACTCGTAACCTCGAAAGAAGTTTCTAAAACCATTCCGTCGAACGCGTAACCTCGAAAGAAGTTTCTAAATCCATTCTGTCGAACGCGTAACCTCGAAAGAAGTTTCTAAAACCATTCGGTCGAGCGCGTAGCTTCGAAAGAAGTTTCTGAAACCATTCCGTCGAACGCGTAACCTTGAAAGAATGTTTCCTAACCCTTACGTCGAACGCGTAGCTTCGAAAGAAGTTTCTGAATCCATTTGTTCGAACGCGTAGCCTCGAAAGAACTATTTATAACCATTCCGTAACCTCGAAAGAACCTCCTAACCATTCGTACGGAAACGCAATCGGAAAAGCGTACAAGCTCCACAATCACGATTCGGTCAAGAAATATTAACCTAATCACAGCCTATACTTTCCTACTCGTACTCTACACGTAGTTAATGACCTTATGCCAACACTCTCAATTAACAAACCCAACTTATCGGGGTCAAACGAGCCCTACGAATCGATACGGGGTTAAAGGACGCGACATTTTCACTCATTTTCGCTCTTTGACCCCAATTTTTTTTATTTTTTTTTCCTACAACACTTCATTGTTTTCAGCAATATTAATTTATTAATCTAATTATCGTCCGCATTACGAGCGCGGAGTTATTAGTCACGTTTGGGAGAAAACGTAGGTCATTAGGAAAGTTGGGCACTTGTGACCGACTCGAGCGTAGATTCTCCCGGTCGTAGGACTTTTGACCCTTAGAGAAACGTGGCCATTAACTCTGCCGGGTCATCAAGGACCCCGTAAGTTTCGCCATGCGCTGGGGCGTCCGTCACTTTTTTGGAGCTTGCGAAGAGTCACTTAGGGACTGTTAGGACCGTGGGATTTGGGCTTTAGGTTAAGAATCCTACTTCGCGTTGCTGTTTTTGTGATTTTCAGCTACTTGGAAGACCCGAAGGTCTTGTTCATTCCTGGAAAGGAAAACTTACTTTTTTTCCTTTCACTTTGTTGTTTTGATCATTAAGTAATTGAAGTTTGAACGCGATTAAAATTATTATTGTAGCACAAGGATTCGGGAGTGGGGTGATAAACTAATTGTAAGCATTCGCCATTTGATAAACTACTTGTAAGGATTCGACATTTGATAAATTAATTGTTAGGATTCGGGCAATTTCGCTTTTGTTTTCTTATTTACTTTTTAAACGAATTGATTTCTGGAGTTGAATGTTGAATTTGATCTTAATTGAGGAATACCAATCTTGATTTTATTGATTTGTCTTCTTTTAAATCCTTTATGAAACAGCTTCTTAATTATTTGGGTGTAAGATCCGCCTAATATGTCCAAGAGTGATAATCCTAACCAAAGACCAAACTGTCCTCCCTTGATAACGATATATTTAAATTTAAATTAGTTAAATTTTAATACAGAAAAGTTTGGCTACGAACCAGATTTGAAAAGAAATCGGTGGTCTGAAAAAAAACACAAAAAATTCCTTCACTAACGAGGAAACAAAGCTATTTTTTAATAGTTAGTGTTTCGCGTCGACGTGAAATATTAGGTCAACTAAATCATGAAAAACATTTTTCACTAGTGTAGGGTTTTTTAGTCAGTTTCAATTTTAAATAAAAAGTTACCCACCCTGAATTTGGGATTAGATTCGTATTTTAGAACGTCAGAATTTCGAAGGTAAAATCGTACACTGTAATTAAAAGCTCATGTTTATGGCATTGTTGGTTTAATCCAAGACAGTGTTGCAACATGTCAGGGAAAACATGGAAAAGTCGTGGAATTTAAAAGTGAACCAAAAAAAGTCAGGGAATATAAAGATCTTTCAAGAAGCCAGGAAATTACAATCATTATCTGCGGAAAAGATTTGAAGCTGACCGTGTCAGTGCAAAACAGTAGCCCCGCCAGCAGTAGGCACAAGTAGGCACGTGCCTACGTTGAAAATTTAGGGCCTATTTTGGGGTTGCCTCGAAATTAAATTTATTATGGCTGCCAGACGATATAGAGTAGGCATGGAGCTGACATAAACCGGTTCAAATCGGATTGAAAATAAACAAAAAATTTAACTTATTTCCCCCTCCCCCTCTTTCCCGCGCGCGGCAGGGCTCGAAGGATTAGTCTAAGAAGTAAACTATTTATCACGTGATTAGTGTAGTAAGAAATGGGAAGGGGCCTCTAAATCTGGCTGTGCCTACTCTTGAAAAATCCGTGGCGGGGCTCCTGTGCAAAAGGTTTGGCGAACGCGATTATATAAAGAATAAAAGGTTAAAAATTTGGTTGTATTAGCTAAAACGGTAAGGAAAAAATCCAAATCTTACACTCCAATTCCTGTGTCGTTTATTACTCTGGTCTGCGAAATAATTTCATTCCCGTTAACATACAACGTCAATATTTGTTTATCACATTCTACCACGAATATTTTATGGGATTATAAGTTTTGGGGCACCCAAATAAAGGCCCATTCAGACTAGGATTTTTGCTGAAAAACTTGGGTTACAACTTTTGTTGTACAACTAATCGCGAAATGTGAAAGCCAAAGCTGTACAACTTTTGCTGATTGAACATCGCGATTTTTATCGCACCATGGACCGATTTCTGCTGTATTATTTTTGTCTACGTTCAAAGTGTCCAATAGGAAAGCGACATATTTATAGCGGATAAATTGTTAGCGGCATTTTCACTAGCCTAGGCTTAACACTTCACGCAAATACTCCAATTTTTACTGTTCAACATATTTTTTTGTAGCCAAGGCTTTTTTTATTTTGAATGTTTACTTCCATTTTAAATACTAAAGTTTAATAACTTAATTTCAGCCAACTATTAAGCCTCGCCGCAAGTTCATGATTTTTATAGCATACAGGAAAAATTAGCCAAATGTAAAGTTAAGTTCAGTTCAGACTTTTTTACCACCTCTTGGTTCTTTTTTTTTCAGAAATTGCGCCTTCTAGTCTGAATATTTATAACTAGAAATCGAATTATGACGTCATAGATGGCGTGAAGTCGGGGAAATTGCATTAGGAGCTGTGCAATTTTTGCGTCCCTGTGTGAAAGCGAAGTTGTACAACTAAAATTGTACAGGAAAAGTTGGACGAGGGTTTTCAGCAAAAATCCTATATTCTGAATGGGCCTTTAACCAACCACAATCGGTTCCAGGGCAAAAATCATGTTTATTTGAGGCTCGAAGGAAGTACAGAGCAGGGTTGGGGCTTGAAGGAAGTATCGAGCAGGGTTGAGGCTCAAAGGAAGTATCGAGAAGGGTTGAGGCTCGAAGGAAGTATCGAGCAGGGTTGAGGCTCGGAAGTATCGAGCAGGGTTGAGGCTCGAAGGAAATATCGAGCAGGGTTGAGGCTCGAAGGAAGTATCGAGCAGGGCTAAGGCTCGAAGGAAATATCGAGCAGGGTTGAGGCTCGAAGGAAATATCGAGCAGGGTTGAGGCTCGAAGGAAATATCGAGCAGGGTTGAGACTCGAAATAAGTATCGAGCAGGGTTGAGGCTCGAAGGAAATATCGAACAGGGTTGAGGCTCGAAGGAAATATCGAGCAGCGTTAAGGCTCGAAGGAAATATCGAGCAGCGTTAAGGCTCGAAGGAAATATCGAGCAGGGTTGAGGCTCGAAGGAAATATCGAGCAGGGTTGAGGCTCGAAGGAAATATCGAGCAGGGTTGAGGCTCGAAGGAAATATCGAGCAGGGTTGAGGCTTGAAGGAAGTATCGAGCAGGGTTGAGGCTCGAAGAAAGTATCGAGGAGGCTTAAGGCTCGAAGGAAATATCGAGCAGGGTGGAGGCTCGAAGGAAGTATCGAGCAGGGTTGAGGCTCAAAGGAAATATCGAGCAGGGTTGAGGCTCGAAGGAAATATCGAGCAGGGTTGAGGCTCGAAGGAAGTATCGAGCAGGGTTGAGGCTCGAAGGAAATATCGAGTAGGGTTGAGGCTCGAAGGACGTATCGAGCAGGGTTGAGGCTCGAAGGAAATATCAAGCAGGGTTGAGGCTCGAAGCAAATATCGAGCAAGGTTGAGGCTCGAAGGAAATATCGAGCAGGGTTGAGGCTCGAAGGAAGTATCGAGTAGGGTTGAGGCTTGAAGGAAATATCGAGCATGGTTGAGGCTCGAAGGAAATATCGAGCAGGGTTGAGGCTCGAAGGAATTATCGAGCACGGTGGAGGCTGGAAGGAAGTATCGAGCAGGGTGGAGGCTCGAAGTTAGTATCGAGCAGGGTTGAGGCTCGAAGGAAGTATCGAGTAGGGTTGAGGCTCGGAAGTATCGAGCAGGGTTGAGGCTCGAAGGAAATATCGAGCAGGGTTGAGGCTCGAAGGAAGTATCGAGCAGGGCTAAGGCTCGAAGGAAATATCGAGCAGGGTTGAGGCTCGAAGGAAATATCGAGCAGGGTTGAGGCTCGAAGGAAATATCGAGCAGGGTTGAGACTCGAAATAAGTATCGAGCAGGGTTGAGGCTCGAAGGAAATATCGAACAGGGTTGAGGCTCGAAGGAAATATCGAGCAGCGTTAAGGCTCGAAGGAAATATCGAGCAGCGTTAAGGCTCGAAGGAAATATCGAGCAGGGTTGAGGCTCGAAGGAAATATCGAGCAGGGTTGAGGCTCGAAGGAAATATCGAGCAGGGTTGAGGCTCGGGAGTATCGAGCAGGGTTGAGGCTCGAAGGAAGTATCGAGCAGGGTTGAGGCTCGAAGGAAATATCGAGCAGGGTTGAGGCTCGAAGGAAATATCGAGCAGGGTTGAGGCTTGAAGGAAGTATCGAGCAGGGTTGAGGCTCGAAGAAAGTATCGAGGAGGCTTAAGGCTCGAAGGAAATATCGAGCAGGGTGGAGGCTCGAAGGAAGTATCGAGCAGGGTTGAGGCTCAAAGGAAATATCGAGCAGGGTTGAGGCTCGAAGGAAATATCGAGCAGGGTTGAGGCTCGAAGGAAGTATCGAGCAGGGTTGAGGCTCGAAGGAAATATCGAGTAGGGTTGAGGCTCGAAGGACGTATCGAGCAGGGTTGAGGCTCGAAGGAAATATCGAGCAAGGTTGAGGCCCGAAGGAAATATCGAGCAGGGTTGAGGCTCGAAGGAAGTATCGAGTAGGGTTGAGGCTTGAAGGAAATATCGAGCATGGTTGAGGCTCGAAGGAAATATCGAGCAGGGTTGAGGCTCGAAGGAATTATCGAGCACGGTGGAGGCTGGAAGGAAGTATCGAGCAGGGTGGAGGCTCGAAGTTAGTATCGAGCAGGGTTGAGGCTCGAAGGAAGTATCGAGTAGGGTTGAGGCTCGAAGGAAGCGAGCAGGGTTAAGTTATTTGTGGTAGAATACGATAAATTTGCTACATGGTAAAACTTACGTTTAGTTTGTCGGAAGATATTGAAATTCTATAATGCACGGAACTGAAACGAAATATTGAAATTAATGTTGAATTCATTGTCAAAATAAATTTATAAGCGTATTTACTCGCACGGTTCGCGACAGTCGCAATTCATCATTTTCTCCAATATGTTTTCCCGAACTCTGTTTAGGCAACACTCTTCATTCAGTAATAAATAATTATTATAATTAATGAAGAATATGTCAGAATACTACTCAATTAATTACACCACCTTCCTACAACAAACTTACTCGTTACGGGATCGAAGAGACTGCAATAATTATTATTATTATCAGGGTAGTTGACCAACGGGTCTGTGCAATTGCAGGCTATCTCGTTTATCCTGTTCCAACAATCGTCGATGCATTTCTGTTTAAAATGATTCCGTATCAATATTTACGCATAGATCACTATTGGCAGATCTTTTAGCAAAAGTATATATTCATACTAGAGCCATTCAACTCTTAAAAAACCATTAATGCAAACTTTTTATTGATTCCTTATCGTTTAAATAACTTTTCTTTGCAACCACCTAGGCGTGAACCGATTGCGCCATTAGAAAGTAGACATTCCGTATATTATTTGAAGATCATAAAATACTGTTTCGCCACTCATAAAAGTTGTTTCGCCACTCGATCAAAATTGAAGAAAAGTCCGAAAATTAGACCTATATAAAGTCAGAGAATTTTATGATATTTTAAGAGGTCAGGGAAAAGTCAGGGAATTTAAAGATCTTTCAAGAAGCCAGTAAATTACAATCGTTATCTGAAAAAAAGATTTGAAGCTGACCGTGTCAGTGCTAAAGGTTTGGCGAACGCGATTATATAAAAAAAAAGGTTGAAAATTTCGTAGTATTTATAACGGTCAGGGAAAATCTTTGGAAAAGGTCAGGGAGAACCTGGGAAAGTCAGGGAATTTGAATCCGAAAAACTGTGGCAACCCTGCTTTAGCAAATTTTGGAAGTTTTTCATATATTTTAGCGCTCTGTTAAGAATTAGAAATTTTTAGATATATTTTGAATTTACATTTTCGCGAAGAGTTTGTGGCCAATTTCTGGGTTTATTTTGTAGCGCGAAACTTAAACTTTACTAAGAAATCGAGCGCGTAAGCCTGGGATTTTTCCAAAGCTCGTAAAACCTTATTTCCCGGACTCTAAGCGGAAACATTCTCTTTAAAACGGTCTAATTATTTAGGCTAATTATCGCGATTGGCTAATTAGGGTCGTATCTTCTCCGGATCTTTTCCTAGAGTGTTGAAGTCGCGTTCCTCGAATAACCCCATTCTTAATCTACAAAATGAGCACTTCCATCTTTAAATCGACCCAACCATAGTTAAGTTATACATTTTTAAACGAAAGTGTTCAGAATTAGAAGCATTCAGATTTAGAAGGTCTGACCATATACTTTTGCTTTTACAAGAGTAGCAACGTCTTACCATTCTGAAGGAATATTGCTCATATTTGCGACAATTGTCTATGTACGGAGCTTCCTAGTCTTTGATAATTGACCTATGATGTAATATAAAATTTAATCACTTATAGCCAGTCTGTTAGAGATAATTATGTCCTCATAAAACGGTTTTTGGCAGTTACAAGCCCGCGATATAAATTGACATTACGATATAAGAACGAAGACGCCAAGCTCGGGTTTATTATTCCTTAAAATTTTATTTGCGCGAGTGTCTGGATTACACTTTGGGTTGAACATAAAGTTAGAATATAGTTCGACAAACATATAGTTTTTTGCACGAAGCCCGAGTGACTTTAATGTCTAATAGTGATAACTCTTAGCGTCAGAATGGGTTCTCGGGGTGTGGCTTCTCTTACGGTCTTGCAAAGCTATCTTGTTGTTAATTTGGGATATTCCCAAAATCAATAATATCTTCCAAAAAGATTATATTCCCTCAAACTTGTAAAATTAGCGAAATAATATCAGTTGACTCAGGGAGGACTGAACCACCGACCTCTATGGGTCACCATCCCACGATTAAAGCAACTGATAGCGAATTCCATTAGACCATTCTGAGAATTAATGCTCTGAATCTCGCTAAAAACCTAATTTGCTCTTGATCTCGCTCGCTAATGAGCGTAGAAATAAGTCCTCTTTTCGGTTTGCAATAAAACTCGCTCTCGGCGTGATGTTAATTGTTCTTAGTTTAATTATAATTATCATAGTTAAAAAAGTAAGTATACCTGATCCATTGTTATGACGGTATTTGTGCCTGGGGCAATTTGAAACATGTAAGAGTATAGTTTTGGCACGGCTGTTTTGTCTTGCCCAATATTCGCCGCTATTCCCAACATACTCGTATATATAGATGGTGTTAGGTATTCTTCTTCGTCAATATTATAGATTAAACTTAATCCCAGAAGAAAGTTACGCAACCAGGGTTTCAATTCGCTAGTCAACTTGAATATAGCATCCTGCTATTATTCCGCGCACAAATAAATCATCCTTCAAGTTTATAGACGACATACTGCGGATGACGATGAAGCGAATCCGATTTTCTCAGTCCATGATTTCACCCTAAGTATTCCGAAATTTGGACAGAAAGGCGGCCAAGCCCAGTATATTATTTCTAGAGTAAATTAGACTCGAAATCGGGACGGCCGGGCGAGACACCCCCTTCGTTTCGCGAGAAAGAGAGGATAGTTGTTTTTGATAATCGGCGCGATATTATCACCGCCTACTTAGTTCCAATCTCAACCGCTAGAGAGGCCAATTTCAAATTCCGTATCTCGACCGAGATTATGTATTTTTAGCTAGACCCAACCCTAGTGGGGTCTAGCTACTATATTCACTGCGGCGTCGGCGTCTTGCAAGAAGACGAAATACGTCATCGAATCGAAAAACTTTCGTCTCCTTACCTCTCCGAGTGAACTTTTAGTTCGCGGAGAGGTTCTGTCTGTACGTGACGTCAGAAGAAGACGTCATCACCCACGGAGCTTGACCCTCCGATAGAATTCACATATACAGTTATTAGCTTCTACCATGCTGTAAACGTACATCCACCACCGCTCATTGAAGAGCAGCAACCTTTACTCGCTTGTTAGTTTATAATGATAAACGAGCGCCTTATATAGTATCTTTTGGATTCGCGTCTATTTTAGCCTTCTGAGGTGATAGCTTTTACTGAATTGAAACGTAATATTCATTTAAATTAAAATTAAAACATTAAATGATTTAACTTAATCTAAAAACCAATGTTGCTGAAACTTAAATTTAATATAAAAGATATTTTCGAAGATATTCAATATTTTCTTATAGGTTGATTAGATTAAGGCGTGTTTTCACGGGTGTTCAAGATAAAATGAATTAATAAATTTTAGATATTATGGTGCGTTTTCACGGGTATCCAAGAAAAGACGATAAAGATTAGATGTAAAGGTGCCTTCACAAGGTATCCAAGGTAAAAATTAATAAAGATTAGATATAAAGGCGTGTTCGCAGGGTATCCAAGATAAAATGACTTAATAAAGAATATATATAAAGACGCATTTCCAAGATAAAAATGACTTAATAAAGAATAGATTTCGCACGAGTACCCAAGATAAAATGACAAAGATAATATATAAATGCCTGTTCGCACGGGTATCTAAGTTAAAAATTAATAAATATTCGATATGAAGCCACGTTCACACGTGTATCCAAGATAAATTAAAAAAGATTAGATATAAATCCGCGTTCAGACTGGTATCAAAGAAAAATTAAGATTAGATATAAAGCCGCGTACACACGGGTATCCAAGATAAATTAATAAAGATTTGAAAAACATGATTTGAAAAACATGATTTGAAAAACATGATTTGAAAAACATGATTTGAAAAACATGATTTGAAAAACATGATTTGAAAAGTTACATGATTTGAAAAGTTACATGATTTGAAAAGTTACATGATTTGAAAAGTTACATGATTTGAAAAGTTACATGATTTGAAAAGTTACATGATTTGAAAAGTTACATGATTTGAAAAACATGATTTGAAAAACATGATTTGTAAAACTTTACGCAACTTCGTGTTTAAAGGAATCTCGAAACGCCATTCAAATTGTTCTAAGAGCGTTTATGCATGCATAACAAGCCCCTGCTATAGTATAATTCTTTTCAGCCTCTTTTACAATGTCATGGGTCTAGCTATTCCTATGGGCTTGACCATCTTGTTTCCTCTCTCCTTGGGCGAAAGCTTTGACGACAAAACTTTCAGAAACCACCATACCAATCGTAATATGTCTTGTTGTAAACTTGAAGCTTGATTTACCCGTGGTTTGTTACAGAGATACAGTGGGCTCTATGGGTCATTTTAAGACGAAAATGTTCTATGACGTTTTGTCGTACGGGCGCCGTTTAAGAGTTACGAAATGAATCATGTACGGATGACCCCTTATCGTACATTAATAAACGTATACTCAATGACAAAATACGCTTAATTATTTAACTGGTATTTTAAAAGCAAGTGCTTGATAAAAATTCGATTTTAGCATTGAGTATACGTTAATTAATGTACATGTACGATAAGGGGTCATCCGTACATGATTCATTTCGTAACTCTTAAACGGCGTCTCGTACGACAAAACGTCATATAACATTTTCGTCTTCAAATGACCCATAGAACCCATTGTAGCTCGGTTCTACAACCATTTTCGAAACACCCTGTATACTTTAAAACATTGTATTCCAATAGGCCTTATTATAAAATAATCTTGTAAAGCCGTTAAAAAGCACCCGTTTGTATTGAAGATGGGTCCTTTCAAGGTTGGTTCAAAGTATAGGATAATCTATACTTTTTCCAACCTTGAAACTAACAAAAAGATCCGTTAAATAGAACCCGTTTCTACCGAAGTTGTTGCTTTTTTCAAGGTTGGGACGAAGTCAGAATTTATATTATCGTCTATCGTTACTGCATTTATGGAATGATCCAAATAGTGTTATTTAGTTCGAAAAATTAAGTATGATAAAATTGATTACCGCTAACGAATCCGTAAGAACTCGATGTAAAACTGAAGTTGTACGAAAACAATTGTTGCCGAAAATTGCCGTTTTGACTCTAGTGAAATTTCTAAAAAAAAAAAAAACCGTTAGGATTTATTTAAATCTCAATTGGGATTTTATTTTAATCCTTTTTGTTACTTGTGGTCGCACGCTTGGCCGTTAAAGAGACAGCTGGAAATGAATTTCGAAATTTCCTGCGACGCGTTTCACTTTTCTTCTTCCGTTAGAAGCATATAGAAATCGTAAATACTCATAATTTTCGTCATCATTTTGCTCTGATTATCATCGCAGTACAATTCGGTCAAATTGTTGTTCCAAAACTGCGTAGATTTTACATTTTTTTTTGTGGAATCTTCCATCATAATATATAATTCCATGTTAACGCGGAATAGAGCTCAGAATTCGTATAATTTTTATTAATTGGATAAAATCTACTAAATTCGGATGTATATTATCTATTTGATTAAAAATAGACTATTTTTCATTCGAGTTAACTTATTCGAAGATAAAGTAAAAATCCATAATCCATATACGTTTTTATCCAAAAATGGTAACTTATCTTAGAATATTATCAGCGTTATACGCTGAGGATAAAAAAATTCAAAATTTATTTTCGTGACAAAATAACGAATAAAAGATGATTTAAAATCTTAGTTTCGTTATTTTATTTATATTCTTCGAAATAAAAGTCAATTTGAAATATTTTTCTTATCCATCGTTATACGTTTGAAAACGAGTAATTTGTAGATAGATAAAGCGCCAAACGCTTATCTTCGGGTAAAAATTGTACATTTGACAATTATACGAATAGACAAAGTTCATTTTTTAGTTAGAAACAATTTATCCGTAAATAAAATATCTGAAAATATACGAATAACGAAAGATAATCGATCCGATTCCGAGCTCTAGCTACAATTATTATCTCTTGATGATGTTGTTTATCCAAACGCCAAGGCTTAGTTCTAACCTTTTTTCAATCCAATTATAAACTATTTCTCTGGTTAAATACGGAATTATATTCAAGATGGAATTATCCTTTATACAGTTAGGGTATGACCTCATATTCAGAGTTACGATTACACAACTTTCTCGTCTGATCGGAAGAGCCTTCTAACAATTTCCATTTGACGGCTTCATCATCTTCTTCAATAGCTCGCTTGCAAAAATACGATTTTTGTACCCTGATAATATTTACCACAAAATTAAATTGATACAGAATAGTTTTCGAAATAGCAAAAGCTTCAATCGTATTTATCAAAAGTCTATAACTTTATTCCATAAAAGTAAACAACGGCTCGTATAGCTTAAGCTACGAGTTAGTACTATCAACAAAGGTCCAGCCCATTACGTCATAGCCCATCACTTAAAAATAGCTAAAAAAATCATCTCTAGTGGTTTGGAATCTTCAGCTCGATAATTTGAGTCGGGAGAGAGGGACGGAATTTAGGCGGGCCGCGCTTGGCTATATTGTCTTCCCTGAAGCGTTCCAATTAGATATTTCCTTCGTTGTCTTCTCGAGTTTATAGACATATTTACTGCAGTTTTATTACTTAAACAGGTACACTAATTACCAACAAAATTCATTTTCACTCTTGTTTTAATAATAGGAGTAAAATAAATAAAATACGACGATACTTGACGCGAAAAAATACATTTTTAATAATAACAGCCCGTGGATAAATGAAAATATAGTTAACTAGCTTTACCACGACATGTACAACGAGCTTATGGATTGTAAAAATGTAAATTTATTTTTATGGAAGGATATATGTGTATAACTTGGAAAAATTGACTTAGATCTAATAAGATTATTTGACCGTTAGAAAAAACAACCAAAGCCTTAGAATTATTTACCAAATAACTATTACTAGTTAACATTAAGTTTCTATTTCAATAAACCTGTATAGTACCGGTTTATAGACTTGTTCAAAATTAAAATGTCAAAAATATATAGATGTACACTACTATAGCGAAATCAGGCGACCATAGTGCCATGAAGTAGTATTTGAAAATTAAAATTAGTTAAAGCATTTAAAGCATCATAATTGCTCAACTCCTTAATTAATCCGAGCCAGATTAAAAATATATATATATATATATATATATATATATATTTACCAGTTCGAGTTGCACAGAACGATGGTAGGGAAAACTGACTTGTCTTGGGCGTTTTTATGCATGGCCATAACTGTGGGATACGTGAAGTATTCCACTAAGAATGTGATCGTGTAATAGGAGCAAGCGGCCAACATTAAAAGTCTAGTTAAAATGTTTCCCCAACGAGCTAAATTCTGACGACGTGGATTGTTTTGCTCGAGTCTTAAGCTTCTTCTTGACGTTATTCGCGAACGACTGTGTCGACTCACTTCTCGATTACCACTGAAAACATACAGATTTCACACAATTAATGACAAAAATGATACATTTTCCTATAATTTATAAATTCTGATGTATATTATCTATGCCTATTTGATTAAAAATAGTCTATTTTTCATTCGAGTTAACTTATTCGAAGATAAAGTAAAAAAACAATCCATATCCGTTTTTATCCAAAAATGGCCTTTTCTTAGAATATTATCCTCGTTATACGTTCAGATAAAAAACATTCAAAATCAATTTTCGTGAAAAATAAAGAATAAAAAGATGATATAAAATCTTAGTTTCGTCGTTTTATTCATATTCTTCGAATTAAAAATCAATTTGAAATACTTGTCTTATATTTTAGACTAATTTTGGAAACGCGAATGTTTCTTATCCATCGGTATACGTTTGAAAACGAGTAATTTGTAGGTTGATAAAGCGGCGAAGGCTTATCTTCGGGTAAACCTTATACGTTTAACAATTATACGAATATAGAAATTTCATTGTTTTCGTTACAAACAATTTATCCTTGAATAAAATATCTGAAAATATACGAATAATAGAAGATAATGGATCGATCCGATTCCGAGCTCTATCTCATAGTAATGCGCAGAAACATTCAATAAAGCAAATAAATAAGTACGAAGTTTCCCCCTAGTAGATTTTCCTATATATATATATATATATATATATATATATATATATATATATATATATATATATATATA